>VZRR01007829.1:539529-591763 GCA_013398015.1 Oreocharis arfaki | reverse complement strand
TTTTTTTTTTTTGTGGTCCCGGTGAAGTGAGAGGTGTGAGAGTTCTGCTGTTCACTTTTTTTTCTTGCGAGAAGCTTTTTTTGTGTCATTAAAAAGAGGAGGGGTGGTCCAGGACACCCTGGGTTGGGCGTGTTTGTGCTCTGCCTGAAGGGCAGTCCTTTACTTCCCCACCCGCCTGGCGTTTTGTGTGTGTTTCCCTCGCTTGTAACAGAGTGTTTCTATAATAAGATTAGGCCTGGACTTTTCATTGCTGCCTCTCAAGTTTCTGTGAACATGTTCTCAGATTGTAGGCATCTGCTCAAATGTGCTCCCTGCAAACAGGCTCTGCTGCCCTCTCCCCTCCTGGAAAATGAAAGGATTGGAAAATGACAATTGGCTGTCCGAGTCCTGAGGAGATGCAGGCTCTCATTGCAGATAATATTCAGAAGATGCATTTTTTGTAACGATTTGGTCAACAGTGGACAGGAAGAAAAGGTTCAATAGTAATGAGAAACTCCACTAATTGCACTTTTGAGGAGTGGTGCTGTAAGTGATTACACGCATGATTGAAAACCATACGTTGGCTCCACAAACACAGCCTGACCTACCTGTATATTTTCAATAAGAAGTAATGTCTCCTATTTCTAAGAGAAACTTAAAAAAAAAACCAACCCACCCTGCTGTTTCTGGCTATATACAAATGATAAAAGCAAAGACATCAAAGTGTGCAGCCTTTCAACTCATGCTCAATTAGAATAAAAGTTTGGTCGCTGTTTTAAACATTTCGGGCTAACTAACTGTGACAGCATCTCAGCTCTGCAAATGGGATGATTTTGGATTGACTTTTGATCTGACTGACAGTTTCTTATACACTTCAGTGTTGCTTTATGGCGTACAAGTCTGCATTTGAACCCACGTGTGACTAATTAGAAACTGTTTATGGGCTGTATGTATCCATTCACACAAGAGTGAAAGGGTTATTTTCAAACTGGAGCTGTGATATTAATGAAAGAGTTAATTTAACAAGGTGCTCGATGTGCTATTTTTATAATGCCTACAACAAAGATGTAAAAAAAAAAATAAAAATACAGAAGAGCGTATTTGGCATAAAAAGTGAATGGATATAAATGTTAATGTCAGATATGGAAATTGTAACAATGAAAATCTCTTCTAAAACCTCTTTGTAATTGTTTGGCTGTTAGAGGCAAACAACAAGTTGAATTTTAGACATGTTTTAGAGTACTTTCACAGTTTATGGGTATTGTAGACATTTCCTTGTAGTTACCTTTTTAGCTTTCCTCTATAAAACATGACAGGAGAATGTACATTTATGCTGATCCCCTCATCTAGCCTTATGGGAAGGGCTCCGGACACCTCAAGTGGTGCAGTGGCATCCGTGCCACCAAGTAGAGCTGGGGGGTTGGAAAAGCCTGCAGTGAGGAGTTCCAGGATGAATACCAGCATAAGAACATTCTCCTGATGAAATAATGCTTCCGTGTCACGGGGAACGGAACTGTCAGCACTCCTTTGTCGGCCTCTGCCAGGCTTAAGAAAGGGTCCTTGACAGTTTCAGCATTGCCTTTAAATATCTTATTGAAATGTAGATTAGGACTGTACATCTTATAATAGTTGGAAAGCCTTTTCATTTTAAGTCTTGTAGAAAAGCAAGTATTAAATAAGTATTAACTGTAGCAGTTATATTTTAGCATTTTTCTCAGGTTGATCCCTGCTAGACCTAATATTTAGATTTATTTAAAGAGGCAGTAGATTACCTGCCAGTACAGTAGTAGAGCATTGTGCATTGCTCTGAGTCTCCATAAAGTAAGATTAGCTGTTTCTTTTATTAGTGCCATCATCTCTCCTGTATTTCACGAAGGTGTCCTGTGTGTGTGGGTGCTGCTGTAATCAATGGTGCCTCAGTGTTCTTGGTTTAGCATTTTCAAATACTTCTACCATCAGTTTAATATTAACTTCTTTTAAATAAAATGCTGCTGAAATCTTTTCTATAAGTAGGGCTTTTCCAGACTCTCCTGTAACTCAGAAATACTCATTATCCTGTTCTTGTAATTTAGTGATGTGAAACATAGTTTAGTGTAGGGAGTATGTATCAGTCAGGCCTCTGCTTGATATTTAAATAAACTATTTATCCAGTTTGTCTATAAAACAAATGATATTTTAAATCAATTTGTGGGTCTCAGTTTCTGAGTGCTAATTTTGAACTCTTGGGTTTGCTGGAAAAAACTTAAGAAAATCCATTTCCTCAGGTACCGGTGTCTTGTTTTGCCTTAGGAAAAGATGTAAATTACCTATAGTAATTAATCATTTGTGCACCTCATATTTTTAGATGTAAATCTCTGTGAAGGAGCAAAACCTTTAAATAATGACCAAGGTCACAGAAACTGTGACTTGAAGGTAGTGACCTGGATGTGACAAGGTAGCCTTGTTATTATCCTTATTTCTTATATAGCCCTTATATTTCACATATGTTACATGTTGTATGCAATGAACTTGATTTTTGTGAAACCTGGCTGTCAGAAGGCTAAATTCCAGCTGCACAAATGTGATATAAAGCTAATTGAAAGGCAATAAACACACGATTTATGCACTCTGACCTTTCAGAATGCGTCCCCGCTTTAAACGAGTGTAAGAAATACTGGGCTGTGATGGCACTTGGGCAGTTCCTCCTTGCTGGCTGTATACAAATAAATATTTGAATACACACAAGGAAATATCAGCCTCGGCTCACACGAGATGGGAACTGGACAGCAGAAGGAAATGATTCATGGATGAAAAGAGAGAGGCTGAGCGGTGCAGTAACTCGATTCAAAAGATTATTAAAATACTCCATGGGAGTTTCTCAGTCCTGTGGTAGCAGTTCAGACCCCAGATGGCCAATTCATAAAATTCTGCAGTTGTGTGGAAGATTCTGCTGGGTGTTTTCATGGCCTTTGAAAACACCAAGGTATTTCAGTATTCCAGAAGTTCCTTGTTTTCTTTTTCTTCTGGATGTTTGGGTGGGCTTTAATACGAGACCTACCCTTGAGTTTGGGTATTCGGACTTTGATTCTGTGATTCTGTCATGAGCAGAAGGAAGAAAAGTTTTGCTGGAATTTTTAGTGGCCGAGTCAAAATTCCTCGAAGAAGCAAAGACTGGAAGGGATCTGTTTTCTTTTAATTGGTGGAATATCTATCTCAGGACTTTGGGTGTGAGTGGTGTTGGTGTGGAAGGAAATGAGGAAGTGTCTTTACAGAGCAAGCCTGGAGATATTTAATGCACACCAGACTTATCAACTGAAAAAATTTATGATTTTTTTTTCTTCTCTTTTTTTTTTCCCTGTGTCTCCTTTCCTTTCTTCTCCAAAACCATAGCCCTCCATACTTCTTGTGCAAAAATATTTACAAGCAAAAATATGAGTATTTTTTGTTTCACAGGGGTTTGGTTGGTTTGGATGGGAAGCAAAAATACAACAATAAGACAGTGCGTTTTGGCTGAATTGTCTACTTTTGGGAAAAATAATCTAGAGTGGGATATTTCAGTCTTTTAAAGCTGTTCCAAAAGAGTTACTGAGTCTTCAAAGAACTTTGTCATGACTAAAGAGGACAGTTCTATGTAATTAATTTAAAATGATGGAGAGAGCATTATCTTGCATGCCCTTAGTCATGTAACTGTGTTCAGCCCCCTGGTAGGGATTTGTAAACCAAAGGACAACACAGTTTTCTACACAGGAATGAGAGGAATGTTCAGCTCCATGGTTTGCAGGGACTCATGGTGGAGTTGTTTGGGTTTTTCTCCCCCTTCAGCCTTGAAATGCACATTAAACTTTTCGTTCAAAAATGGTGTAACACTGGAGTAGCACCAACAAAATCACTGTTGTTCCTCTGGATTTATATCCAGTGAGATGAGGAAGGACTTTGTCCTCCTGATCGTGCTTTGAGGTTCAAATAAAACTGAAATGTTGAAATGAAGTGCACACAGAAATGCAGTGTTGTAGTTGACAGCGGGCCAAAACCATGAAAAATAATTGAATTTCCCATAGTTTTGATAAAAAAACATAAATGGTTCCAAGTTCGCTCAAGCTGAGTCCAGAGATTTCCGGCAGCGAGATGTGAGGAATTCTTAAAAAACTTTGGGAATTCAGCAAGTTTGGGATAAATGTGGACTGAGGTTTGTGTTTAATTACAGAATCTAAACCCAAGCAGATTTTGTTGTCTTTTCAGTTATGTAATGACATTTGTCCCAGGTCTCCACAGAGCTGCTCATTTCTGATGGATCCTGATGAATTCTGCTGTGATTATTACATTTTATTACAAGTTCTGCACTGAACATGGCCAGAAATGCTTTGTGGCAGTTACTAAAATAGGAGGTTACTCAGCATCATGATTAAGATGCCTATTTTAAGAAAGTTGTTTGATTTTCTGTTTGGTGAGACAGAGCTTTCCAGCTCTTCATCTACACTGCTGAATTTCGGGGGTTTGGGTCTGGTTTTTTTTCTCCAGACAACATGATTGCTTTATGTAATTTTTAAGCATTTGTTTCCTGGTGAGGTAGATGAGAATATTCAAGAAAACAAACCTCCCAATAATAATGATGGGGTATAAGTAAGGATTTTTTGGTAGTCTTTTGACGTTTTTCTTTGTGCTCTTGTGCTCCCTCTACTGACTTTCCACCTGGGAATCGCAGAGAATTTCCTGACACCCATCGCTGGGAAGAATACCTTGTTTCAATAAAAAACCAACTTTTTTTTTCCAAATTTTCCAGTTTTGGAATCACAGAAGGGAAAATAAATTGATGTTTACAGATAAAGGAGAAAAGTATCCTCTTTTTTCTGATGTTGGGGGGAATTTGAAAACAGTGAGAAGACAATTATGAGGCAAGAGACATTAATACATGACTTTATGAGATTTGATGGAGAGATAGAGGATTA
This sequence comes from Oreocharis arfaki, assembly GCA_013398015.1. Lineage (NCBI taxonomy): Eukaryota > Metazoa > Chordata > Aves > Passeriformes > Paramythiidae > Oreocharis > Oreocharis arfaki. The sequence goes on along the minus strand of VZRR01007829.1, from coordinate 586,859 downwards.
TAGAATATACAGAATATTGAGAACACAGAAGCCATTGGAAGAAATATACATATGTGTCATTTGTTACCTCTATATAGTCCCATGAAACTTCAGGGAATTCTTCAGAGAAGTTACTGAAATCCATTGTGAAATTTGGGGTTGGAAATCTGGAAATTTATCATTGCAACAGCAGAAACCCTTAGAATTCATAAGAAATTAAGACTAAAATAAAGGTCTCTTAACTTGTTTAGACCTGAGCTGCTTTCAGTCAGTGAAAATGCTCAGTAAAAAAAGGAACTGATTCAACAAAGAGATCTTAGCTGAGTAGAGTTTTGATATTTTCCTCAGTGTGATCTAAAGTCTTGGAAGTTTTTTGATTTTTGACTCTGTTGGAATGAGCCTTGGAGACATCAGAAAGTGGTTTCAGTCCAAACTCTGCATTTCACTTGTGACTTAAAAAAAAATTCAATTTCAATAATTTGAAGAGCAAACTGCGTGATTTGCTTGGGTTTTTTGTTCACCTGTTTTTGGCGTTTTTTTTCCTCTAATTAGTGAGTGGTGATGAGGTGAATTCTGGCAGTAACAGCAATTTGTATGTGGGGATGGGAAATCCGTCCTTGGACTCTTGGTGGTCCATTTAATCTGCAGAAAGCTGCAGTTGTTGTGTGTTCTTCTGTTAGCTCGTTAGTCACGGGAGTTAATTACCTGTGAGGTCACATGAGACTCCCCTTTTCTTGGCAGGTCAGCTTGGTGTGACCTGTTGGGTGTTTTTGGTGGGAGCCACACGGGTTGGGTTTCACCTCCCTGGCTTTGCCTGTCTGTGCTTCACTGTGGGTGTCATCTGGGATACCATTGTCATGGAATGGTTTGGGTTGGAAAGGACCTTGAGGGTCACCTAATTCCAGCCACAGATTAGTCAGCAGAGAGGGATTCGGTCTTCTAAGGTGTGGTAAATAAAGTGAGTTTTGGCCACAAACATCTGTTTAATGAGGAGCTCCTGCTGCATCCTCTGGTGGTGATGCACTCCCTCTGTATTCCCATGTCCTGCAGTTTAGAGGACACACAAATTACCTTGTTTGGGCACCTGAATCAAGCTCTACATTTCTACCTTTTAATGAAATAAATTAATTCCTAGAGGCACCTTTTTATGTGCATTGACTTTTGAGGGGTTTGGGAATGACCGGGTGAGACACAGATACGTTTTTAGGTAAAGGAAACATAATCAGTGTCTTTGAGATGAACTTGTGGATTATGCTGCTTTGTTTTGGGGTGGTTTTTGCAATTTTTTGATGTTTAGGTTATTTATATTTTAGCTGTTTCTGATGATTCATTTTTCCCGTTGCTTTAGGGGAATTCTGGTACCCCGGTACCAGGTCAAATTATTTTTATTTCCAAATGAACCCAGAAACTCAAGCAAGGAAAATAAATATCTGTAAGGCTGACAGCACCACAAGATGTGCAATTATTGGGCTCCTGTCATACTGCATTAATATAAATGTTAAAATATCCCTAATGTGATTTTGGAATAAAAATTTAAAATATATATATATTGCAAATAGGAGTATATGAGGCTTCTGAATGACTTGGGCATTAAAGGGGGTTTCACTGGAGGATTTCAAAACACTTAGGATACACCTGGCAACTTAAAAATATTTCCTCTTCAAAGGCTGAAGCTGGTTGATGCTGGTGTTAGGTGCAGAAACTGTGAGGCACTGGATCTCATCTGTCCTCTGAATTCTCCATGTTGGTTTTTCTGACGTGATGATGTCACAAATATTGCTCTTCTCTCTCCTGCCATGCTGGGGCTGGAGAAGAGACCACCCTGGGTGATTCTCCTCCTTCAGCCAGAGGTGAAAATTCACTGCAGATGCTGTGCTGAAGTCACGTGCAGTGACCAGCCTGAAGTGTGGATCTGTCACTTGCTGGACAGTTTGTCATACAAAAGTCATCCCAGATTGCTTTTCCCTTTTGCCACTTCTCCCTAAAGCCTTAGTGGTAACCTGTGGTGGATGCCAGGACCCCAAGACTCAGAAATGTATGTATCAGTATAATTGTGTTCCATAAACTAAGCAAAATTTTCTTAAATCCAAAAGACTAAAATTCTCAAAAGATTTATGTTTTATTGAAATATTTAATTTTTAGATCAAGATTGCGTTAAGATTAATGAATCTACTGCCTAGTTTTGACCTGAACTAGAGTGAGTTGTTAGGACCATGAAGTATCTTTCTAAGTTTTCTTGATTTTGATGTGAAACACCAGTAGTAAGCAAACTTTAGAAAGACAGAAAAAGAAAAAAAAAATAAAAGGAGAAAGAAGTGTCATTGAAATGCAAAGCTAAAGTGTTTGTGTTCCAAACAACTCATCTGGGATCCTGTAATTTATGCACAGGATTTATGTTAAATTTCAACATTTTATTGAAATAGTCACTAAATACGGAGCACCTGAGTTAGTTTTCAAGTGGATCAGGATTTCTTTATTTTCATCCTTGACCCTCCTTTTTATTTGCAGTGGATTTCAGGTTTCTCTTCTTTGTTTGCAGCCTGAAAATGGTGCTCCTTTTCCTTCCTAAGTGCTACCTACCATTGATTGTTGTTGGGAGCTACTTCAGGTGCAGATTTCTGTCTCTTCCTGTGGATAACTGATCCACCTACAGGAAGAGCTGGGAGCTGATTCATCCTTTAGTAGTATACTAAGCACAGGCTTGGGTTTAAGATTTATCTAATTAATAAAAAAATAATAAGAAAACTTCTGCCCAGGGCCCTGAGTTCTTCATCCTTTGTCTTTTCTGCTTTTCTTTGTCCTCTCTCAGTGGGATGCAGAGAGGTATGGAAAGAAAGGGTAACAGAAATATATTGGTTAAGATTTGGGTCCACTTTCAGGAATAGGTCAAAATAAATTTCTCTCCGTGTTAGATGCTGCAGATGAGATTTTCCTCCTCGTTGCACTTGGCTTTATATGAATGTAACTGAGAAATCTCTCAAATTCTCTTTCTCTTGGAAGAATAATTATAATTGTCAGAATGGCTCATGATGATCGTATTTGCTCAGGTAGAGTTATATTTGTTTTGACTCCTGTATATTTAGTTTTGAGAGTATTAAAGCAGCAACCAAGTGATTCTTTATTATTACTCCCTCTGATAATACCCTTTCTGTCTCGTAAATAATAATAAAAAGTGAGTCATCGATACTTTGCAGCTTCTTAGCTATAAGGTGTCTGTAAGAGAAGTCAGTGCATTGCCTCGAGGGAATAGATTAAAGGGAAAATGAGTGTGTTTCTGCTTACTTTCTTGGCTCATTGCTTTATGGATATGTGGGATCTAAGAAATAAATGGTGGTCAGAAAAGAACAAACACATTTATTAGAGCAGTTAGAAAAAGACACTGTTTTTCTGTTTGCCAAGGTCCTTCTGAGCAGCACGTTTGGCAGCTACCAAATGACATGGCCTGCACAGAGCTGATTTTGACGAAGCCTCTGGGATGTGTTAAAAAGTGAACCAGAGCAAATCACGTACTGGAAAGCATAACTCAATCAAGGAAAAATGTATGATTAAGGGCGACATGGGCAAGGAAAGCTTTGCCAGAGCTCAGGGTAAATATTTGTATCAGTGTGAAGTGAAAGCTTCACATCGCTGATGTCAAGCAGCTGGAATTTTCATTGTTTATAAACTTTTGTTGTTACAGTTGGATTTTGGCAGAAAAGGTACCAAAGAGGGAACAGTTTCCCAGCAAGAAAGTTTGAGTTTTGATAAAACAGCTTGAGCAGATAGGAAAGTAAAGATGCAAAAATTTCGGGGCCTTTTTTAAAAATAGCATCTCGTGTGACCACCAGTTGCCTTGTGATGTGCAGTTGATCTCGTCCTGCAGGAGTTTTTTGTGTGTTGTGTGGGCAAAAAAGAGACAGGAGGCAAGGCTGACCACCAGCCTCCTCTCACTAAGGTGACCAGCAACAGTCAAATTGAGATTTAAATAGTTGCTTTAATCATGACAGCTTTACCTTGTTCCGAGTCCAGAGTTCATTTATCTTCAGAGAACATTGCCAGTGTGAGTCAAATATTTTGATGAGAGAAATATGACCTACTTGGGGGTTCAGCCCGATTTTTGGGGTCTATCCAGGAGCCTTGAGATGAACGAATATGCCTTGTTCCCCCACCCTTCACCCTCAATGCACTTAAACTGCAGCTATGGGCTTGTGTTGCTAAATTTTACACCATGTTTTTACATATTCAGCAAGGTGTTTTTTATTAGAATATTTTGGGGCTTTTTAGAGCTAGTCTGTTGTGATACCAATCTTGGGGTAGAATTTTTTTATTCTACATGAAGTATAAGGCTGGTTTTGGCTATTTTTCCCCAGGTTGGGTCCATCCCTGTAATAAATACAGGAGGGAAGTGACTTCCACAGAAGTTGAGTCACTGTGAGTGGATATTTTTAACGCTGGGGGTTCTTGTGATGCTGCTCATGATCTGGTGGGTCTTGATCCCACAAGTTTGTTATGGGGCTGGTGTTCAGCCTTTTTGGAGGTGAATTTACAGCTGAGCAACTGGTTCCTCCAAGGGAGAAGAGAGAAACTGAGGTATTTAAAGGCCCATTGGAAGGGAAAAAAAATAAAAAACCAGAAGTTTTTTGGGTGAAAACTCTGCGAACCTGGTTTAAAGGAACCTGGACTCTGCTGAAGAGTTGATGTGTGTGTGAAGTGTACGTGTTTTGTTACAAACCTGAACACGCTTCAATTTCAAGAGCTTTATATTTTTGTCAAAGTAAACCAGGGGCTACCCCTGCCAGTGAGAAACAGAGCTCTGCAAGAACCTAACAACGTTACCCAGCTGCACTAAGAATAGAAATCAAGCCCCTGCTGGTATAATTAAGAAATCTTCACTTCCAGTCCCTGGGCTTTAGAGACCTGGATCACTAACTAATTCCAATTTAGAGAGCTTTTTTGATAAGAGCTTTTGTAAACTAGGAAATAAGCTGAGAATGAAAACTTTTCAGTGCAAGTATTTTAGCTGCGCACTCAGCCTGTTCAGTGTTATTTAATGTTTGGTCTGTCCTGGAGGGAAATCAGATATATCAGCATTGAATTGAAGAAATACAGCACACTCACGCTCCTAAGGGTTTTGTAAAAAAAAAGGTGGCACTCATCCATGGTCTCGGATCTTACATTTGGATAAAAAGCAGCAATTCCATTCATAAATGTAGGGCCTGGCCGTGCAGCCTCATGGCAGAGTAACCTCCTGTGAGTCCTGGCTGCTTGGAGCTCTGGGTAATGTAGGGGTAGAAATTCAGGCTGGGCACAGTTTTTCTTTTTAATTATTTTTTTTTCTTTTTTTTTTTTGTAATGTGAACTTCATAGTTGATTCTGGTCTCATTTGTACTGGTGTGGGAGCTGTGGCAGGGGTGTTGCTCTGGTTGACAGTGATGGGAAGGATCAATGTCACCTGTTCCTTTATTCTCCAAATAAGATTAAATATATATTTATCACTATATCTTCTCCAAAATGGGAAGCATTTGTCAGGGATGAAAATCAGCAGAAGCTTGGCTGAACATCATCTACTTTTTTTTATATCCAAGTACTTACTCTTCCTTTGTTTTCATTATAGCTTCTATTCTACTCATCTCATTCTCATTTCAGGTTCTATTAATTTCCTTTATTCCTCACCAGTTGGCCACTCCTTCTCTCGCAGTTTCTTTGAAGCAGCAGGCAAATTTGGTGCTACTTCTGTGTGATTCAAACCTCGTAACCCACACATTGCAGGAGGTTTAAAGACACTGGTGAGATCACCCACCCACTCGTTACTTATTATTATTTTATGTATCATGGTGTAACAGGTCAAATATCTGCCTCGTAAAAGTGTGCACGGAGAGGGAACTGCTGGGGAAGTGCTGCACAGGAGATGGAACAGAGTATTCCATTTCCAGAGCTCCTGTTGGCATCCAAGTTGCTCAGTCTTTCCTACTTGGCTTTGTCACCTCAGATGCAAGAATGTCGTTTGGGAGTTATGTAAATTTTGGACATATGGGACCACAAAGTGAGATAATATATAATAATAATCATTAAAAATTCTCATGAGTTCTGGAGAGTTTTTAAATTCCTTGTCTGCTCTTCCGCGTATGTTGAGTGGAACAACCCACAGTGTGGGTCAGGCTGGAAGGGACCACAGTGGGATCATCTGGTGCCACCTCCCTGCTCCAGCAGGGTCCTCCCAGAGGAATGGCACAAGATTGCATCCAGAGGGTTCTGGAATGTCCCCAGTGAGGGACACTCCACACCCTCTCTGGCTTCTGTTCAGGGCTTGGTCACTGTACAGGAAAGTTCTTCCTCTTGTCCAGGTGGAACTTCCTGGGATCAATTCCTTGTTCAGGAACCTGCTGGGCGCTGCTCTGAGCCCTCCCTGAGGACCGGGACAGACAGGGATGAGGGCCCCTCTCATCTGGGGCTCCTCTCGAGGCTGAACAGCCCCAGCCCCCTCAGCCTTTCCTCAGCAGGGAGATGCTCCATTCCCTTAGTTTGTGTTAGTAGATCGTGGTAACGCCTAAGAACCTTTTACATATTAACAAATTAGTGGTTCCCTACCTTATTCTGAGTGAAATCTTCCTTTCTTGTCTTGCCCACCTCCTTTCCTCCTTCCATGGTTTGGTGTACATCCTAATTTGTGTCTTTCAATGTTACGGCAGGAATCCAAATGTAGGAATTTCTTTAATGGAAGGGGGCTTCCACTTCTCTACAGACCCGGTGTTGCCAGGAGACTGGGTACCAAAGGGAGCTCACTGATTTGATCCAGCACAGGGACTTGGGTGGGCCTGAATTACCAGAGAGGAGCACAGCGTGCTCAAAGGACCTGCTTATTCTAGTTTTGGTTTCTTCTGTCACTTAAGAAACAGAGCTCCATGTACAAGGTGCACGCATAAGGTGTATGAGGTGGCAGGAGATCACGGAGTTGTTCAGGTTGGAAAAGACTTCTCAGATCCTTGAGTCCAACCATTAAGATGAATGAAGGAGTTGCCCTGAAACTGGACCACACCTTTTAATGTTTTAATCCCTTCTGCGTCTGGTGGAGATGGGTTTTGGCTGTAGCTCTGTCCTGTTTGCCCAGCTGGTGGCATTTCTTCCCCATGGATGATGTGGAGAGGCTGGCCTTGCACTGGTGACCTGCCCAGACAAACCTCTGAAGGACAATGGTTGTGCATCCAGCTTTTTTTAGGAGGGATTTCCATCTCCTCCCCAGAAAAGCTGCATCCCAGGTAGTGGGATGGGAGGGACCCTGTGGGTGAAAACTCTGTGTGAGTTTCCCCAGGGTAGGAAGTGTGGGCTGGTGACCTTGGCCCTGCTGCCTCCTGCAGCTCCATCCAAGCATGGTGAAGTCACGGGGGTGACCCAGGTTGGACCAGGGCACCAGTTCCCCCGTGTGACCCACACTCTGCCTCAAACAGATAGATCCTGTAGGAGATACGCTGTTGGATGGCACCAACATCAAAGCTTGAATTTGTGTCCAACGCTTTTTTTTTTTTAAGTAGGAAATAGTTATATTTTCCTTGATGCTTTCAGAGGCTGGCTACTGCTTTTAAAAGTTGCAACCCCAATCGTGTTTGAAGCTTGATTTAATTTGATTTTTTTTTTTTAAAGGAGGGCAAGAGTACAATTCAGACAAACATTTTTATATATATATATTTTCTTTTCCTGGGATGATGAAACTACTGCACTGCAATCAAGCTGCAATAAAAAAGTGAAATACTGTCAGACGATATGAAGCTGGTGCAAATGAAAGCCAGCGATAGAGACGGAATCCTAAAATAAATTCCAAGAAAAAGCAGGCTATTTACTTTCAAAATACAGAAAGTAAACTAACCTTAAAAGTACTGGTACAATGCAGCAGCTTTAGCAACTAACCTTAAAAGTACTGGTACAATGCAGCAGCTTTAGCAATGTACGGGCCCAGCTGAAACAGAAATGCAGATGACTTCTTTGCAGTGAAAATAATTGTTAAAGAAATTAAAATAGAAATGATAAAAATTAAAAAAAAAAAAAAATCGGGAGCAGGCAGTGGAGGAAAGCCAGGGCGGGCTGGAGTCAGCTTTGCAAAGGGGACTGTAGGTGGAGCTCGGATCTGCGATTCCTCGCGCCGGCTCCACAATGAAGCGATTGTTTCCCCGTCTCCGCCGCTCAGCAGTCCCTCCTTCCCTCTCCCTCCCGTGCTTTCTGGTGGCACGTTGTGTTTATTTTCACGCGTACCTTTGTGCGAGGGCCCTGTGGGAGCGCTCGGATCCCCCGTGGGTCCGCGGCCTTGGAGGCGGCGGGAGGAGCGCGGCCTTGTTCCCGCGGCATCCGTGGGCTTCTGTGGGGCCGGGAAAACCTTCTCGGGAACGCCGGATCCTTGGGCTGCCTCCAAGCACCACAAGCTCCGCGCGTAGCTGACACGGGCCCGCTTGGGACACTTGAGGGCTTTTTAGGTGTGTCCCTCTGAAGTCAGCCACAGCCAAGCATGAGGCAAAATGTGCCCAGACCAAAGAAAATAAATTATGTGGGCTCCAATTTTCGGCGGTTGCGAAGTATTGAGTTACACGTGTGAGGGATTCGCTCGGGGGATTAACCCTTCGGGACCCGCATTAACCCGGGTTCTGGTGGCTCCTCCTGGAGGGATGGAGCTGCCCGTTGTTTCAAAGGCACGTGGGTCATCGATCGCAGGGCTGGAGTGCTGATTGAAATATGTGTCATAATTAATTGTTAACGCAAAAAAGGGAGTGTTGGAACACGTGGAAGAGAGACCTGGTACCTGTGCAAAAGCTGGGCGGGTGGGAGATGAAGAAGCAGCTCTGGGTTTTGCCACTTCTTGGGCGCATCTGAAGATTTTCCTGAGTGCCATCAAACTTTTAAATAAAACTATAAAGTTTTAGCCTCTGTTTTGGAGCCACGAGTGCAACTTCCAACATGGTATTAGCAGGCGCTCCAGCACAATTAACACGGCCTCTGGAGCTGCCTCTTCATTCAGGTTTGGAGAAGTGCTGGCGAGCCGCTGAGATTCTGCTGAATTTCTTGCTGAAAAGGCATCAGCTCTTGGTAAAAGATGCAAAAAGTACAGCCTGCCCTTCCTCCCTCAAGTATTTCTGATTCCCCACAACCATCTGTAACATCAGATATCTGGTGCTTTGTGTTGCTGTAACTTAGAAGTGTGAACCCCACACTGGAAAAACAAATGGCTGTTTTTTTGTTTTGTTTTGGTTTTTTTTTTTTTAATTTTTTAGGAGAGGATTTTTAAAGGTATTTTCTTAAGCGAATAATTAGCCCATGGAAGTGATAGTGATAAACAAATAGACAATTATTCAGAAGGAGGCTTTGGGCTTGTTCCCCCCACTCCCCTGTTATTGCACTAATTAAGATTTGTGGTCTTCTTGCAAACCAGTCTGAATCTGAGTTTCGTAATAACTTCAGGAAGCTGCTCTGGCAGTGAGTTCACTGAAGTTGATGCACCCTTTCTGCTGTCTCCTGGCACTTAGAGTTTTCTATGGATAAAAATCAGTGTTTACAATCATTACATATTTTTTGGTTTGTTTTTTTTTTTTTTTAAATCTTGGAAGGACCTGATCCTTGAAGCGGTGGAAAACAGTATTTTGTCAGCATGAAAAGACAGTCTGGGAGATAGCATTTAATCTTGGGAGGTAAATTGGGATAATTCTTCGTGCTAGTCCCTGCCTTGCCTTGCTGGGGCCGTGGGTGGCTGTGTGGTGGCCCTGTCCCAGAAGGGACACACTGTGGGGCTCATGGATCATGAGCACGCTGGGCTTGGCCACACAGGAGCCGGAAACGGAGTGAAAGGGACACACAAAAAATTTGGAGGTCGCTTCTGAGGTCCTGGGGAATGCTGTGGCCACGTTGCCTGTAACCTCTGTGGCAGGGTGGAAATGACAATGACCCTGTAAGATTTTTGGGCTTGCAAAACGCCGTGTGTATCATTAAACTGCTTTTATGCCTTATGCACCTCTTAGAGATGACATGTTTACGTGGTTTGTATTACAGATGAATATCTCTCTGGCCTGAGAGTGTCTTTCCAAACTCCCTTATTTCTCATTTCCCTTCCTCAATGACATAATAGATTTAAAGTGCAAGGTAATTTTCCCCCCTCTGTATTTTTAGAAAGGTTTTCACTAAAGAATAGACCCAGTGTTTGAGGGGGAGGCAGCTGTAAGCATCAGTAAAAGATGTAAGTTGTAGAAGATAAGGCATGGAGGAGGTATAAATACTATTTCTGTGTATATTGAAAATGGCTTCAAAAGTGAGGAAATGTTTCTTTTATAGTAGTATATTCCCCTTAAAGTCTGCTCTAGTAGGGAATGAATCAGGATGTGCATGTGTGTAGGGGGTTTCCTTTTTTTATTTTTTTAGGGATCACTTATTTTTTGATGTTCCTTTCGGTAGTGTTACAGTTTTCCAAGAGTTTCCAAAAACAACTTACTGGATTCAGGGTTCTGAGTATGTTTCTTTTTTTTTTTCTTAACTGATATGTGGCATTAAAATTCATGTAGAGTGGGCATATTTGAAAGTAAAGAAAGGAAAGTACAGTACTGGAGTGATACCATGAAGAAAGTGAGTCTCTGCCACGCTCACAAGCAAATGGACAGCAAGAATAAATGGCTGGTTTAATGACTTTATAAGTGGTTTTAAAAGTTTTTTGGCTAAAACTTGGTAGAGAAATTATCCTATGGCTATTTTTGAGGCACATGAGTTTTTATTAATAACTCTCCATCCAGTTTTTCCTGACTGTCTTTGGGCCAGGTTGTAGAAGTCTCCTCTTCACAGGCAGCTCCTACACAATGGGTTTTTTTGGGGTGTCAAGGAGGTTTTGGGTCAGTGTGGGAGCTCTACCAGGCAGAGCTCGATACCCAGCCAGTGTTTTCAGGGTAGCTGGGGGGCTGCCCAGTGCCAGATTTGTGAGGGAGACACAAATCTTGTGTTGTTTCTTGTAGTTCAGCAGTCCAGGATAACATAGACATCAAAGCCAGGTCCTTGTTTGTATCCCTAAACCCCACCAAACTGGAATTCACCCTCAAAGACCCAGAAAGTGCAGGAATTCTGACTTGTTACACTGTACTGCAGAAAGCTCTGCTTGCTAGGAGCAATTGGTGTAACAGCTTTGTAGCTCCTTTGCTTTCCACGTGGAGATCAGGTGAGAAGGTCCTTGATGTGTGACACTGGGGACGTCCAAAAAATGACATTGGAGTCCTCCTTGCTTTTAGGATCAAACATAAGGCATTTCTGGAATGTATGAAAATCGGGGGGTTTTGTCTGCTGAAGAGAAAAGAGGATTTGGGAAGTGTGGAATAGAGCTCTGTGCGAGGGCTTTAATGCGGATTAGAGCACCAAAGCATTTTGGCACATTTGGGGCTGCGCCAGAGCATTGCTGGGATGAGGCCAGATGAAAACCTGGATGTGTGGAGTCTCTTCCCAGCATCCCTAGTTTGATGGTGTTTAGGTTGCTGGATTAGTTCCAGCTTTGGGGCAAGCTGGTGTTCCCATGTTCTGGTGTGAGGACCTGGAGCACGTGGATTTTCTAGCTTACACGTTTAAGAGACTCGGGAGGTTTTCTGAAGCTTTCCTGAGCTCCACTTTTGAACCTAATCAAGCTCTTTTGTGGAATTTAGAGTCAAGTGGAAAGTGCAAAAACTGGATTGTGATCAAGGAAATGCAACGAGCACTTGAACTGGGAGGTAAGGGGTAAGGTGCCTCCTGTGACTTCTGAGATCCAAAACAGCACTGAGGATATTCTCTCTCCTGTTCTAAGAAACCAGATCCAAGTGGTTTCTTTGCTCTGTTCCCTTTGTAAAGTAGCTATGAGGAAAATTACAGATAAGTCTCAGCCAGAAAATCCATCTGGTATGAGAAGAAAGGGCCAAAGAACAGCTCTTTGAACACTCAAGACTGCCTTCTGCCTTGACTACACTGTCTCCTGCCCAGTGGTGGGGTCTCCCATCCCCTTTGACTCTTCTCACGAGTTTCATTTTGCATGTGGGTAGTGAAGGTGCTGTAGTAAAACCTGTATTCAAATTTTGAAGGATTTAGCACAGCGTTTCTTGCCCTTGCAGAGGTGTCCTGCTCATTTTCTTCCCCAGGGTTCTCTCAGATCAGGTTGTGTTGGGGAGCATTGGTACCAGAGTCTGGGGGCCAGGGGAGACTCCTTGGCAGGCCTGTTCTTACAGCTGTTGCTTTCGACCACAGTTGGTTCCAGATTTTTTCCCCCCAGAAAATTTAATAGTCACTTCGGTTCATAATTTTCAGCCAAAGTTAGGATAGAAGAAAGGAGGGGATTTTGCTGAATTTTGTGTTCAAACTGTAACAAAAAAATCAGAGAAGTTACTTAAGGTGGAGAGGTTCTTTTGACACTCTGAACCTGAAGGGTTCCTTGCTTGGTAGAAGATAATTTTCAGTTTGTGTGCATTTATTTAAAGACAAGTTCACACTTGCAAAGTCTGCATGTCTTTTTTTCTGAACAAAGCAGGATATGGCAGAGCTATTGCCCACCTCTAGCCTGTGGCTTCAACTGAGATACTGACAGGGGGTAGAGCAGAGCAAGCAGAGAGGGCCCTGATCCCTCCTGGGACATGGTCAGCTCGGGAGTCTCCTGCAGCCTCTCCAGCCCTTTCCCTGCTGTGTTGGATGGAGCTCCGTGCTTGGGATGGCAGCACTGTAGTGTTCCAGGTGGGAATGTGAAAGTGGCTTGTTTCCCAAGCCCACACTCTGCAGTGGCAGTCACCTCTAATTAAATAGTTACAAGAAGTTGCTTTCAGGCAGTTTCAGGGCAGCAAGGAAAAAACTTGCTCTACAGTAGGATCAGGCACAGCTGCAACAACATCTCCCTGGGGGTGTCTAATGTGCATGGAGTAGAAGTTGAGGGATGTGTCTACAGAGGCCTAAACCTCTCCTTTAGCTTTGCTTTAACCCAGCTGGGAAGGAGATTATTCCAGTTCTTCTATGGCCACTAATGCATGCACAAGTTGCAGTAGGATCATCTCCATGACTTTTCTTCTATTATCTTCCTCCTCCTGCTTTGCAGAGAAGAGATCTTGCACTGGTGTCACCCAGAAGCTGCTGATACTTATTCTCCAAATGGTCTTCTTGCTGTGTGGCTGATGGAATCACAGCTGCCAAGGCAGTTTTGTGTGCTGGAGACCCCACACCTACCCTTGAGAAGGCTGAAAGAACAGGGTTTGTTCAGCTTGGGGAAGAGAAGCTTCAGGGTGACCCAGTTGCAGCCTTCCAGTCCCTGAAGGGAGTCTGTAAAAAAGATGGGGAGAGACTATGTACAGGGGCCTGGAGTGACAGGACAAGGGCAATGGCTTTACAGTGACCAGGAGCAGGTTTAGATGAGATATTAGCAAGGAATCCTTGGCTGTGAGGGTGGGGAGGCCCTGGCACAGGGTGCCCAGAGCAGCTGTGGCTGCCCCATCCTTGGAAGTGTCGAAGACCAGGCTGGACGGGGCTTGGAGCAGCCTGGGATAGTGGAAGGTGTCCCTGCCCATGGCAGGGCGTGGAATGGGATGATGTTTAAGGTCGCTTCCAACCCAAACCATTCTGGGATTCTATGAAATAGATGATGCTAGCCATAGGAAATGCAGCTGGAATCTGCAGCACTGGCCTCAGTCTGAGCGTGTCCATCTGTAAGGAGAATTCCAGAATGGTTTGGATTAGAAGGGACCTTAAAGCTCGTCTTGTTCCAACCCCTCTGCTGCAGGCAGGGGCACCTTCCACTACACCAGGCTGCTGAAAACCCCATCCAGCCTGGCCTTGAACACTCCCAGAGATAGGGCAGCCACAGCTTCTCTGGGATACCTGTTGCAGCGCCTCACCAAGAGGAGGAACTGCCTGATAGCAGGAGACGCCACATTACCTGTACTGGGTGCTGTGTGTGAGAATGTGCCTGGGTGTTTATGCACAGACACAGTGTGAGACCAATGTTTTGCTCAGCGGAGGGACGTGTGGAGCTCCAGCAGCTCCTCCGTGGGCACAGACCTGGCTGCAGGCAGGGCCCCAGCTCCGGGAAGGGCTCTGGCACGTCCGTGCAGCTGCGGCAGTGGCCGCTGGCAGCGAGGTGCGAAGGCCTCTCGTGCTGCCGGCCCTGCCCGGCTCCCCGCGCTCCGTCCCTCCTGTGACGGCTCTGCTCGCCCCCTGCAGCGACAGCAGGTCCCGCTTCAAACCATTTCAGAGCCACAGATGACACAGAGAATCAGGCATCTGACATTTGCAGGGAGATTGGAATGATTCACTGTTCTTCAAGACACACTGCTCGGGGAGACCCCCACTGCTGTTGCTGTTCTTGCTGAGAACTTTTTTATTTTTTCTGTCTTGGGTGCAGTGGAATATTGTACTCTTTTGGCAGATTGATTATAGCTTGAAAAACATCCCCTTGGCCTTTTTGGTGAGGCTGCAGTGGTGCCCTTGGTGTGAAAGTGTGCTTGGGGTTTGGGTAATGGCTGTTTTGCTAACTCTCTGCTAACGGAGGAGAAATGTGAAGGCAGTCTCTCTCTGGCCAAAGGAGATGGTGGATTTAGCAGCCAGAGTGAGCCAGGATTGGGCAGAGGATAAAAATCTTACCTTGCATAGTTCCTGTGGTTGTCCCTTCATGTCCCTGGCCCATGGCATATCCCTGTCCCCAGGGCCACCTCCCTCGCCTTATCCTCTGTGGCCTTGTGTCAAAGGTAGCAGCGGTGCTGGGTCGTGCCTGGGTAGGAGGTCTCAGGAGAGAGATGTCAGATGGGGAGTCTGACCAGATAGAAGAGGCACAGGACTGTTACTTGTGTATTTCCACATTTATTTNGATAGTGGAAGGTGTCCCTGCCCATGGCAGGGCGTGGAATGGGATGATGTTTAAGGTCGCTTCCAACCCAAACCATTCTGGGATTCTATGAAATAGATGATGCTAGCCATAGGAAATGCAGCTGGAATCTGCAGCACTGGCCTCAGTCTGAGCGTGTCCATCTGTAAGGAGAATTCCAGAATGGTTTGGATTAGAAGGGACCTTAAAGCTCGTCTTGTTCCAACCCCTCTGCTGCAGGCAGGGGCACCTTCCACTACACCAGGCTGCTCAAAACCCCATCCAGCCTGGCCTTGAACACTCCCAGAGATAGGGCAGCCACAGCTTCTCTGGGATACCTGTTGCAGCGCCTCACCAAGAGGAGGAACTGCCTGATAGCAGGAGACGCCACATTACCTGTACTGGGTGCTGTGTGTGAGAATGTGCCTGGGTGTTTATGCACAGACACAGTGTGAGACCAATGTTTTGCTCAGCGGAGGGACGTGTGGAGCTCCAGCAGCTCCTCCGTGGGCACAGACCTGGCTGCAGGCAGGGCCCCAGCTCCGGGAAGGGCTCTGGCACGTCCGTGCAGCTGCGGCAGTGGCCGCTGGCAGCGAGGTGCGAAGGCCTCTCGTGCTGCCGGCCCTGCCCGGCTCCCCGCGCTCCGTCCCTCCTGTGACGGCTCTGCTCGCCCCCTGCAGCGACAGCAGGTCCCGCTTCAAACCATTTCAGAGCCACAGATGACACAGAGAATCAGGCATCTGACATTTGCAGGGAGATTGGAATGATTCACTGTTCTTCAAGACACACTGCTCGGGGAGACCCCCACTGCTGTTGCTGTTCTTGCTGAGAACTTTTTTATTTTTTCTGTCTTGGGTGCAGTGGAATATTGTACTCTTTTGGCAGATTGATTATAGCTTGAAAAACATCCCCTTGGCCTTTTTGGTGAGGCTGCAGTGGTGCCCTTGGTGTGAAAGTGTGCTTGGGGTTTGGGTAATGGCTGTTTTGCTAACTCTCTGCTAACGGAGGAGAAATGTGAAGGCAGTCTCTCTCTGGCCAAAGGAGATGGTGGATTTAGCAGCCAGAGTGAGCCAGGATTGGGCAGAGGATAAAAATCTTACCTTGCATAGTTCCTGTGGTTGTCCCTTCATGTCCCTGGCCCATGGCATATCCCTGTCCCCAGGGCCACCTCCCTCGCCTTATCCTCTGTGGCCTTGTGTCAAAGGTAGCAGCGGTGCTGGGTCGTGCCTGGGTAGGAGGTCTCAGGAGAGAGATGTCAGATGGGGAGTCTGACCAGATAGAAGAGGCACAGGACTGTTACTTGTGTATTTCCACATTTATTTATTGTTTTTTTACAAATGAGAGGTGGAGCTGGTGTCAGAGGATGAGGCTCTGGAGAGGTTGTTAGACCCCTGTAGAGCATGGGGGCCTGGGTAAAAAGTTTGCAGTGTGCAAACAAAACGCATCTCCTTGCACTCTGTGGGAAGTATAAATAGCTGCTCTCTCTCCTCTGAGTTATTTTAATTAGCTAATGAGCAGTTAACTTTACTTTGGGTGCTGTGCGTCCCCTTTTAATGCCCATGGGTCTCACCAGGCCCACAGCACACACCAAAGGCAGCGAAGGTGATGTTACTCTGAGGCTCTGAGCACCTTAGCAAAGCCAAGGAGACAGTTTTGCTGAGTAAATGCTGCTTTTCCACCTCCTCAGAAATCCAGAGGATTCAATAATAGAGATGCTCCAACAATGGATACTGATGCCATGCCACAAGACCTTAAGTGCTATGAAATACCCATAAATAAGTTGGGAAAGCAAGAGCTAATGTTGTAATCACTGGGAAGCACCTATGGATTGCAGGCCACAGAGTTGTTTTTCATTTGCTTTGGTGCCTTCCACAGCATTCCCTGCCATTCTTTATTTCAAGGAAAATGGTTTTATTGGCATTGGACTGGGACCATTGCCTCTTTTGAGAAGGGATTGGAGACAGGATCAGAGGGTGATTCCTTATACTAAATTTCATCCCATGAGTTCTTCGCGCAAGAGAAGCAAAACCTGAGTGAAAAATACTTGTTTTGGTGTAGATTATTTTGGTTTTGTGCTGCTGGGGTTTTTTGTTTGAAGTTTTTAATAGAAGGAACATCAGGCATGTTTATTTTTTTTTAAAAAATCTGACTTTAATGTCTGTATCATTGAATGAAGGTATGTAAGGGAGCAGAGGATGAGGTGCCACGTAGAGCTGCTCTGCCCCGATGCAGGGCTTTGCTTGTCACAAGCTCTGTGTAAGAACATACTGAAACTTTCCACAGTGCTGGGAATCGCTGTCCTGCCTGCAGCCTATGGCTCTCCCGAGACACAGGCCCCCTGCACATTCCCTCAGGAATCTCCGTGCCTGCTGGAGTGGCACTTTTCTCAGTTGCAAACCACACTGGGTTTAAAAGCAAAACTTGTACCGTATCAGGTTTTTAAGAACAGGGCTCATTTGAAAAAAGACAGAGTTTCTTTAAGGTTTCTTTAACCCCATTAACACAGCTGTTAAGAACATAACCACCAGACTGTGTTTATTTTTTGTGGGAATTCTTGGCAATCACTCAGGGGATGCTGTTTCCCCCACTTATTTGCTTCTCCCTCCACTAGAGGCAGAAATTCAGCTTTTGCTCTGTTGAGGAGATTCGGAGAGCTGCCATCAGGGCTCTGTGCCCAAGTCATAGGGGAGCAAAAACTGTCTGGTGGCTTTGTGATAAGATGCCCAAATCAGGTGTTCCTGAACCTTTCTTGGGCTGTTTCTTCGTGACAGAATGGACAGGTTTGGTTTTTAGGATCTGAGAACTGAGATGCTTGACTGATCTGGCCTATTATTGCATTATATACAGTTATCACTGAATGGTTTGGGTTGGAAAGGACCTTAAAGCTCCTCCCATCCCACCCCTGCCATGGGCAGGGACACCTTCCACTGTCCCAGGCTGCTCCAAGCCCTGTCCAGCCTGGCTTTGGACACTTCCAGAGATCCAGGGGTAGCCACAGCTTCTCTGGGCACCCTGTGCCAGGGCCTCCCCACCCTCACAGGGAAGAATTTATCCTCAATATCTAATCTAGATCTCCTCTATCTATAATCTGATTTTCCTCTACGTATGTGTCCTCTTCTTAAGCTGTGACACAAAATATTTGCTCAAGCATTGACGTGACCTTTCTCTCCCCAATTTCCTGTTAAGTCAGATGAGTTTGTTGGGTCTTTTGCAGAACTTCTGACAGGTGCTCACATGGATCTCAACTGACTGAAAGCCGTGGAAAACCCTTCCATCTATCTCTGGAGGTAGAACAGGACATGCCCAGAAAGTAAAAAAGAATAACTCTTAATCAATAAAAATCTTTCTAGTGATTTTTCTATAGCTGGAAGTTAATTTTCAAAATGTCTTAATACTCTCCTTCACCTTGGTAACCTCATCTTTCACTGGTTTTGACTCCAGTCACTGTGCAAGCCAGATTTGAAAGCAAAATGATATATTCAATTTTCCCCTCATTTTAAAGAAGTATTGTATACTGGGTAGACAGTAACATTATCTTGTAAACTTACTATTTTTTTCCATCAAAATGTTTCTTGTATTTTTTAGCATGGAAAATGACCGTATTTCTGAAATTTAATGCATGGTGTTGGCTTAGTAAGAGGAAAGAGCCTAATCTGAAGATGGATCATTGAAAAAATAAACACTAAAAATACTAAATACTCTTAAATTTTTGGCACCTGAGGACAATTTGTTGAGAATTGGGCTAAATACGGTCTAATGTCCATTATTTCCTGTTAATATTTCTGGCATCAAAGTGTGTGAAACAATCCCAATTTATAAAATGTGATAGAAACATTTTTATTATGATTACTTAACATCAATTCTTAAAGTAAGTGTGGGAGGGAAATGAGCTCAATCATCAGATTCAGTAAACCTTATCTTCAGAACTCAGTGTAACTAAGGATGAAATTATTTTATATGTTCATGAGATGGTGAATAGTTAGGAAATTAGCTTTGTCCCTTGCTTGGAGAAGGAAAAGTGCTCTGCAAAAGGTGGGTTCTTCAGTGCTTCCTCTCCCTGATCAGGTGTTGAGGATGTTTTGCGCCTTGTGCTGCTGCCTTCATTGCCCTTATGGATTTGGGACTGCTGTGCAGGGTTAGGCCCAACTGTCTGCTGCAGTTCAGCACTTTGAACAACCTTAGGAAGTGAAAGGCTTTGAACCTTAGAGCAGCAGGGATATGAGTTAACGGTGCTGTTATCACCTTGTGATGGCACAGCTGCACGGGAAGCAGGTTGTCCATCGGCCACTGTGTCCTGCAGAGATGATGATGGCTCGTGGAATCGCAGCCCGAGGAGCCAATCTCGAGAGGAACTGTCTGAGATGTTCAAAAGGTCCAGTTAATTAATTCTTTCCATCACTGCAGATCAGGAGAAAGATGATAAAATCACTGCTGTTTACAGCTGATGGTGTTGTGTTGAATATAATTGCTTTAAACATTCAGCCACGCCTTCACCCACACAGTTGGGGTTGGGATTATCAACTCTGCATCGTGCTGACACCTTGAACCTGTGACTTGTGGAACAAGGTGCTTTGCCCTTCTTTAAATCTGATATCACTGAATCCTGCACGTGCATCCCATACTGTTCTTCCCTCCTCCTGATACTCCTCTCACTATCTTGCCTCGTTTCCCGCTCGCTGTTTCGTTAGCGGTGGCGCTCCGATGGCTCGCGTTTTATGTCCACGCAGTTCTAGCGTTCCCTTACCATATGGTCATCCTGATGTTACCATTTGCCTCAATCATCCTTTTTGTAGCTGCTTGAACATCTTAATTGATCTCCTGAGCTATGTTAAAGATTTATAACAGACGTCGGTGTAATTCATTTCACGAGCACGTAACCGCGCCTTTCCGTCTGATTGGGCGTCCACACCTTTCCCTCATAAAAATGCACAAAAAGCTTGGCCTTGTGTCTCTGTGGTGAAATAATGGCTGTCTTGAAGGATATTAGAAACCTTGTACCACTCCAGCCCAGCCAAAAGGATAAGCTGTGGCCTCTCGGTTGGTGCTAATAAGGTGTTCTCTGCTCTCTCCTAAACAATACCTCAAACTGGAGAACTTTTCCTTTCTTCTCTAGTAGCAGAGATGGTGAAACTTTTTTGTCTTTTTGGAGTAAGATTCGAAGCCATGTGTTGATAATATTGTTAAGCTGAAATGCATATATCAGAGTGGTGATGGTGCCAGGAACTGCTTTTGGCCAAGCCCGTGTTTCTTAGTATATGCGGCAGAGGCATGTGCAATTAATGATGTTGGCAAAAGGAGCACTGTAGGAAGAGCACACGGAATGAGAGGTTTGATGGTTTCTGCAAAGTACTGTGCCCATCTTTTCATGCAGAAAATGAGTAAACCATTACTCTACATATGACTGGAGCAGAACAGAGCACTTTTTGATGGGGTTTGTCAGAGCGCATTCAGAAGAAGCTGTATATTAGAAGATAAATTTCATCACCCGGTTAAGAAAATATGTCTAAGGGTAGATAGGAAAAAGATAGGGCACGTCCTTTGTGCCATTAGAGGGGTGGATTTTTGAGTATAAATGAGAGCCAAGTCTGTCTGATGAAGAATTTTTATCAGGATATCCGACTATGGTGTAATTGTTGAAAATTATCTTTGGCCAGATGTTTTTCTCAGGAGTTGTAGCCTTTGTGACTTCCTTTCTCACCTGTGCAGCTGCAAGTGAGCTAAAACCTTCTTTATTTTCCTTCAGCTTTAGTTTCGATTAGAAGGTGTCAGTCTGATACCAGATTTTGCACTTTTTTAGTAGAACTACTGTGTAAACAGTTCCTGGTCAGACGTCAACTGTGCACTGGCCAAACACTCAGTGGCACAAGTCAGGTGAAGAATTTGTCTTGCAAAAATTTTTAGGAAAATTTTTAGTAGATGTGTGCAACTCATTTACTTCACTGTTCCTTTGCTAAGAACCCTTCTCTTTCTGGTAGCAACAAATTTGAACATTACTCTGCATCCGTGCAGGTAGTTGGTATTTGTTCAAGTTTGGTGGGTTTTTTGTTTGTTTGTTTGGTGTTTTTTGTTTGTTTGGTTTGGTTTTTGGGTTTTTTTGTTCTCTGATATCACTCATCTCCTAGCTGTAGTTTTCTAGCAGTAGCTTGTTTCTCATCAGTGGTATCTATTCTAGGCTGAACCACTTCTGGTCTCAAATGTCTTTTACTTCTTTTTGAAAACTGAGGTTCCTTTAGTGGGAAAATCAAAATGCTCCAAAGCTTTGTGTGACTTATGAGATTGGGATGAGGCACAAACCTGTGTTTCAATTCTCTCCCCTGTAAAAAGAAATAAATCTCTACACATAATGTTAAAAATATTAAGTTAAACTTGGTTCTAAAGTCAGAAGCTATTAATTAACCTTCCTAACATTTTTCAGTAATCTAAAAAGCTGTATAAAATTTGGAGTTTTAAATTTTTTTTCCCTAGGAAATGGATTGAGCCTTTGGTCTTAGACCCTCCTGTAGCATGTCCATAGTTCATGGGCAAGGTTTCAGTGAACCTTCCAAGGCTGGAAGAATCTCTTTTTCTGAGCTGTACAGAGTAACTTAGGGCTTATTTTTGACACACATGTTGCTATTTTTCTCCAGTTTGAAATACTTCAGTTTTTTGATGTTTGTGGAGTTTAAAAGCAAAAGTGACACGATCAGACAAAATCATTTGGTTAGAGAAGATCTTTCTTAATTGTATTACAGCCAAGGCATTACCTCTGATTCTTCAGTTCTGTTCTTCCTCATCTCCCCAAAACATTCACTCTCCAAATGACGTTCCAGAGTGTGTGGCCCTTCCTTTGGGGACAGAAATAGTGGATTTATTGCCTGGGTAGTTATATAGGAAAGGTCCAACTTCAACCTAAGGAAGGTGTTTCATAGTTGACCAAAGCCTTTATAAATAGCCTTCCATTCTGCTTGGAAAATACTGGAGAAAAAATCCTCCCAGTTTTTGTGTCAAATAAACCACATGAAGTAAATATGGGGGGGAGGAAGAAAACCAAACTCGAAGAGTGTCATTAAAATCACAGAAGAAAGCAAGCAATAACTGTGTGTGTTCACCTTGGCAGTAAAGTTTGATGATGTGTTGTCCATCCCTTCTGCCTCCTCCAAGGAAACTGCATTTGGGACTGGCAGCTGAGCACGGATACTCGGAAACAGAGCGAACCCTCGCACCGGGCCTGTGTTTGTACATAACGCTGCAACAGCTGGTTTGGATTTGAAAAAATTCTATTTTTATTAGAACTCTGACTCTTGTTTATCGTTATTGATTTTATTGGGTTATTATTGACTGACTGCACCCCGTGGGCCTATTAGTGAAGTGCTAGTAAAGCATTAAAGGAAGACTTGGGCTTTTCTGTGCTTTGTACTTACAGCATTGGCTTTTATCGTGACTTTTAGCCAGCTGCCTAACGACAAACATGGGCAGTCTCACCCACCAGAGGCTGAAAGGAGGACAAGAAAGCAAAGAATTTTCTGTTTTTTTTCAATCTTTAGAAGAACAAAACAAAGTTTTGAGGTTATTTGCTGTTTTGTTTGACTAATTCTCAGGGAAATGTTTACATCTTTCTGATCTCCCTAAGACTTCTGGCTAATATTAGAAATAGAACAAACTCATCAGTCTTACTCAAAAAATAATAAAAAGGATCTGCAATAACTCTCATATGCTATTTGATCTCTCTGGGTGGAAAGGGAAATGTGTTTTCTTATTAATATGAATCAAATGATACATGATATTCAGTTTAAGCAAGATCAGAGTTGGGTGAACTCTGGCTGGTTGTATATCAAAGTCTAGAGACTGTCCTAATGAAATTCTGGGTATCATTGACTACTCTCTCCTAAAACAGTTTGTCTTCTCACAGTACTGTAATCTCTGGATGATCCAATAATCTTTCACCTTTCCCATTACTGTTATTTTTCTCTTCCCTGCTCCACAGAAATGAAGTAATTATTTTTTCCCAGTATATCCCAGTTAAGGCTTAGGGCCTGGCCTTAGTAAACCGTAACAGCATCAGGGGAGGAGGCACTGAGCAAGTGTTCAGTGTCTCACTTGTGAAGATTCCATCCCTGGAAGTGTCCAAGGCCAGGTTGGACAGGGCTTGGAGCAGCCTGGGACAGTGGAAGGTGTCCCTGCCCATGGCAGGGGATGGAATGAGGTGAGCCTTGAGGTCCCTTCCAACCCAAACCATTCCGTGATCTTGTCATTTACAAAATACTGGAATAACCAGCTCCATGAATATATGACAGTTTTCACCAAAATGTCCCCTCGTGGAACTGTAAGAATTTCAAGAACAACTTCCTTTTGGGTGAGGAGAAAAGGAGGGGGAGAGTAGAAGAGAAACACAGGGGTCCTGAAGAAAGGAATCTGCAGAAGCCGTAGGGAAGTGGTGGAAGTGTCCTGGCATCAGAACACGATGAATGCTCATATTCCACATGGAATGGCAAGAATTTAAGTATTCCCAAAGCTACAAGCAGACAATCAGAATGGGATGGCAGAGCAGCCTCAAACAGGTCCACTTTGCTATTAATGGTAGCGTGCTGCTGCTCCTGACTGCTAAAAACGTGTTACAGGATAAAAATGAGTTTCGTGCTCCTCTCGAAGAGCAACAAAGTCACCACACATTAATTATGAAAGTCATATTTTTCTCTGTCAAATCTACTGCTGTGAGTAGTAATAGCTTCTCCTGAAAGCTGTCATGAAGTAAAAACAGTGACAAAGAGATGTCTCTGCAGCATAATGTCGAGCTGAACCGATGGGCAGACTTTATTCTGAGTGTGAATGGTGCATTTTTGGGGTTGTGATAAGAAAAACAGCATTTAGCATTGAATATACAGGGGTGAGCCATAGGAATGGTCCCACATCCATAGGTTTTGAAACTGCATGTTAAACAGATTTACTGCCTTGTCTCTCAGAAATAATTCACTAACTTGCTATTTGTATTTACTCACCTTTGCTGTGAACTTTGAGGATGGAAAGGATTGCGACAGAAAAGAGGTGCTGAAAATCAGCTTGGGGTCTGACCCTAATGCAGGAGGAGAACTTACCTTAGGATTGTAAATCCAAGTAAGTTTGTTTTTCAGAATGATCCTAGTGCAGGGTCAGCTGACAAAGGAGGCTCTTGGCCACTCTCAGCCAATCCAATCTGTGAATGTGCCATTAAATGCAGGAAGTTCCCTGGGAGCTTTGTTCAGATACAAACACATTTTATTTTAAAAGCAATCTAATTTTGTCTTTGAGTTCCACGATGGGTGCAGCAGCCAGCAGCCAGGCATCACCAGTTTCTGTTTAATTTGCTGGTACAATCAAACAGTGAGATGCTCTCACAATTGACTGTGCCCACAATTTTGTGCTTGACTGCAGGTGCAAAATCGAGGATGCAAAAATCAGAGCACAACTTGACGATCGCTTAAAAATTTGGTCCATTCCTGTTCAAAAATCTTTAACTTCTGTTTGTCACATAAAATAAAATATTTTTGGATTTTTTTTTTTAAATCAGAATTGGAATTGTTCACCAGAATTTACTTTCAGGGATGAATAATCCACCTGCAAGCAGATACTGTATTTATACTGTAATAGTGAATGGAAATAAAAAATTACAGTGCTGTAAATAAGGTTTTTATAGCCTTTAGCTTCCCCCTCAAAAAATAAATTAATTACTTCATCCACTTAAATTTACACCAGGTAAATTAGAGTTTGGACTGTTCTTTTTTTTTTTCTATTAAAGTTTTTTTTTAATACAGTTTACAAATGGTATTTAAATAATCCTGTCACAGAAATAAACATTCACAGTGTTATTTTTAATAATAATCAACCCAGAAAGCTACAAATATTATGAAAATCGAATGTTGTATTTTTTATCTGACAAAATATGCATATTAAAGAATGTTTTGATGATGCTTAGACAGAAATATTGTGTTGTTCCATAGCAGCAGCATTACACATTGACTTGTGTGAAATACAAAACTCTTCTGATAAAGTCAGTGATAGATTTGGCCAAATTCAGCAAAACCATAGCCCTGTGCTAGCTGAGCAACACGATTCAGGGACTGCTTCCTTCTATATATGATTGAAGTGCTTAATATTGCTATTATTATATGGATGTCAAATGTTCTAACCACAGATCAAATGGTACAGTTTAGGTTTATGGGGCTAATTCATTATTTCTGGATAGTTTTAAGTTGGATTTCCCAACTAGTCTACTTCAGAAAATTAGTTAATATTCAGAGAAATGCTTTTACTTTCATAAACTTAGATTTATGTTGCATTTTTGATAACTATAAAAAAGCTCAATACATTTCTCCAGCAATATTTTGCTTTCATTAGTGAAGCTGAGACCAGTTTGTTGATCTACCTCTCTTCATTCATATGCAATTCACAACCCCTCCTTTATGCTGAGGGACATCTCTGCCTGTGCTGATGAAAGATGGACCAGGGATAGCTGGGAGAGTGAATTCCTCAGTTTTGTGCTCAGTATCACAACGGGACAATGCAGGACCAGGCTTGGTGTGAGACAAAAACCAGAAAGCGAAGATGGAGTTTGTGTGTTTGGTTTGTGCCTGGTTTTTTTTGCATCGTTCTCCCCAAAATGCTGATTGTTATTTTTTCCCTACATTTGGGGAATTATTTTCTAGAAAGAGTGGTATTTCCCTAATTGGATATTCCTGTCTGTCAAAAGGAAGTCTGGATCTCCACATTGAGAATTCTCAGAAATGTGCCGGAGTGAAAATTGGAGTTTGTAGGACACGACCAGTGAAAGGAAGCGTCTGCAAGAAGCCTTTAACCACTTTGTTGTTTCCATGTGCACGACCTTCCCAGAGCCCAGTATTCTTCTTAATCCCTGCTTTTCTACAGGTACCTGGGTTAAAGTGGAACTCTTACTCCTTTTATGTTGTTCATAATTTTTTCTCCTGCTTTTCCTGCTATCTCTTCCAGGACTGGTGGAATTTTTAGTGGGCACTGCAAGTCTGTTTTAATCACTGTTTGTAAATAAAGAACATACAACCAACCTAACAGAAAAGGTGCAGGGGAATTTTTTGTGGGGTTTACAACTTTTTTTCCCCCAAATCCTTTTCCTTTCCTTTCTTCATGTCATTGTGTTTCCTTTACCTCTTCTCCGCCCCATTTCCTTTTCCCAGTCCTTTCCTCTCTTCTGTCGTTCTCTCCCTGTTCCTTTATTAATTCTTCTTCCTCGCATTATGTTTCTACTCCCTCCTCTCTGGTCCTTGCCAGTTTTTA
This sequence comes from Oreocharis arfaki, assembly GCA_013398015.1. NCBI lineage: Eukaryota > Metazoa > Chordata > Aves > Passeriformes > Paramythiidae > Oreocharis > Oreocharis arfaki. Next base: position 560,824 of record VZRR01007829.1, on the reverse strand, counting down.
ACAGTCCATGATTTCAGATGGAAAATCTGTCGCCAGAGCCCCTCCTCCACTAACATTAATGGCCACTCTCGAAAGCCTGCCCTGCCCTCCGTCATCTAATTTCAGACACTGAGGGGGCAGACGAAACAGATGGTTGGCACAGGGCTGGATGATTCACTGCTTGAAATCATGGTGCAACATTGCTGAAATTGGTGAGGGAGAAGGAGGTCTGACATTTGACAGAGCCGTGTAAAAATTGCCTGATCCAGGCAAAGTTCAGACTAATCACTTGACTGTTATTTTCCAGATGTACTGATCATATGACTGTAATTGTAAAGATGATATTGACAGTGCACCGTTTCCCAAACATGCTGCACTCATTCTTAACAAAATGATTCTCCCTTGGGATGCTCAGGTCAGGCTGCTGTGGGGAATTGTGTGTAGCCATTTATTCATCCTTGAATTTTCTTTTTATTTTTTTTCTCGGGTGGGTTCATTCATCCTCTTCCCGATCACAGAAAGTTGTAGGTTTTCACGTATGCAGTCACTAATACTGAACAGTAAATTTGAGCACTCCTTTCAGGCAGGTTTCTTTATAAACTGGACTAAAGTGACAAGATATAAATGTGAAAAATAAAGTAGGATCAGAAATAAGCAAGGACATTTGTAGGGTATAAGCTTTTGTTTGTGTCTGATGAAAGTTGAATGGATTATTGTAGTCATAGAAATAGATCCTTATAAAGATGGTAAGAACCTGGCAGAACTGGGGCAAGTATAAGATTATGTGGATTCTCTGGATGATGTTTACAGTTAAAATTGTGGAAATATCCCTGGCATCAAAATTTCATTGATTCTTCATGTGTAGCTCCTTGCTGTTGTTCATTTTGGGTGTCCTCTTCAGAACAACCACTTTGGACTGAGCCACGTTGAAGCAGAGCAAGAAATTTCCTGTAAAACCTTTTGGTCAGTGCAGGGACAGTGGTCTTGAGCACCGTGGTGGAAACATCTGTAACCACAACAAAACCCAAACTCTGAACTGCATCAGTTGAAAAATGGCTTGGGGGATAGAAAGAAAAAAAGGGAAAAAAAGGATGAATTTTAGATGAGCAGTTAAATTTTGGGTGCTCCTAAGAAATTCCAAGCCCTAACTCAGTCCTGATGTCATTTGAAATGTATAAGCATCAAGCTTAGTGAAGTTGCTTATAATTAGTCTTGTTAATTTTTATGAATTTCGGGGAGAGCTTCCCAAATGTTCTCAGCCTTCTGCTGCTCCTATTGCTCTAAGCACGGCTGCGAATCTCGCTACTTATTTAGATGTCAAAGTGGTAACTGAAATATCCTTAAATGTCAATGCAGTTTCTGTTTAACACCCTTGAAAATTAGGCCTTTGTTCACTTAAAACTGGTGCTGGAGAAGGAGAGAAGAGGTGGAAGAACTTCATTTGCAGTTTCCAGTTACTGAACTCCTTTGATTTCTGTGGGTGAACGTTATAACCCTGGTTGTTATGGGTAAGAACGATAAAGAATGGTCAAAACCCTACATCATCTCCAGTGTTTTTCCAGCTGAAAGGCTGATTCTGTTGTCTCAGATAAAATTAACACCTAAAGAGCTTCAGACATGAAGGATGTATTTCCCAGGGGGTTCAGATGGCTCAAACTCCTCGAGATGGAAAAGGTCTGAAAACATAATGAGCTGCAAAGTGTGGAGCTAAGTGAAAATACATCATCTTAAAGAAGAGGTTGGGAGCAGATGTGGGCATCTCCGGACAGGAGAAAACAGGAATGCGGGAAGACTTTAAATAAACTTTTGATAAAAAGCTTTTGTGGGCTGATAACTTCTAGGAAATAAGGATGATGGAGCTTTCCTTCTGCTCATGGAGCAGGGGACCTTTTCCTCTGGTAGCAGTACTAGTTAGGAAAAACTAATTAGGAGAAACCTGGAAAGAATAGACAGAATCTGGGTGTGGAAATCCCTGCACACATGGCAGATCTCATCAGAGGTCCCCAGTACTTTTAAAAGTGTTTTACCTTTACTTTGGTGCTTGTGTGTGTAGACAAGAGTCCGAGTTGGTGCTACCAGTTGGGAAACTGCTGGTCTTGGAGTTTTATTGAAGAGCTATGGAAATTAAAGCTTTAATACTTCTGTTCAAACTGAAAGCTGCGTCTTCTAAATTTATAAAACTTTGGTTTTTCTTGGTTGGCTGGTTTGGGTTTGTTTGGATTTTTTTTGTTGGTTTGTTGGTTGGTTGGTTTGGGGTTTTTTTCGTTGCTTGCTTGTTGGGTTCTTTTTAATCGACATTTGTAGTTGAGATTTTCTGGCAAACTGGGAGCTCGATTCTGTTCCAGACAGAGATATCTCATTGATTTTGGCTTTAAAATCCTTCTCGAACAGTGAGATCTGTTCAATACAATAAATGCACCTGAGAAAGTGTTTCAGACCAGCTAAGCCAGGCACTTGCCTTTTGCCTTCTGAATTTCTTGGTGCACTGTATGAGCCCTGTTGGCTCTTCCTGACTGTGGTGGACTTGGGTGAGAACAGGCAGACAGCAAAATAGCAGTGCCTTCAGCTGGAGCTGGTGTTTTTCTTCTGTGTCTCAATTCTGAGTGATTTCTGTTCTCATTGGATTAAAAGATAAGGACCCTTGGCAGCAGGGAGAATTAACTTCCATGGGGCCAGGAGTGTGAGGACCTGCTCCAGGACAGGGACCAACTTCAGCACCTTGTTGGGAATTTCTTCTTCTAATCTAAATCTTTTTGGCTTAAAAATGTCTGTGGAATGAAGGTAATTGAAGCTGTAGGGTTGTAATAACAACCCCCAAATTCTCATTATTTAGTGTAATTGATGGAAAAGGCTGAGAAGTAGAAAAGGAAAATATTGACTTTCATGCATTAAGTTCTGTTTATGTGATGCTGGTCCAAAATCACCAGAATAACTCATGACACTTTATATATAAATGTGTGTGTGTGTAACTTGGGTCATTTTTAAAAAAAAAGTAAGTTTCTTAGTCTCCCAAAAAGGAGCCCTCTCACAATTTTTGGAAAAGCAGCAGACACACTTTTGTCGTGTCCCACTATTCTCAAACTTCAAAGGCCAGATAGGACCTTACATGAAACATAACTTAATGATTTGTGTCTCTCAATGAGTTCTGGGAACCTCTCCTATCTTATGCTACTGAATTTGATAAATACAGGGAACTTTTCCTCTTCCCAGCCCTTGCCTTTTGGAATGGGATTTTGAATAAACACTGCTAATTTCACAGTCTCAGCAAAAAAAAAAAAAACCCGAACAACAAAAAGAGAGAAAAAGAAGGCAAATGGCAAGTTTGGATGAGAGAAACTGATAAAATTTGGTTTGGCAACATTTAGCTGGGAATTTATGAAGGTCTGGTTTACTTTCTAGGAATAATCATAACTGCCTTATAATTTTTTTAAGACTTTTTTTCAGGCAAAAAAAAAAAAAATCACTTTTTAAAAAAAAGTCTTCATTTATGACTTGAAGAATAGGTGTATTTATCATTATAGGCAAATGTTAATACAAGTTTCGTTATTTTCAAGCCTTTAAACTTAAAGGAACTGTCAAGAAATTAATAACTGCATTTGAGTTCATACAGAGAATTTCACTTTATTCTGAGATAGATATAACTGTTTTAGTACAAGTAGTCTTTTAATAGCACATTACATAAGTTTCCATTCTTGAAAATGTATATTATTTGATAGATTATGGGAATGTATCATTTGCAGGAGTTGGCAAATATGACTGAGGTTTTTGATGATTAGAAAACTCGACTTAGGTCTGAATTTCTGATTGATTCACAAGCAAGAATATTTTTAAAATAATATCCAGGATTTGCAGGAAGTGTCCATTGCAATTAACCGCTCTCATTAACTACAAAATTTGGGTTGAACACTTCTTTGTCAAAGAGAAAAATAAATTCAATGTCTTTTGGAGGATACTTTTGTTTCAGCAGAAATTCTTCTTACTTCTAGGAATCATCTGTGTTGTGTTCCTTCTTCTAGAATTTGTACAAGACAACCACAACTAATTAGGAAAGACAGGGCTTGGTATTCCTCTTTTATGGCTGAGTATGTACCGGGTGTTCACTTAAAAAAAAAGTCACCATGAAACTGCAGGTAAAGTGGAGAAAAGAGGGAGTGGAAGGGGGGAATTAGATCACATTTTGATGGTGAAAGCAGTGAGTGTTCTGATAGACTCTTCATGGTACAACATTTTATGTTTAGAGGCTTTTTTGCAATTAATTTTGGGCAGCTTTGCAAACTGGATCATTTGTTACCAGACTTGTTCACGAGTTCTTGTATTCATTTAAAGATTAAAATCAGCTTCAACACTCAGTAATATTTCAATATAGGAAAGATAACGAAGGGAGTTATAACTACATCCTGGTTTTCTGAAAGGAAATCATAGAATCCCAGAATGGTTTGGGTTGGAAGGGACCTTAAAGCACATCTCATTCCAAACCCCTGCCATGGGCAGGAACACCTTCCATGAGACCAGGTTGCTCCAGAGCTGTTTTCCCATTTCATGAGCTATTCCTCAGTATTGTATGGGATGAATGGGGTAACTTCTGGTTCAGGCTTTGGTGACTGTGCTGTGCAAAATGCCCATGGAGGGCTCTTTGAAAATACAGGATATAAAAAAATCATGGAATACCCTGAGTTTGAAGGGACCCACAAGGATTGAGTCCCGCTCAATGCACAGGCACCCCAACCATCCCACTCTGTGCATCCCTGGGAGCGCTGTCCAAACACTCCTGGAGCTCTGGCAGCCTCGAGGCCGTGCCCGTTCCCTGGGGAGCCTGGGCAGTGCCCAGCAGCCCCTGGGGGAAGAATCTTTCCCTGGTAGTCAACCTCACCCTTCCACCTAGCACAGCTTCACACAGTTCAAAGAACAGCATTACAGTAGGATGAACTCACACTATTTGTCTTTGGATTTACGCATTTCTTCCTATTTTTAAGTAGAGTTTGGAACTGCTCATTCCATTCACTGCAGAGAATCCAAGTTCAAAACCGGGCTGCAGATTAGCAAGAAAAGAAGTGCTGGGATTTCCACAGCGAGCCCAGAAGTCTGTTTCACATCACCCAGCCAGGCAGGGCACTGTTGTGAGCTGTAAATGTGCTTTTTCCCCTGTGTGGGCAGTGAATCAGCAAACGCTCCTGGAGTTCAGGGGGAATCGTCAGGTGCTGTTTCAACACAAGCTCCAGGGTGGGCCCTCAGCAGGGGACCCACCTCGGAATTAGGGACCCGGTGGCAATGCCAGCACCTTTATCTCTCCCCCTGTCTGAATTGGGAAACCAATGCCTCCCAAAGATGCGCTGCCTATTTTGGTTAATTGGTGCCTGACCACAAACTGCTTAATAAATAAGTTCTGTCTGGAAAATATTATTCCCTGAAATCATGTCTGAATTACCCAAAAGTCAAATTAGGTAATTGAGAAAGCATCTGCTGTGTGGAAGGATGTTTGTTTGTTTGTCCTGCGTTTTGTGGCGGGTTTTTTTTTTTGGTTTACCAAGACAATCACTGGAGCATCTGTCTGGGAGAAGGTTTATTTGCAGAACCACGGCTCAAATCTTGGGATGAGGGAGCGGTACAAAGAAATGGCATGGCTTTCAGATGAAGGCTACAAATAGGTTTGCAACTTTCTTCTGTCTTTGGTAAATTACCCAAGTGAAGCCAAATCACATTCCTAAAGACAGTCCCCTGGCATCCTTCAATAAACAGATTTTGCCCTGTGTATAAAATGTTTAGCTCAGTGCTTTATGAAGTAAAGGTCACCTGAACAGAGATGTTGCAATAAAGGGCTGCCTGAAAGTGCTTCCACTGAGCGTGAATAGCAGCAATATTGCCTTGAAAACTCTGGGCTAATTGATTAAACTTCCAACAAACTAATTTTAATTAGCCATACTAGCTTAACTTTCTTCTTCCTTTTTATGATTCTGAAGGTTTATTAATGGTGCATGTACAGCTCCAGTTTTTTAATAGAAAAATTATTAAGGTATGAGAGAGAAATACGAATATCATACAAAGTTGGACTATTTTACATAAATGTTTTCTGCTGAAATGCACCTGCCTTCAGCTGGGAGGTAAAAGAAAAAATACTTTTTTCATTGGTCCTTAACATTCATGTATTTGCACCCTGAAATTACTCCTAGCTTTGATAATTGGAGCTCTTAGGAGACAATCACTGCACATACCAAAGGTACATCTTTTAGCCCCTCTTTACCTCCTATTTATGGCTGTAACAATTCAACCCCGTCCAATCTGACCTTGATATACTTGACAACTTTTCATCCTTTGTTGAAGAGTAAAACCTCTGGGTCCTTTGGCTCTTCATACAATTGCCCTGATTTCAAGTCCGTAATCATGAAATTAGGTAAAGACAAACCTTTTGCCCCAGTAGACACATAAAGGTGGATTTTAACTTTCAAATGTTTATGCAATGGTTGTACAGGCGTCATTTTTCTCCCCCTTTAATCTGTCTTTCTGTGAAGGTATTAGTGCTTGAAGCTTATGAGGAAGTGAGATGTAAGATGAGAGTAAGACCTCTAGAGAAGGGAGGTGCTGTGGAGATGCCACCACTGGTCTGCAATGTCAGTGTAAGTGCGGTGTGGTTCTGTCACTGGGTTTAAAACCAGACCTACAGCGTGGTCTGCTCCTGCCTCTGACACTGACCTTGACAGTGAGCATAGAATCCTAGAATTATTTGGTTTATAAGGAACCGTAAAGATCATCTTGTTCCAACTGCATCACAAGCATATCATCCTTCTTCTGGGTGTGTTTCTTCCCATGGTGGATTGGGGAAGTTGTGCTTTGCGTCTTCAAGTCCCAAATGTTTTGATCTCCTGACAAAACATGTGGCAGCAGCAGCACGCTGGGAGGTTTATGGTGACAGGTCATGTTTTCAAACTCTCTATCAAGGGGATACATTTGAAAGGTTTGTAGGATCTTGGCAGGAGCCATTGCTTTGTGTAGAGGTGTAAGAGATGACAGATGTGCTGCTCCTGCAGCAGGGCAGTGGTTCTGGTGCTGGGTGAAGCCCTGGGGTTCCAGGCACCAGCTCTGTGAGCACTCATGGCTCTTCATTCTGTGTAGCTTCCTCAGAGGTGTTCATGCCTACAAACTGCTGTTCCACAAAAGGAAAAGAGTGGGAGCAGCTCCTGAGCAGAGCTGAGCACCCCACGTTGCACTGGAGCGCCTCATCCCGGGGCTATGGTTGTCAGCTGTCCATCCCTTCTGCTGCCGAGGTCAACCCAACCCATCATCTCCTTGGATTTAGCACACGAGGAACGGGTGACGAGAGCGTGGCATCCCTGAGAGTGCTGCAGATGTGCAGTGTGGATGGAGGACAGCCGTGACGCCGCGCGCCAGGCGCTGCCGCGCCGCCAGCTCTGCCAAACGCCCGCGGATGGCTCCTGTTTGTTTTGCTCCAGCCCATCTGGTGGTGAAGGAGCAGCGTTAACGAGCTGCTCCTCGCTCAGAATAGCTCTGGGGACCAGCCTGTGTTGGTGGGCACAGCCCTGCTGTCCCCTACCTGGGCAGAGTCCTGCTGAGGGGCAGCTCACAGGATCCAGATGGACGCACTGCGCCGCTGCCTGCGAGTTGTCGCTGGGTTTCTGGCTCAGGCTGCCCAGAAGTACCTGCTGGAGACTCTGGAAACGCTTTAGGGAATCTCTGTTAGAAACAGCAGAAAAAGAAGCCTATTCTGGGGCTGTCATTTAATCTGAATTTCGAGGTGGTTGAAAGAAAAAAGGAGGGGGTGAGGAGGGAGGGGAGCCTCCAACACCGTCTCGGCTGGGCAGTGGGCAGTGGGAACGTCAGTGTGGGCACTGGAGATGTCCAAAAGCACTTTGGAAATGGGACACGTGGACGAAATAACCTCAGAGCCTCTTCTCCCTGCTTTGATTTGAGATGTGTCCCCTAACGCTGCACTGGGGGAACAGCCAATTTGTTTTGTGAGAGCTGGACTGAGGAAATGTTTTGGTTAATGAGAATAGCCCCGTTTATTTAGGTGTTGCAAATCTGGGGCAAAGGCCACAACTATCTTTAGACACTGTAATAGGTGTTGATTGTGCAATGTGGACTTGGAGCTTCAGTGTGTGAATGTTAAATTTATTACAGTACCCTCAGAGCTGGGGTCTCACTTGCCAAATAGGCTGATCCACTAATTCACTTCGCTTGGAGCTGCTCTCAGAACAAAACCAACTTTCAAACATTTTCCATTTGCAATTGTAATCAAAGGACAAGCAGTGATACAAGAAATGAAGCAATGTGGGTGAAGTAGAACAAAATCATTTAGTGGGCTACTGGAGTAACAATTTAAAACGTTTAAACATGCCAAAAGGAAGGAGGGGGAAGACCAGAATTCCACTTTCATGAACAGTGTATCAGAAAATGAGTGAAAATACCAAGTGCTGGCTAGAAATCTAAGGTGAGGGTTTTCTATTTTATGTGTTTAAGGATTTAATGCATTTGAAAACTTGGCAAGCAAGTTCCAGTGTTGGAAGCATGAGCTGATACTGTACATGGTTCCTCAGTCCAAGGGAATTGGCTGGCACAGGGAGTGAATGTCAGTTAAAACAGTGTTAATGAGGTTAAAGAGAACTGATCAGGGATCAATAAGTGTTCTTGGGAAGAAGCACTAAGGTGGTGAAGAGATTGTATCGCCGCATGGCTGGTTTAGAAACGGGGCATTAGGGTGAGGACTGGGGTTGTTTTACAGGTCTAGTGAATTTGTGGTCTCTCTTCATTAAAAAACATTTTAAAAAATGTGGTTGAAGTCTACAAAATGTTCCCAAGACAGCTTCTTTTTCTGTCTTCTGCTCAGTTCTTTTCTTCCCCTGCAAATGTCATAGGAAACCCTCCAGCCTCTTCTCCAGGCTCAATTAGTGCTTTCAGTTCCTATTAGGTTTTGGGATCCATCTAAACCCCCCCGCAGGGTTCCGGGCCCTCCGCAGCCCTCCTGGCCAGTGCCTTCCCACCAGCAGAACTCTGCTCCCTGCAGTCTCTCCCAGGCAAGCTGCCTTGAAGGCATGGATGGAGTCTCCTCTTGCTCTTAATCACTGTTGATGAAAGTAAAGTAAAAACTGCTTTTATGTTTGATTTGTAAACGTGTGACTGCTTCCTTCTGTCCTCCAGCCCACGGGTGCTGCAGGTGGCTGTCCCAGCAGACCTGCTCTGTGGTGAATGAGATGTGGAAAGGGGGAAGAGAAATACTCACCAGGTCTTTTCCTGCTCAATACTACTGCTTTTTTTTTTTTTTTTTCTTCCCTATAGTTTTTATTGGTTTGGTCATTTGTGTTTTGGTTTTTTTTTACCTGAGGACAAACTTTCCAAACTCTGGTGTAGTCTCAAAAAATGAGCTCTGATGAGGACAGAGGTAGAGAAAGGGAATAAAGCAGATACAGATCTCGTCGGTGAGGCTGAGAAGTCATGCTCTAATTTGATGTGGACTTTGGGATGTGCATTCATCACCAGAGGTTTAAATTAAAGACCTTGGTGCACATTCACCTTGTTCCTCTCCAGCTGTGGGAGGTCTTTGTGTTTGTGTTTCATTAGCACAGGTAGTAAAACTCGACTGTGTGGCTTTTGTAAGGACAAGAAGATGACTTTCCTGAGCGATTTCTGAGTCTTTCCTGACTAAGTAAAAGCTGCAGAAACTCATTTAGAAATGATGAATACTTGATTTTCTCTCATGGTTATTGTAAGTTTTGTTTACTGGCGCAGGTTGCCAGAGGAGCTGTGGTTGCCCCTGGATGCCTCCAAGTGTCTAAGGCCAGCTTGGATGGGGTTTGGAGCAACCTGGGATAGTGAAAGGTGTCCCTGTGCATGGCAGGGGGTGGGATGAGATGGACTTTAAGGTCCTTTCCAACCCAAACCATGCCATGGTTCCATAACTGTTGATTCAAACTGGAGATCACAAAGTGGAAGAAGAGAAAAGTGGGGGGAGAAGGAAAAAAAGCTGTTGCCAAATTGTCCTTTTATCCTCCATTTTTGTGGGAATTCTAGTCCAAAATGTGGCAATAATTCCATATTGTTGCTTGAAACAATTGGATGAATGTTTTACTTCCCAGGAGCTCTTCTTTCTTACCTGTGTAGTGTTGCACATAAACCCCCTTAAGCACCTTTTAACGAGGAGTTGGAGTTAATGGCCCTGAGCTGCACTTGGAGCCATCAGCCCTTCCCAGATGGTCATTAATCCTCAGATGCTCATTAAGGATAATATTTTGTAGCTTCTTTAAAAAAAAAATTCTGTGCTGCTTTTCCTTTAGGAAACTTGTTATTCTGCTTCCAAGAAGGTGTCCACTGTGGCAGAAATTGGGCTTCACTGCACCCCTGTAGCCCCTCTGAGGATCAGGCTGGAGCTGAGGTTTACAAAGCAGGACAGGCCTTAAAAAAACATGTATACATAATATTGCATACATAATAGATGGGAATGGTTCCAAAACAATCTATTGCATAATTACCTAATTAATACAATCTGTAATAATTAAAAATCCTTTGGAGAATTTGTAAAAGCATTTTACTATGCGTGTGTCATAGATAATTTTTAGACTCGGTGTCTCGGCTGTTTGCTTTTTATTTTTATTTTTTTTTTTGCTTTTTAATTTGTTCTTTCAAATTGCCAACAGTCTTATTGCTGCTTTGTGGCCCAGGCACTTAACAAATTTCATTTCTCAAATGGAAGGGACTGAATTTTCTCCCCAGAAGAGCAGTTCACAGGCAAGGGCAACATCCAGCACTAACTTTTCTTTTGCAGAGACAAACACAAAAGGCACGCTTAAATAAGTGTATTCCAAGGGCTTTTTCAGCTGTTGGGGGGAGTTAATAAAGCAAAATAAAAATTTCAAAGTAACAAAAATTGCTTTGGGCTCGACTTTTAAATCAAGATAGAAAAATTGATTTTGCAGATGCATTATAACCCTACTCATCTCAAAATGGTCCCACAGTGCAATTGTATCAGCAGTGCTTATTTATATTTATATCCAGCAGATATTCTGGAGCACTGTATAAACCTCTGCCTCTGTAAGTATCAGTTCCGTGGCCTGTGGTGATGCCTGTTTGTGTGGTTGAGATGCACAGGACACGAGCCTGGCCCCAGAATTGCTTTTAACTTACCTGCAAGTGTCCAAGGCTGGGCTGGATGGAACTTAGGGCAACCTGGGATAGTGGAAGGTGTCCCTGCCCGTGGCAGGGGGGTTGGAATATGATGGGCTTTGAGGTCCCTTCCCACCCAAACCATTCTGGGATTCTGTTCAGCAGAGCAGCCCTGCCATCGAGCCCCCCACATGCACCATTTCAACTTCAGTTCTCCTTCCTCTGCCTCTGAGACAGCATGGGAAAGCTTTTATTTCCCTTTCCATTTCCTTTTTTTGTTTTCAAAGAACCCAAACGGGCATCACAAGCAAAGGGGAATGATGAAATCTGTTCTGTCCTGGACAACCCCACTGACTGCTGCAGGTCCAGTGCTACAAGCAGGAGCTTTTTTCTCATTTTTCTCTCTCTGTTACGCCTAAACTAAAATGGCTTTGATTATGTGTTAAATGTGGTTGAAAAGACTCTGTCTACCAACACTTAATATCAGGAAATTCTCTCCTGTGAGGGTGGGAAGGCCCTGGCACAGGGTGCCCAGAGAAGCTGTGGCTGCCCCCGGATCCCTGGCAGTGTCCAAGGCCAGGATGGACGGGGCTTGGAGCACCCTGGGATAGTGGGAGGTGTCCCTGCCCATGGCAGGGGGTGGGAATGAGATTGTCTTGAGGGTCTCTTCCCATCCAAACCATCCCTGTTATTCTGTAATTATTTATAATTTGTGCATCCTGAAATCTGTAGCCTTGATTTTACTGCTACCGGATCACCATGAGTTCAAGAGTCAGACAGCAAACTCTGCAGACCCACGATTTTTGCCATTAAAACCCACCCCGACTCCTTATCAGGGAGAGAAATTTCCTTTGAATAGATGATTAAGCATAGTGGACAGCACTAAGTGTGTGGTCAATGCAGGAGGTGCTCAATGAATAATTATTAGAAAATAAAGGATTTTTTGCTTTATCGAAGTGTGGGGTTGCATCTAATTGATTCTTAATTGTGAAATCCATTTTTCACCTCAAAAGAGCCACTGATAGTTTTGTCAGCTGCATTTGTTACTCAGCTTTGCAGGATCTGGAATCTTTAGTACCTGAAATGAGAAGATTCACCGTCCTATACTTGTGGTTTTTGGAAGGCCAGCACAATAATTCACTTTGCAGGGAAAGCACACTGGAGAACGTGGCCTTTTGGGCTCATTAGTGATCATTGCACACCAGCTGATGGGAAATATCCCAAAATAACAAAGCAAAGAGGGAGGGTTGCACCCAAACCCAGACTCTTGTGCATCACAGCAGGAAGAAGGCAGGGGATGATGCAGACTGAGCTCGCTGTTGTGAGTGACACTGTTGTTGGCTTTATTTAGTGTTAACAAAACTGGGGGGGAAGAATGTAAAGGGGAGGGTTTGAAGCACGGTCTCCTGGAAGAGGTTTTGGGTTTATTTTTGCTTTCCTGAGGCTTTGCTTGGGCGCTGGCTGTGATGAGCACTGTGTGCAATGCCCGTGGCTTGTCAGCTCAGCACATCATCACATTTCCTACCTGGAGATCACCTGTGACTCAGAGATGTGGCTCAGTTTGGGCTGTTTCGGGTGGAATTGTCTCTCCAAAGCAAAGCAGTGCTTTCCAGCCTCCCTGATAAAAGGATATGAACATCTGTTTTGCACTCAGAGTTAATAAACAAGGGTCAGGATTAGCCCAAACCAGAGCACTGTGGATCACTGGGCACCTCTTCTCTGCATGAGGACTGCGGACATCCCCCTCTCTCAGTGCCACTGTCAATCCTCCCGTGACAAACTCTGCTCCAACTTTTGGCAGCAGGGTTCAGGCAAGTCAGGGAGCTGTGTTCTCCCCAGACACGTCGTGTACCTTAAGATATTTAATTCTGGCTGCAGATGTTAAGTAACTTCTTCATTTTTTCATAACTCGAGCGACTAAAATACTTGTTTGTTTTTTTTTTTTAATCTCTGTTTTGCAATGGCTGAATCATATGATCAGCCTAAGGATATACAATTTGCAACTGAAACCAGATTATTATTAGTCTTGGCTATTTCAGCATGGGGAGGAAAGGAGGGAAAAAAAGAAGTGTGTACATTTTTTAGCCCAGTTGCAGTTTGTTTTACCAGCTTCTCAAACACACGCTGAGGAAGGTAATGACCACATGAAATAGTTTCTTGTGCCCAGGGTGGCTGGCCCAAGTGAGTGCTTGGAGTAACCTGAAATGCTACTTTTGGTCCACAAAATAAAATACTAAAACAAAACCCAAAGCTAATTTTGAGTTTAGGTGAAAAGTAAGACACACATTTCTATGATTTTGTTGTATTTTTTTTCTTCCCCGCTGGCAGGAGATTTCTTGAGAGAAATTGTGCCAGCAAATTAGCATTTCCAGTCCTTTAATATACATTCCTGGAGGTATTCTCTTCCAAGGAGAGCACTTCTGGGAATGACAGCAGCATGCTTGGTAGTGCTCCAGCTGTCTGGCAGTGAGGTGTGCTCAGCATCGCTTCCCTTTCCGCGGTTCTTGGAGGACACCTGTGTCTTACTTGCTGTGTTACACCTTGGAAGTTTTGACTCTTCCAAAAGGTAACATTGCTGCCAGGGGGCTCCTGGGAGCCTGCCACAGCTCGGCTGCTGACCTGTAACTGCTCCTGAAGTCACCACTCAGGTGTCACAGATCACTTCCAGTAATTTTTCTTGATAGCCATAATATGGCCGTGACTAACGGGATCCTTTCTCCACTCTTTTTTGTTTTCACGTGTCTTTGCAAACAGTTACACTAATTCAAAATGAGCTCTGGCTGTTCAGATCGTTTGTGGCCTGGTGCTGTAAGAGGATGCAGCCCATCATCTGAAAGGCTGCAGGATGTTTTGTGACATCATCGTGACATGATGTAAAACATCATGTGGCAGCTCTCACCGCGCAGGTGTCACTGCACTTTGCATCAAAAGGCTGGAAATGTCTCTTGTCACTTTGCTAATTGCCTCCTCTTCCTGTCTGGGAACCTCCATCGCCCTCACCTTGGTGCCACAGAGAGGAAGGAATGTGGTGGTGCTTCTGCCCTCACGCCCAGTGCCACCCTGCCCCTCACCAGCTCGGGCTGCAGCTCCTGAGAGGCACAACTCTGCTCTGATTTGTGGCACTGTTGTGGCTGGTTCTGACTCTCCAGTGATTTTATAGTGATAAAGGCTGGGAGAATTGGGATTGTCCAGCCTGGAGAAGAGAAGATGAAGGGTGACTTAATTGAGGCCTTGCAGTACCTGAAGGGAGCTGACAAGAAAGATGGGGAGAGAATATTTATGAGGGCATGGATTGGCAGGACAAGGGGGGATGGCTTAGAGTAGGTTTAGACTGGCTACTAGGAAGAAATTGTGCCCTGTGAGGTGGGCAGGCCCTGGCACAGATTTCCCAGGGAAGCTGTGGCTGCCCCTGGATCCCTGGAAGTGTCCAAGGCCAGGCTGGACTGGGCTTGGAGCACCCTGGTGTCCCACCCCATGTGTTCCTGTCCATGTCAGGGGGTGGAACTTGGACACAATGGTCAGCTTGTGCAGTGGGGAGGGAGAAACGTTGTTCTGGTCTGGAGGGGTGGCACAGCAGGACTTCTTAGGTCTTCTTGCTCCTGAAAACTGCTGGTAAAGTTGGTAAAACCCTTCCAGCAAATCTGAGAAAATGAAATTGTGGGTGATGACACGTTGGCTTGCAAGGCAAGAAGGAAGGCATCTGAACTTTTGATTCATACTGAAGGCTTGGGGTGTATTTTTTTTTTTTTTTTTTTGAAAGTTCAATGCCTGCTGCTGCTTAGAAAAGTAGTTTTACTTGTTGCACAAAGTTTGCTCTGCAAAATGCTTGGCAGGACAGCAAGATTTTTCATTTATACTCAGTTCTGTCACATGTTACTGTCTCAAAAGGCCTTTTACAACCTAAAGGCTTCTATGATTTTATGTCCTGTTGTACTGGGGTGGGTCTGTAAGTGGCACAGTTCAGAGCTCTCCTCTGGCTTCCTCAAGTGAAATAGACACACGAAAAGCTGTGAAAGTGCTTTTCTCTGAAGCAATCATTGCATCAACCGAGGGAAGTCCCATCTCTAATATACAAAACAACCCTCGTGCCCCTCTCTCAGGACCTATTCCTCAATTTCTAACTTTGTGTAAAGTTGAAATACTTGGCTTGGCCTGTTGTAAGCCTTGCAAGAATAAAGCCCAACATCCCTCATTACGATTTATTGTGTCTGGAACAGAAATCTTTCCCATCTCAGATCAGTCTGGGCTATCACAGACTCAGAGTGAAGCAAGTAGAGTGCTACACACGGATCAAATACAGCCCATAATTAACCAGTGCTGGCGTTACGTTGTTACTGACAATTTACAATTACAGTGCATTTGCACAGTGCTTTATGCTGTGATTATCCCATGGAAATTTGTGATAACTATCAGTAAAGCTTACATTGAAACTTCTTGATATTTTTTCTAAGCATGAGAACAAGATAAGCTATTGGAGAATTTTACAGGTGTTAGGAAAATTGGTTAAGGAATTATCATCGGTATTTTCTGATTCATGTTGTTCCCCACCCTTTTCCTTTGCATGGGAGCACTTTGCTGGTACCTTTTGATAAGAATTTACAGGTAATTAGTACGCTGTGCCTCCTTGCTCTTTTCCTTTTAACTCTAAAAATACGCACATTTAGGAGTTTTTATTTATTTGGGTTGTTTTATACCCAGAACTTTATGAAAATCGCCGTGTTGGGATTGAAACTTCTGGTTCAAACTTGAAGCTTCTGGAAAAGTCACCTCTTTTGATTTTGCTTGATTTTCTCCTGAATCTTCCCAGATTATCTAAAAACATGAAAAAACTTCGAGGTGGTGTTTTTCCCCTTCCATACACAGTGTGATGGAGCAGAAACATGCAGAGAAAATGAAGTCATGCAACCTCAGACGAATGCAAGTAAAAATAAATGACCAAAAAAGAAGCGAGATGTGAAGTAGGTAAATTTTTAGTAGCTCTGGAATGCAGATCCCTGGTCCATTCGTTGCAGATGACATGATTCATATAGTTTTATTGCATGCAAAGTTTATTTTGCAAATTATGGATCCTTTGATGCCACTGCAATGGGTGCTTTTAGGAATCCTGGAGATACTGGATGGATGCAAATAAACCAAGCAGTGAAGAGCAATACCAGAGAAATACACTGAAGAGTTTTGTGTTGGTCAGGGACTAAATTTTATCCTTTTTAGAAAGAGATATTTTTTACAAGAAAGTCTTCCTGATAATTTTTTCATGGTGTGCAGTGGAGCATTATTTAATTAAATGCCATATGAGCTGGACAAGGAAAAGTTCAGTTGGGCAAGCACACTTGGGATGTTTGATAATTTGTGAGTGAGGTGGCTGTGCTCAGTATGGAAGGCTTCCCAAATGAGGAATCCCTGCCTCTGAATGCATGAGGAAATAGGATTTCAGGCAACCCATAAGTCAAAAAAAAACTGGACACAAATCTTCATCAAGGCACTTCCTTCCTTAGATAAATGCAAGAAGGATGAGAGGTTTTTTTTTGATGAGCCCACAGTAAGTGACACAGTGTTGAGTCTGGGG
The DNA here is from genome assembly GCA_013398015.1 of Oreocharis arfaki. Classification (NCBI taxonomy): domain Eukaryota; kingdom Metazoa; phylum Chordata; class Aves; order Passeriformes; family Paramythiidae; genus Oreocharis; species Oreocharis arfaki. The sequence goes on along the minus strand of VZRR01007829.1, from coordinate 544,170 downwards.
ACATCAGGATTGCTTGGGGAAGGGAGGGAGGTGCTGAGAGGAGAAACTAAAATTCCTTTTTCACAACAAAACCAGGCTAAAATTAAGGTGGAGGTGGTCATTTATCTAAAGATTCCAATAAAACTTGTCCAGTTTTGTTTGCTTTAGTTTTGGCAGTGTCAATTTGGCCATTTAACCTCCAGTCTTTATGTTCAGTGAAGGATCTTAGCGGTGACTTTTGTGGCAGCATCACTAAAACAGTCACCCATCTCTTGCTTCTCGAGAAAACCCCCAAAACCCTCAGAACAGAAACAAACCCAAAACAAAATCCCTTCCCATTACAAAAAAAGTGAAAGCCCAGCATGCTCACAAATGCTGTTGGAGTGGCTGGATGCTTATCTGAAAACATAAGTGAGAATGGTGGTAACCAAAATTTATAGTGAAACTCAGAGAGTTTTATGGACAAACGAACTTCACAAATAAATCAATATTAAAATTACAGATTTGTGTTTAAATTAGGAGCTGAGCAAAGGCTTGTCAAGGTTAAACAGGTCAGAGAGCCTCTGGCTCAGACAGTTTGATATCCAGGATGCTGCATGGTAAAATTCCATGAGCTAAGTTTAATTTAGGACATGGTTCTCTGTGAAAATGAAATCTTTACTCGGAGCACTTAGGGGGAGGTATTTTTCATGCTTGTTCATTCCTATGTGTCTCATTTCATTGTGTGTGAATTTGCTGTGAGTTTGGGCACAGCCATCAGGCGCAGTGGAATCAGAGCACTGCTGATCCCTTCAGTTGTCTGATCAAAATGCCTTTGTTGGAAACTTTAGGGGTATTTACACCTCCCAGAATGAAAACGAGAGGGGAACTGGTGGGGATAGAAGTAGTGAGAAGGTCAGGGATATGTCAAAGACTTCAGAGATCTTAAATTGAAATTGTGACAACCCTTGGGGCAACGACCCAGCTTAGAACTCTGTTGTTTAGGGAATTACTTAACAAAATCATTTTTCTGGTTGAAATTAGAACTTTTTTCACCTGATCAACTTACTGAAGCTCCATTTTACTCCTTCTACACATGGAGAAGTCCTGCACCCCCCATCAAGTCTTGCTTTCCCGCTGATTGAACACCCCTCCATCACTTTCTCATGCCCTTCTCACAGCCCTTGAAGTTACCCAACATCTCCGGGACATTCCCACCCATCTCAGAAGATCCTGCCTGGGTACCCAGAAAAGAGTTTCATTCTTAAAAATCAAACCCTTGAAACCAAGGGTTTCATATCAACAAAGGGGGAAACAGTGCAGGGAACAACGCGTGTCCTAGAAGTCAGGGTTGTGGTTGTCAGCAGTTTTAGGCAGTGGCAGAAGTTTTGCTGAACCACTGGAAGGAACTAACACTAACAAGAGGAAGATGAGTGGAAAAATGTATCACAGTAATCAAATCTGGTTGTAATGAGGGCATTAAGAAGAACCTCTGAGTCAGTTAAGCAAGAAAATGTCTTCTTTTCTGGAAACACTTTGGATGGGGAAATACTGAAAGTGCTAACAGTGTGCTCAGATGTGGAAAGCCTCTTGTCAAAAATGAACCAGGTTTGCTAAAATATCCCAAAAGCAGGATACCTGTTGTTGCAAATAAATGTTGCCCCTTGTCACAAATATATTTCTGTGTTCTGTAAACCACTAGATCTTTTTTTTTTTTTTTTTTTGTTTTGGTCATGCCCTTAAAAAGATTTTTTGAGCCCAAAATAAAAAAAAAAAATCAAACTAGAAGGTGGGCATAGCAAAATTTGAAGGAAAATTAAAAATAGATCATCTGTTCAGTGAGGAAAACACCCTCCCTAATGGTACACAGCATTTAATGAACACTGGTGGAACTGGAATAAACCCCAGCAGAATAACACACGCAGTTTTTGCGTGGCTGGAGGTACGGGAGAGGAACAAACGAAACCCTGGCGCCAGCCAGGACAGAAACTGAGCACTTAGTCCAGCACAGGACATTAGACAGTCCAATAAAACTCCATGGTTCACAGGGCTGAAGGCAGCTGCAATCTCTAATAACATGAGTACAGTCAAGGACCCTGCACCAGAGTTAATAAGCAGATCATTACAGACTCTGACCAAGGCAGTCTCCACACTGACCTAATCGAAATCCAGAATGAGCATTATCCTAACGTGCATGATGAACCAATTAGCCCGGAGCTGGGTTGCTTCCACCTGCTCTAGTATCTCAATTTAGAATGGCAAATTAAAACCAAAAAGAGACGAGAGAACATGTCAGAGGTTGTTTAATGTGGGAAGATGGCACAGACTTTAAGAAAACTGCGTTCCTCTGCGGCTGCAGCTCGCTGCTGCCAAGCAGGCCGGGTTTTTATGGATCTCCTTGCTCCCATTGAGGTGGGATGGCCAGTCCCTGAAATAAAAGATGACTCATCAGGGTTTTTGCTGGCTCCAGGGACGTAAATTAACAGTTGTGATGCCTGAAGGTTCTGCTCTAGAGCTCTCTAAATTTTCCTTCTTCCTGAAGATGTTTTCCATCTCCCTGCCCTTTCTCAGGAGCTGCTGTGACCATCCAGGTCAGAAAAAAAGTTCACGAAGAGTTTGGCCAGGCTGGGTCACTGTGCATCAAGGGGACTCACAGGAGAGGTGGGAGGCTGCCTGTGCCTCTGGATCCCCTTTGGGCAGGGGCAGGATTTGAATCTCTAACCTCTTGGAACACCCACCCGTGTGTTTTGTTCCCATGCTCAGTTAGAAAAGAGATTGTGGATTGTCTGGCGAGCCAGGTTTGCTCTCCTGACTCATATTCCTGGCGACACTGGGCTGTGGTTTCAGTGAAAGAAGTGTGACTTACTCTTGCTAATTCTTAGCAAGTTATTAACCAGTGCATCCCATAAGGGGGGCGAGATGGGAAAGTGGAAAAATGTTGTGCATGGATTTACCTTGCAAAGGAATTTAAGAGCTGGCCTTTTCTACTTGCAAATGCACTTTGGTCCTTTCCTTTCTGTGAGGATCCACCCATGAGCACCAGAGCACCAGAATTGTGTTTAACAGAAGTTTGAAGAGTCCAGAGATGGGTGTTTGGCACAACCCTCATGTGCAGACAGATTTATAAGGTCATGACAGCTCAGTGCAGAAAATAAATACACAGGAATGTGGCAGAAGTGTTAGACCCAAGCATAACACAGGTGATACTTCATACTTTGTTTTAGGAAAATTAGTAGAAGGAAAAAATAATCCACGGTCTAGAACTGGCCTGGAAAATGCAGCTACCAGATGATATTTTCAATATCAAAATTAGCTACAAAGTGGGATATTTATGGATGCATTGTTCTAGTACCATTCAGTAAATGGGAATTTCTTGCCTCTCTCTTAGTTATTTGTTGTCTTTCCTTTCAGAGTAACCACACCATTTGCCTGTTCTGCACTCTGGGTTAGCAGGTTTTGTTTCTAATCTGCCATCTTTCTCTAGTTCTGGTTCAATATTAATTTGTTTAACCTTTTATTCAGACCCGAAAGGATTTGTGCCAAGGGCATGAATTCCTGCAGAGCAGAATCCAGATTAACGTGTCCCACCTCACCTCACACACACAACAAAGTTGTTGTCACCTGTGGGTGCATGTGCTTGATGTTCAGGACCAGTGAGTGATCTGCTGGTAAATTATTGTATGTATTTTATGTTTTACTGATTTTGCAAAGCTCAGGGTTTTGTTGTTCGTAGCTTTTACAATCAGCTGGGGGAAAGAAAGGGAGAAAAGGCCGCAAAGAAAGATATTAATCCTTAAAATCTCATTCTTGTTCTGTAATCAAAGGGCAGACATTCCTTGCTCTGCAAACTGCCCACACCAGTGGCCTCTTGCATCAGGCAGTGCTGCTGACTCTGGTGATTTACTGAGGCTCTCGTGACTCCGCACGTTCGTTCCTTTGTGGTTTCGGAGGAGAGTTTGAGAACAAGGCCTGCGAGATTAAACGAGAAGAAGTAGGAAAATTAAAAGCCTGTAACGTATCACTTTGGAGGTCCCTGCGCTCTGCAGGGTGGGTTTGGGGTGGGCAGAGGACCCTGAGCACTGGTGGCACTCCCAGCACTGGGCACCGTGTGCAGGTGAACCCGCGTGGCCACGTTTACTGGAAGTGTGACAAAGGACACGAGCACACCAGGATGGCTGCAGAGGCTGACACGTGAAATAGGTGGTGAGGAACAGGGAGCACAAAGAAAGACTCCAAGCCCCCGAGTACACATACATATCCTAGAGTCCTGGCTTTAGCTGGGAAATGGGAAAGGTTTTAATTTAAAATTTGATTTAAGGGAGAGAGACTTTTTCATTAGCGTAGCAGTTACTCACTCAGTTGGGAGCTATTGGAAGAAATTAAAGTACATTTGGCAATCTATATGCTTCAAGCAGGAATGGGATCTATCTATCTATTTATCCACCTTTCTGCCTAATCACATAAATTCTGTGATATCCAGGGTTACATTTTCCCTTTTCTCAACGGCTGCAAAATCTGCCTGCCTGAAACCCCACTGCAAGGAGAAAGTTATTATCAATGTCAACTACTCTCCTAAGTTTTTGTATTACTGTTTCTTTCTGCTGTTAACATAGGATGGGTTTTCTCTCAATCAGCTGAAAAACCTTACTGGAAAACATTTTCTTATTGCCTTTTTTTTTTTTT
>VZRR01007829.1:489155-539506 GCA_013398015.1 Oreocharis arfaki | reverse complement strand
TTTTTTTTTTTTTTTTTCTTTTTGATGACATTTTTCAGGGAGGGAAAAAAAAAAAGGAAAGCAGGCAAAAAGAAAGAAATGCAAGTCAAAAATCTAAGACAAAAACCAGAGGAGAGTGGTTTGGAGAAGTGCGTGTTGTGTTCATAGCCCTGTTTTAATATGCAGTTGCCTCCTTTCTCATCGAGCTTAGCATAAAGTTTTCTAAGTTGTGGGGCTTTTTTTTTTTCTCCTCTTTTGTCAAAAAAAATTATGAAAGTGTCGCTTTTCCTTTGCGGTTAATTCAGGAGAGATCCTCAATTCGAGCAGGGCACATTTTCATGCAAATACAGCAGCACAGTTTCCAGCCCCCTAATAGCTTCTTACAAATGATGTGCCATTACAACGAGGTTTATTTAAACAAATTTAATACATCTTTAATCAAGCTGGAGAGCATTTTCAAAGGTCACGCTCCAAATCAGGATCACTGTTCAGAGCTTATCAAAGTATTAGCTTAAGGGGGAGGGAGAATTATTTCTTGGACAAGTAATTTTAGGCAAATCTTTATTTACATTTTTATTCAGTTATTAAATTTTATTCCTTTCCCTCCTCCTCCTAGTCTCCATTTATGAACCTATAAGAAAGTCTGTAAATGGAGCCATAAGCATATCACAGCAGTTACTATTTCCAGGGGCTATTCCTTTGAATCGACTGGGCCCATAAAAGCAAGGATGAAGTCACTTTTTTTTTAAGCACAAGCTCAGTGCATCCATTTCATCCAACAAGCTCTCGCCCCAGGATCTGATATTAGGATAAATATATTAGATAGATTTTAAATTAACCAAACAAGTTAAAAACAAATTTTGAGCGTAATGGGTATTTAAAGGTGCTTTCGTGTTCCCGCTGCAAGAGGATAAATTGTTGATGTTGGGTCATTAAAACTAATGGGAGCTGCACTAATGGAGGCCAGGAATCCACCCCAGTTCACACCTCTGGTATCATTCACTAGGTGTTTGTCTGTAAATAGGTCACAGAGGGTTTAACTGGTGCATCACCAGTTGTCCCTGCACAAGGCTCGGGGTGTCTCTGGTGATGGCACCTCTCCCTCTCCTCTGCCTCGTGCTCTCAGAGCTCACACTCGTGGGCACACAGCTCAGTCCTTCAGCCTCTGCTTTGCAGGAGGAACTGAAAAGGCACCAGGATTAAAGGGGGAGTGGGCCCTTGAAGTGCACAGCCAGAAACACCCCTGGGATTTTAATGCTCATTACACTGAGGAGCCTTCAACCTTTTCAGCACGGGGAGGTGAGGCTGGACATCTGTGCAGGTCAGGCAAAGAGCTTGTGCAGGCTCTGGTAATTCTCTTTTTAGGGCTCGCCTTGCAGCGAGGATTTGGGATAGGAGCTGTGCTGAAGGACATACCCAGGCACTCCTGGAAAACTGTGTTTTGCAGGACCAAAGAACTGCCCTGTACCCAAACCTTCAAGAAACCTTTGCATTCGGTACCTCTATCATCCACATGGCAAAGTAAATAAGGTGTACTCACATCACTCAGTTTTCTCTGAATGTGAAATTTTTTTAATTTGAAATATTTAATATTCACAGAATAATTTATGCAGCAAAACTATTTTTTTTCCGACTTCCAAATGACAATTTTCCATAGCGGTTATGGATTTTTATTTGTTTGTTTTTTAGTAATCATGAATTATTTTTTTAGCCATGGTTTTTGTATTTGGTGTCCACGCTTTGCTGCTGGTGACATAAAATGCTTGTAAGGGTGTTTTGAGAGGGAGGACTTGAAGAAACTTTGAATTTCTGAGCAAGTTTGTAGAGCAACACCGGATCAGTAGAATTAGGAAGCATCAAAGGACATTTAAGTGCCTGAAAGGTCTGGACTTCTCCTTTCTCTGTTGTCAGTGCGACTGTGGATTCAAATCCCTTGGTTTCTGAGACTCTTCATCTTTCCTTTTCCCACCTGGATAAAGCAACAAAGGAAAAAAAGTAAAGGAAAAAAAAGCAACAAAAAGAGGGGGATAATTCATGAAATATAACTGTTCACAGGCTTTATGTTGAGTTTTATTGTAGTCATGTGGCATGTTTGGCTGTTTGGGCATAAAACGTTAATGAGGTTTGGTAAACCTTAAAATGGACTAAATATGCCAGGAAAAAAAAAATGTTAAGGAGTAAAGGTTGAGGGGAAGTAGCTGCAGAAGGCATAAATTTTGGGGCTATACAGGAAGAAGGGAGCACACAAGGACTTCTGACCATTGTGGGTAGTCCCAAAATGTGGGTATTGGGCTGCAGGGTAAATGAAATTCTCTTGGTTGTATTGGCACCCACACTTCTTCACTCTGATCAGCAGTTGGTAAAGGAGCAGTCCAGAACTCCTGGAGTTCTCTTTTTCCTTGGATTTGTGTTGGTGGTGATCCCTTTGTCTGCAGGGCCAGTGAGGTTCTGCTTGTGAATTCACCAGACACTTGAGCCTAAATAGTTCTCCCTACCAGCTCATCCATCTGTTTCTTTCTCTTAATATTCAGAAATTTGAAAGAATTTCAGTGTTACCACTCTTCTGTGGCTCTTTGTAAATTCCATGGCTGGCATGTGCTTTGCTTTCATTGCATATTTGCGTTATGCTGGTTTTAGTTCCTTTTTTTTTTCTGTTTTCAACATTTTGCCTGTTTGTTATTTGGAAATTGGTTGTCAGGAATATTTTGTTTGACCCTAATGGGTTGTTTGACCACCTCTGGTTCCCAGCTCACAGCAGGGAGGTGGCACTTGTGCTCATAGCAAGGGTTTCCTTCCCTTGGTTTGACAGGCAGTGGCTCTTCCCAGTGCATAGTTGGGTGTATATATTAAAATATTTCTGCTGCAAATATTAATGCATATGAAGCTCTTGCCACCATTTGTAAAATATGAGGGGGATAAAGTAGAAATATAGATTGGAAGGGAATGAACTTTAATCTAATTCTTAAAGATCTACAGAAAAGAGGTAATGATCAAACTCTAACTTGAACATATAATTGTGAAAATAAAGTAAATAATAGCAAAGAAACCCAAACTATGATTCTAGCTTGCTCCAAGTTCCTCTTGGATTCGAATAGTAGAAATGTTTTTGTTAAAAACTGGAAATATTCAGTCTGAAGGTGGTTATTGGTGGTTTGTTTGCTGTTAAATCATGTTTTTGAAAAGAAACAGATTTAACAAGTTTGAAGTTGTATGGAATATTCTCTTCTGAAGTTGTCTGAATTCAATGGAGTGTTCAGCCGATCTGAATCTGTTCTCACCTTATGTATTCAAGAAACTGTGTCCAGCTTTGGGTAGAGGGTGTTTTTTCAGAGCTCAGGATTTCAGGATGAGATGAGAAAGCTTCTTGTCCTCGCCATTTTCTTTTGCTCCTTCCATGTGATTACAAACACCTAAATAAAACAGCTTTATTCAGCTAACAGTAGCTGTCAACTGGTGAACTTTCTGTTCATCTCCACCTCTTTAAAGCTGCAGAAAAACCTTCATCCATCATGGATAATATTTTTCTGCTCTTTGCATCGTCAGCGTCGAAATGGCGTGATTTGGGTTTGGAGAAAGGGAATCTCATGGCTGGGCTGGCGTTGTGGGCACTCCCTTGGTGCAAACGAGTCTCATCTTCCAGTGGGCGCAGCGAGCCCGACAACGTCGCTGAAATTCCCGTCTCTTTTTATGCCGTGTGACAAAATTTGATGCGGATTAGCTGAGTCCCCTCTTGATCTTCTTTCCCTCCTGTCGAATAAGTGGTGGGCTGAGCAGCAAAACAAACAGCACGGGGCTGTTGACACTGTAAACCCTAAGGGTTCCTTCCGAGAGAGCCTTCCTTGGATCGCAGTAAATAGGTCAGCAGCTCTGCAAACGGCATCCAGGGCCTTCCAGGACTGCCTGACCCATCGGGAAGTCAATAGTTTTGGCCAGAGAGTGCCTTAATATGCTGTGGTAGAGCCAAGAAGACTCTTTCTGTGGAAATAACCACAGTAGCAGAAATGTAATCACCGCATTTGTGCTCCGAGGGTCGCGTTCTGTCGTGTGCTGTGATAAATGCTGAACACGTTTGCTGTAATGCTGTCATTTATTCCTGGTAATAATCCGAGGGGGTGATGGGTATTATTAACTGAAAGCATCGAGTATCCTAGTGGAGGATTTGTCTAACATCATCTAAAAAAGTGCAAAAGGGGAAAAATGAAAAACAAAAAAAAATAAAGCAAATTTTACACAGCCGGAAATTTCGAAATTTAAAGAATGGAAATTAGTTTGTCAGTGCCAAGCAAAGCCCGTGGCACAACACGAGAAATAAAATATGTGTCTAACCAGAAAGAAAGCAACAGGAAAGGAAAGTACTGGATACAATTCGAATATATACATTTTGATCAATGTCCCAAGCATGTGATATCCAAAAATAATGTTGACCTGGTAAAAACAAGCAAAACCACCTCTGTAATATGATATTGATCTTGTGACAACTCTTTTTTGTATTATTACTGCCCTCTATGTCTTTTTTATGAAGTTCAAGTTTATAGCCTGTGCTATAATGAAAATTTCAGGACTTTCACCTAGTTTTCTTATACTTTATTGGGAAAAGACTGTGTTTATTTTCCTCTTTCAGCTCATACTTCCAGGAGACAGAGAGAGATGGGGATGTAGAAAGGAGTTTGGGCATGGGCAAATAAAGACTATTTGTCATTATAAACCCAAGCAAACCCTGTTCATGATGGTTATGGTACATGTTCTTTGGATTTTTAATCTGGAAGGTCAGGCAGTTGCTTTGGATGAGCTCTGGATTTTTTTTCTGGAGCAGGCTTGATGTCCTCGTGTTGGGATACCCCCAGTCACATCGGTGTAGAAAGTGTTTCACAACTTGCAGGCTGCAGTTCCTCTCTGATTTATAGCTTTGGATCATGTTCTGAATTCCCACAGTACTTTATTGAGAAATGATGATGATGTTCACCATGCTTTTATGAACAGCTGTCCTTCAAAATAGGAATTTTTTGCTTATCTTCACACCTCTTTCCCTTTCTGAAGGACAGAAACCCGCATGGGTATCTGTTCACTGATAGTGATTATATAAAAGAATTATTTTTTTATCTGATGTATGTGATCCTACAGAGTAGTGCTGGTCCAAATTAAATACAGTTTTTATTTCTGAAACCTCTCCATTGTTCTTGTGCTTTTTTTTTCCTTGGCCCAAGCCAAATTTTACAGTAACCTGGAGTATCCATGTTTTCTGTGCCAGCACTAAGATTCAACCTCCACACTTGAGTTGTACTCAGTTTCTCTCTATAGAGTTGCATTGTGATTTGGGGAAAAAGTTCTGTTTTCCCTGAGTTTTTCTATATAGAGCTGCCCTGCACTTCCTTACCATTTTAAATCTCTGGGAAGATTAAGTGTCAAAATGTAAAAGTGCCCACAATTTAAATTACTCAATTTCTGAAGTATTTTTTTTCAGAAAGCTGAGGCTTGGTTTTTCTTTTTTTTCCCCCTCCTCTCTATGAATCTTGAGTTGCTGGGTGTTTTTTATTTTAATCTCTAGTTTGAGAATGATAGGCCAATTGCCTGTCTAGTGATAAGTATTGCGTTTTCAAGATTATGCCATGAATAATTATTCCTTAAGAGCCTTTATTTTTCCCCTTGCAAATCTCAGCATTATTTTATTTCCCACTAGCACCGTGTGCTTAACATTTTTTCAGTGCCACGCTGCCAGTGTGGACCTTCTCCCCTCCTTCAGCTGGAAATCATTTCTTTGGTGGGGTTATGAAGTCTTTTGGGTGGGCTGGGACAAATAAAGGCAGAGGAAGGAAAACACCCCAGGTTGGAAGCAACCTGGTCTAGTGGAAGATGTCCATGGCAGGGAGTGGAATGAGATGAGTTTAAGGTCCCTTTCAACCCAAATCATTCTGTAATTCTGTGAATAAATAAATCCAAACCAGACTCTGTGTGCATTGCATGATCAGCAGTGATCACCAAGGAAGAGCAACCGACGAGTGCTTCAGTACTTGGTGTGGAGCCTGAGAGGAAATATTCCTGAATTTACAGACCAAAAATGCTGTAGCAGTGGCAGCCTGGATAGGAGGTGAGGAAGAAATGCCTCCAAACCCCCTCAGGTTGCCAGGGTGGGAGCTGTAGACGTGGAGGAAGTAGAGCCAGGAGAGGAGATGATCAGTGAATGTCCTCATCGCCTTCACATCGGTACCCAAACGCTCTCGGTGGTGTGAATGTGCTCACGAGGAGCTCAGGATCCCACGCTGAGGCAGAGGATGTTAATAGGCACTAACAGGCCCACTCATAAACTCTGTGTTCAGGCATCAGTGAATAAGTGAGGGAAAATTTGTCCTGAGATGCCCGGAAACTGGCTGGCTGAGCCTTCAGGAAGGAGTTGACAGAGGGAAAAACACCCTTTGCTGTAACCAGCCTGAGGTTCCTGGAGTGTCTCACGGACACAGCCGGGGGCTGGGGACACCTTGGAATGGCTGCTGATGGAGCCACAAGGTGACTTCCCGGCCCAGGGAGCCTGAGAGGGATCTCAGAGAGGTGATACAGAACAAGAGTAATTGTTCTGAAAAAAACCCCTCATTCACTCCTGTTTTTCCTGTGGGGAGATGAGAGAGGGCAGCCCAGGAGAGAGGAGTGACCCGTCTGCCGTTGCCCTCTCTCCGAGCTGGCGTCCAAGCTCCGTGACTCGCTCCCTGCTCCTTCAGGGAAAGCATCCCTGTCCTGGCTGTGTGTGGAGAAACATCCCAGTTTCCCACATTTTAAATCAATCTCAGGTTTAAGTGAAGGTGCAGCCTTAAAAGTTATTACCGCTCCATTGTTTCCCCTGATAAATTACATGAATAACATTTGAGACAATGCATTGTTAAATATTTATGTCTAGTACTATAGAACCAGAAAAAGCACAAGAACCCCTAGAAGAATAAATATATTTACCTAAATAAATTACTAAGACAAATATACTCCTATGTGCTCTGTACCAATAAACAGTAGGTATTCACTAAATTGTGGAATATAAATGGCTCATTTCCTCTAAATGTACACTGAAAGATCTATAACATGTTACACATTTCCTGTGCTTTGCATATATATTTCAATATTCATCATGAAAAGGCTTGCTTATGTGTCAATATACATTACTTTGCATACATTAAGAAAATATTTTTTTAATTTTGCCATTACAGATGTGCTTTGCTGTGGGGGGGTGCTGGCGAAAGCAGAGGCTTTATTTCATGATTAACCCTTTGGTGGCTCGTCCTGTTTTATCAACGTGACATTTGCACAAAATGAATTGCTTGCTTAGACACAGCTAACTAAATAAAAGCAGGCCAGAGCTGATAGTATGAAAAATGGATTTTCATTACTGTTTCATTGATTCTTGTAAATAAGGGCCTGAGGCCTGCTCCAAAAAGGCTGCAAACAGTAATAATTTAATCTGAGGTGACATAGACCAAAATGTATGTGGACAAAAATCATCCTTGAATATTAAACAACAGCCTCAAGACAGAGAAAAGTGTTGCAGGCGAATTTAAATGTATGCAGATCGGTGGGTAACATATTTAAAAACAGAAATTAAAGATTCCTGTCATAAATCACATTTGCTGCCATGGATATGCCTTGTTATGCTGGCGTTTAAGGAAACCTGAAAGGTTAAGGCAGTTGGTGCATTAAATCGTACAAGGATAATTAATACTTTTCTTGTGGCTATTTATAAGAAATGGAAAATATAGTTAGATCAGCTGTGGCACTGTAGTAATTTGAGGGGGAAGAAACGAAAGTATGAGTCAATAGTTTTAACTGGACAAATGTCAAAAGCTTAATGAAGCAGTATCCTAATTTGGAGGCCTTTTAAAAGTTACACGCGAAAAAATGAGACTAAATAGTTTTTTCTCCTGTTGCACAGAGGATTTGTTTGCCTTTCAAACATTTATAACCTGTTTAGTACAAATAATTGAGAATAATTTCGCTGGCTGAAGTTTAAAAGGAAAAAAAAAAAAAGGGAAATTCTGCCATGGAAGCAAAGCGTAAATCAGGCCTTGACTCCAGAATTGTGAACTTTGTTTTTTCTTATACATCTTCTAATTAAAAAGACTGCTGTATTTCTCTATGAAATAGCCTGGAACTACGTGTAAGAACATTATTTCACTTGTAGTAGTTTGACTTATTACAGTAGCACCTCATGCTCAGGATGGCTCGTAGCAAGACTAATGTAGAAAATAATTTTCCCCTTCAACCTGCTGAAGCATTAATCCTTTTTTTTTCTTTTTTTTTTTTAACTTGGGGTTACATTCAAACAAACCTTTCCAACTACTGTAATTCCCCAGAGGAAAATACTCCTTCATCACTCATTGAGCTCAGGTTTATGATCAGCCTATTATTTAAAATTCTTATTTTTCTTTTCTTTCATGAATAAAAACAATAAACTTTAGTGGTATCAAACATTATTAAAGGGTCTCAGAGCAACAAGACAGAAGGTTTATATGACCAAACTCTCTTAATATAAAGGAGTTGTATATTTTCAGATGTCACTGCCATTCATCTCTCCTCTCTTTCTCTCTCTCTGCCCCCCTTAAGCGAGGAATAAAGATCCTATTTAAAAAATCTCACCAGCATGTAATAACTTTTCACCTGTTTCATGAAAAGTTAAACATTCGGAATACAATTTGCCTTGCTGTTATTTTTATTCGGAATGAAAACAGGAAGTGTTTCTTTCTTCAGAAGGGATTGAAAGGAAAGAAAGGTAAATCATCTAAGAAAATTATTTTCAATTTAAATATGACTTGCTTGTGGGGGAAAGTATTTCTCAAACCTCATGGAATTTCTGATCTGTTTGGAGAATATTTAATCTATCATTGTACCAAAAAAAAAAAAAAATTTAGATTTTTGAAACTTTAATCTGGTTTTGATTTGCAAATATTCATAAAAATTGCCATGGCTTCATGCAGATCTTTGGAAACAAAGATTAATGATTTTTTTTCACAGCTCTAGCTAGAACACGCTGTCTTTGGCAAGTTTCTGTTTGCAGCAAACAAAATGTGATACTTTATAGGTTATAATATTCATCATTACCCTGATGTGTCATTGGTATGTGGTGTCACGCCCTGCTACTTTCTGGACAGTATTTCCGATTTGATTATGACAAACCTTTCCTTAAAAACTGCACTTTAAAGGAAAAAAAATTATAAGAGATTCCACTAATCTAAAATAAAGAATAATCCGTATTTCCCTTCAGAGAGTTGCTTTGCCAATAAAAGATGGGATGTGAAGTGCATTCAGCATGCTGACTTCTCAAGAATTAGCTGGAAAATAGTGGAAGTTCAAAGAAAAAAAAAAAAAAAAAGGTGTGAAATCAGAAAATTCGAAATCCAAAAAACCCCAGCTTTATAAAATGGAGAGATGGAAAAGTACTTCTTTGAAGTCTTTCTTAGATAACAGTGTGGATGTAGTAAATGTGCTGGTTCTGATAATAGCAGTGTTTTGTTGTTTTGATATATGATATTTTCCTTCTGCGACGATAGAAATGTCTGAATATCAGAAGCTGAGATGGTTATGGACTTTTCTGGTTAGTACATTTTAAAAAAAATGGCATAGTATAATGATCTGTTAAATAAAACCACTTCTATTTAGTCATACCCTCCTAATTCATGAACCATATCTTCCTAGCTGAACAATCTCCTACTCTATAAGAAATCAACAGTTGGTTCTGGAGGTCAGAGCCTTGCAGATATTTTTTAAATATATAATTTTTTTTTTTTTCTTAATAAAAGAAAATTGTTTCACAGCCACTCTATCAATAAAAGCAGTCTAACTTTTTATCTCTGGTACAAAGCACACTTTCCATACAGTAACTATAAACTGTGGGCAAAGTTCTTCTGACAGTGGTATGTTCAACAGAAGGAAAATGTCTCAAACATCGTATTTTGATCTGGATAAACAGGCAGACTGCAAAGAAAGATGTAAGGCTCACGTTTGCAGAGCAAACAATTTTTTTTTTTTCCCTTTTAAAAATTTTAGACTCCTAAACAAACAGCATAAAGTCACAGGATCCAAAAAGCCTGTAAATCTCAGTCTAGAATTTTAAAAAGTGGTTTGAACCCAACTGTGTTTATCTTTATTTTGCCTAGGCATCTGCCAGTACTTTTTAGGCTGCTGCTGCTCGTTAGGCCTGAGCAAATAACTTGTAATTATTAATGTTTTCCTTGAATTTATACTACATTTTCTGTGTATGAAATATGTGAAGAAGATCATGACATTTTCGAATGCCTTTGTTACTGGAAGTTATTTATGAATTTTTTCCATGGCATATTTTTCCCCGTGGGTGGTATTCACTCTTGTGCATGCACAAGGACTAAGCAGTACTTAGACCCCACTTAAATCTTCAAAATGTGTCTTGTGCAGAGGATTGATTTTCATGCAGAGGGACTTGTGTATTTGATCAGAGCGATATCCATTTTGCTATTCAAACAGATAGTTCCAGGAGATAAGCTGCGATGTAGCGGCGCTGGATGTGCCGTCCGGCAGCTCTGAAGGAGCCCGCATGTAAATCAGGCTATTTCTATAAATAATGTGCAGTTCTTAGAGGGGGAAAAAACTTCAAAAATGCGGAGCAGCCAGTTGAGCTGTTGTTGTTCCCGTGTTAACTCTCGGCGAACACAAAGCTCCCCGCGAGCTACAACTTTTTGTATTAAATAGCTCCACGTTTTCTTCCCCCTTCGAGCCCAAACCTCAGTTTTCGCTGTGTCATGGGTGGTTGTATTAGGAGGCCAATGCTGCAATTCATATTTTGGTTTTTTGGTGTAATGTGAATGTTCCTTCTCATCGTGTGATTGGAAGACCTCCAGATCGATTGAGAGTCTACGACTCTTGGGCTTGGAAATTAATGAACCCAAATGGTGCTCTGAACCTCTTTTATGAGGAGAAAAAAAAGATGGGCTATGTGTGAGTGGCACAGAGGGGACCAGAGGACTGAAGAACAAAAGCCCTACGTGCCATAACGCTTTCCAAAGGCAAAAGTGATGGAGAGGAAGCACAGTGACACAGGAGAACTGGGAGCTCCAACTGCCACATGGCAAATCCCCAAATCCTGCAGCGAGGGGACTGCAGTTGCTGGGGCTGGTGGGTTCATTCAGGGGTGAAGGGGGTAAAGGGATGCTCAGAGCAGGAAAAATTGCTCTTGCCCATAAGACTTGAGGTCAGGCATGACTTTGGCTATGTTCATTTCTCTCCTCGCTTGGGCTAACTCAGGCCTCAGTTTTTTCATGCCAAACACCAAGGCCTACACCTCTCCCTTTAATCCTTTTTGGCAGTTTTTTCCTCTTATGGGAGGCTTTTTTAATTGGTTTCTTCTTCCTCAGGCCAAATGTTGTGAGCTTTCTCTGCTCCCCTAAGAACCAGGGCTGTTGCTTCAATGTCCACTCCCATTAGATGACTCCCATTACCAGTTCCACCTCAAGCATGATTCATAAAGTTTAAAGCCAAAGGGAATGATTAGATCATGCAGTCTGACCTCCTGTATACCACAGGCCATTAAATTTCACCGAATTACCTCTGGATTGATCCCAATAAGTTTTGTTTTTCTGAAGAATATCTTTGAGAAATCACCCAATCGTTGTTTTGAGTGATCAGGGGCTGGCTTGTCCCTGTTACCTCTCAGTGGATTATTCCTGTGGTGAATTACAGTTGATTGCAAAAAAAGGGCCTGGGAAAGCATTGAAACAGTCTTTCTTAACTTCCAAAGATTAATTAGCATCCTCTACCTAAATCTGTGTATGATAATCTATTATAGTTCCTGTCCTGTTTCACAGAAGCTCCATGGAAGCAGGATATGTTGTACATAAAAGAATGGAGTTTTTTTGGTGAGAAACAGCTCTTTTCCCCACATTATTTCTATTTTTTCTCAAGAAATCGAGGAAGATATGTCAGTTTTATTATTCTATTACATATATGAGTGAGTGTGTTGTTTCACTTGTGTGTAAGGTGTGCCTCCATAGAGATCAGCCCAAAGCTGCTCAATAGCCTGTCTCCAGCAGTGGGCAAATGTAGATTGATATGGAAAACTACAAGAGCAGGCCAGGAAGAGAGAGACTCCCCTTGGCAAACCCTCACTGACCCTAGCAGGGAATTGGAGGTGGCACAGCTATGGTCATGCCATGGTGTTCTGTTTACTCCACTCTTTCTGGTCATTGGACAGATCCTCTGGTAATTAACCCCATTTAAAACTCTGGTCTTCCCGGTGAGTTCCACAGCTCAGTTGTGCACTGTGTGTCTGGAGCACACCGTGGTTTTGTTAGGTTGCAGCTCTGTCCCTCTTGTCTGAGTGCTGCTGACTTCTTGTTTTATTAGACACCGTTGGGTTGGGTTTTTGGTATCTCCTTGCACGGTACGCACACACTTTGGCACAACTTCATCCAGCTTTTCTCAAGTGTTTGCAGTGCTGATCTATCTGCATCCTTTCTTTTTGAGAAATGATTTTCCCTTCTTGATTCCATGTTGGTGTCTGTTACGCATTTTTCAAGGTTAGAGCGACGAGAAAACCGAGAGTTCAGATTTCAAGGTATTGAGAGCACAGCAGATTTTTTTTTAAAAATTCATGAATTATCATAGAATTCCATAGTGGTTTGGGTTGGAAGGGATCTAAAGCCCTTATCATTCCACCCCTGCCATGGGCAGGGACACCTCCCACTGTCCCAGGGTGCTCCAAACCCCGTCCAGCCTGGCCTTGGACACTTCCAGGGATCCAAGGGCAGCCACAGCTTCTCTGGGCACCCTGTGCCAGGGCCTCCCCACCCTCACAGGGAACAATTTCTTCCTAAGGTCTCAACTAAACCTTCTCTCTGTAATGTCTGTGCCTCTTGTATATTTCTTTTCTATTAATTCCTATCCCCATTTTACCTTCAGAATGCACCTTATCGTTGTGATACCACCTACTTGACCCCCTGAGTGCTGTAGTGACTCCAAAACTTATGGTTATAACTGATATTAACTAAATGCATCTTACTGTGTAGAAGTAGTACTTGTATATGCTTTAAAATTGTTTCACACATGAAATAAAATAATAGCAATTTATTCAAATTAACTTATCTTGAGGATGCTTTTGGCACTGCTGTTGTCTGGTTGCTCATAGGCCTTTTAGTTAAGCAAACATTTTCCCTATCCAGGATTTCATCCAAAGAGGGCTGCAATAGATGACCAAAAAATTCTCTTAGCTGTTACTCTTACGGTTGCCATTGTGCTTGAAATGAAGCGCTTCAGTACTCGAGACACACCACACACATTCCAAATAAAACCCCCAGAACAAAGCTAGAAAAGCATTTAATTCTCATCTATAAATAGCCCAGTCAGCCCTGAAAAGCAGTAGAATACATTTGTTTTTACACAGGAAGAAGGAGCTCGTTACACGTTGGTCCCCACCCCTCTTTCTAGACCCGTATGGAAATACATGTGTTAAATAACCCACCACTTCAGCAATATGCTCTATTTATATTTTATATAAAATAATAATCTGGGCCATGGTGCTTTGAATGGTTCACAGAAGCACAAGAAGTCATTAACCTAATCCGCAACATAACATGATGTAAATCATCTAAGATGTCATGCATTTTTAGAGGAAGTATTATTTTGAGTGAATACAGACACAGCTATTTGGCACGATTTCTTGAAGGGGATGGGAGTGTTGTGACCCAGAAAATGTGCTGCATTTATTGCTTTGACTCAGGATGTCATGAAGCTTCACATAAAAATGGAAGTTTCAAAACAACAACTTAAAAAAAAGAAAGTTAAGTACCAGGAATGTCTTTGTCTAGCTCTAGATTTGGGCTGTGCTGAAGTGAGCATTCCAGCCTCTTGTATTCATGTCTTTACCAAGAGGCACTTCAAAGAAAACTTACAGAAACCAGAAAATTCTTCTTTATAGACGACAAAAACTAAATTAATAGTACTACTTCTAGTACTTTAATTTTTTTTTTTTCCTTAAAAATGAAAGAAGGAAAATCTGAGTAATTACTTAAAGGACACTGTATGTGACTCATTTTTTGTCATCACAGCTGTCTACACAAGGTCTTAAAAGTCTACCTACTCTTGCATGTGCTTGGGTAATAAAGATACAGCCCATACAGAGCCAGATCCAGAGCTTGCTGAAATCATAGGGAGGCTTTGTAACTATTCCAGTACCCTTGGAGGCAAGCTCTGTGCTTAGTCCTGCAAACCAGGATGTAGTAGGACCTTTCATATGAGTAAATCACATAATATTTTTCATAGAAAGTGAAGTATGTGCAAAGGGAAGATGCTGCGTGCTTGGAGTATTAGTTCAAAGAAATGGAGCAATCGTCAGCAAGGTCCTGGCTGTGTCCCACATGGAAGCAGGGTACTTGCAACCTCAGAACGGTGAATTCCACTCATTAAATCTCCTTTAGAAGGAGTTGCAAATCACTGCTTTTGTGCTCATCTGGGAGCTCCACAAAAGCAATTTTAGAAGGTCTTTATCTTCACTGGACGAAGTTCTGGTAGACTTCCATGAGTTGTATCACAGAATCACAGAATGGTTTGGGTTGAAAGAGAGCCCTGAAGCTCATAGAGGTGCCATGCCATGGGCAGGGACGCCTGCCACTATCCCAGGCTGCTCCAAGCCCCAGTGTCCAACCTGGCCTTGGACACTGCCAGGGATCCAGGGGCAGCCACAGCTTCTCTGGGCACCCCGTGCCAGGGCCTCAGTATCCTCATATGGCTGTCCTTGCCCCTTCCCCTTATTCCATGGCAGGAAATCAATATTTTACGGTGATAATGTGAAGAAAACAGGCTCCTTGCTCCACAGTGATGGAAACCACATTCCCCGAAGCTCTCCTCGAACCCACTGTGGGAGCTGCACTGGAAATACCTGAATTTGTAAATGCCACGTAGCTCTATACAACAACTGACCTGAGTTTCTTCCACTCTCCCTGAGGATCTTCTTGGTTTTTTGCTTGGAGGTAGTTCTTAAAATCCTGATGTCGCTGGCCTCGTGACAGCAAGAGAGAAGTTGCTGCCCCGTTATTCGGGCAGGAGCAGCAGAGCTGTAGTTCCTGCATCAGTTTGCAGCCCACTTCTGCAGGCTTAAGTGGTTGATGTAGTTAGGGCTCTTACCCTAATGCGCCAGCACTCAGCTAAATGGAACCTATGATCTCCTTTGAGGTTCATCCATCATTATTCAGAACCTCTGCTTTGTGCCGTCATGCGGGCAAATGCTTTCATGTATTTATTCATCTCATTGTAAGAATTTCTGCAAGCATATGCAGACCACTAAGGCCAGCAGTGATTAAAGCCATGCAGTCTTGAGCAGATGTAGACACTTTAGTTCACCCTATTCATTCTGCTGAAAGAGTATAAATCAAGTATTTTCGGCACCAGGAAGAGAGCTCATCTGTTGCTGAAGATCACTGCTCTCCCCAAATATCTTTCTTAATCGTTGTCTTTTTATAATGCTCGTCTGTTTCATGATTCCTTTTGTACAGGAAATGGATGCTGAGCTTTTCTCACATTCCCTGTGTTTGTTTGGGTGACTACAGCAAAGTCCTGCCTTTAAGGAGGTAATGGGAAGGAGCTGTGAATCCTGGAAAAGGGAAGAAATCGTATCCGTTTGAAAATTCGTTACCTTTCCAAAACAGCAGAGCTGTGGAGAGAGAATGTTAGAGGAAGCAGCATCCACGGAGAGAGAGGATTCAGCCAAAATAATTTTAATTTTAATAGGTGATAAAATCCAGGCTGAAACTGGCCTGTGACACACGGAGCCGCTATTTGCAGCAGCACACTTTTAACCACAGCTATAAAACATGTTTTTCGTCTAAGGAGCATTTCTCTACTTGGTTAATTTTTGTGAGCCTTTCATTTATACAGTAGGTCATCCTCCCAGACAAGCTTTCTGCTGGCCCCGGAGCTCCAAAGGAGCATTTGATTCTCTGCTTGGACCCTGTCCTCTACCTCTGTTCCTTGCCAGCCCAATTAGCCTTACACTGCATGGCTGTCAGTAGCCTAACTACCTTGGAGCCATCAGATTAAAGTTTCCCTTTCCCAACTACTCTATTCATCAGGAATCCAGCACAGCCAAGGTTTGTGTAACCTGCTATGCTGAACCCTCCCACTCAATTGATTTCTGATCCCTAATGAACCATAGGCTGATGGACAATTACTCATCTTGCTGAGACATGTGGGGACTGTTAAAGGCAGGGTACTCGGGAGCCTGTGAAACTCTGTGCTTTCTTATTTAACATTAGCTATAATTTCTGACACAGGAAGGATTATAACAGGATCTGTTAAGCATCAACCGGCCTATCTCGGTAATGGCTGAAATTGTTTTTTAAAAACTCTCAGTCCCTTTATTATTTACTTGCAGATAAACATGTAACAATGAGTTTTAACAATCTGGTACATTCAGAAGAAAGTTACAAGCCCCTGAAATACCCTACAGTGGAATATGACATTAATAGCTCAAAGCAGCTCAGCACTGGCTAATGTGGACTGTTCTGTGTTGGACTGGAACTCAGATGGATACAATTAAAATAAGGGTATGATTATTGCTGTTACTGTAGTGTGTTATGACTGCTCTGAAGTGCTTCAGCAACCGCAGTCAGTGCTTTTAAGCAGAGCTTTGCCACCCCGAGTGCGTTAAATCTTAGCCCCGATGTGTTGATGAGGATAACGATTGGAATATTAGGAAAATCATCTATTCCCAGACTACAGGCACGTTAATAATTAGTCAGCTGAATTTGTTATCCCCGGGGTCGTACAGCTCCTCTGGGAAATAAATTATTAAAATCTCTGGGTTTGTAAGGGGTAAGGTATGTGATCCATGCTGCTTTCGAAAGAAATGGCTTCAGAAATGCCTGCCTGACTTTTGGCTCACTTGGCTTGCTCACCCTTTGCAACCAGTGATGTCATTAGAAAATGCACCACTCATACCACTGATTTCACTTCCAGTTTAAGGAATTGGCCTGTTAAAAAATTGACAGAATGGATGAACAAATATGTAACTACAGAAGTGGCTGTGTTGTAAACTGATTAAAATAAATTTAAAAAACCAGTGAGAGAGTTTAGCAGCGTGCTTTTAAGTCCACCGTGTAAATAGAAATATTTCCCCTCTTTATCTTTTGAGAAGGAGATCATATGATCGGATATACAAGTAATTTTGGGTAACATTATTATTCATTTGTGTAAATAGTAGGGACAAATGGGAGAGTGGTGTTTCTTTCATTTTCTGTTTTCTGTCCCATTTTATCTTCCAACCATCTATCTACAGAGTCTGAAATGGTTTGCCTCACAGCCTCAGTGTCCTCCTTGAAATCCCTTATGCTCTTTTTTCTCGTTTTCCTTTAAGAGCATTCCTGCAGACCTGAAGGAGTCCAATCCCAAAGACCGGGTGCTCTGTTCTTGTACAGAGGGCACGGTCTTAAAGACTCTGAATGTGTCTTCATTGGTGCTCTTAAGAAGCCATTATGGCTGTTGCTATTTTTAATTATTTATAGGGGTCGTCCCTATAGATGGATACTGTAACATATAAATAGATAAGTTGATGATCCTTCCCCAGCAACACTGGTTTTAAACTAAAATAGGAGATAATGAGAAAGCAGCAGCTCATGGAAACGAAAAGGAACAGAAGAGGGAAGAAATAAACCTAATACTTTACTTTGGGTTAGTAATCAACATGTCTTGGAAATATGGAATCCCAGAATAGTTTGGGTGGGAAGGAACCTTAAAGCCCATCTTGTTCCACCCCCTGCCAGGGGCAGGGAAACCTTCCACTATCCCAGGTCACTCCAAGCCCCATCCAGCCTGGCCTTGGACACTTCCAGGGATGGGGCAGCCATCCCACAGGGTGCTTCTCAGGGCACCCTGTGCCAGGGCCTCCCCACCCTCCCAGGGAAGAATTTTCCCCTAATCTCTAATCTAACCCTGCCCTCTGTCAGTTTAAAGCCATTGCCCCTTGTTCTATCACTCCATGAAAATACTTGGAAAATTTCATGCGTTTGTAAATATGTATGAAAACACGTCTTACCATTTTAACCTCCTGTTCTTACCCATTTTCTAGGTTTCTGAAAATCCGTCTTAAGACTAAGAAAGCCAAAACCTACTCCTTGTTTTTCCAGCCTGTTGCTCTCTAGTACGTAGCCTTGTGTTTATTTTAAATCTAATTTCTCCATGGCAAACTCTTCTTATTCTGTTTGTTTTTGTGTTGACATCATCCTTTAGGGGATGATCCCTGTCTTTGGTCCTGCATCCTCAGCATGGCTCTATCCTAGACTCCAGCATCTTTCTTTTGGAGGAAAAAGGCGAAGATCTTTCCTTCTATTATTGTCTTCTAGTCCATGTCTGAAGAGTAGCACTTATTCTTCAAAGTGGATTGATAATTTTACAGGTGTCAGAGTTGTTTTTCCTGAGGGGAAAACACTTTAAATCTTAGTTTTGTCTCATAGTCAAAAGAAATACTCCCGTTACCCCTCACCACCCCTCCACCATTTCTCATCGCCCTCTCAGACCAGGCACATGAGTGGGCTGGCACAGCCCCAGATATGGCCACATCTGGGCATGAAGACAGCTGTGCTTAGGCTAAAACCAAAATTGTATAAGGAATAGGCAAACTGGATTGCCCAAAAAAATAAAAGGCATGAAAAGACTGTGTCCAAAATGCAAAGGAGTTTTTGATTCATGTGGAAATTGTCTTCAACATTTATAAAAGATTTTGAAGGGGGTTGGTTATTTTTCCATACTGATCTTGTCTATTTAAAAAAAAAAAAAAAAATTCTACCTCTTGTTTGGGCTCTGAAATTGAAGTGCTTCAGTGGCAGGACAAAGAACGTTGCTTCCAGAAAACAGAAATTTCTGCTCGATGTTGTTGAGCTCAGACCTCATAAATTTAAAAACTGAATTTAAAAACAGACTGCTGTTTGTATCAGCTTTTTTGATTTGTCACTGATTTGCCCCTTTTAAACACTCCATTTTATTTTATTGGGACGGAAGGGTAAATGGCAATTGCAGTTCTGGTAGTCAGTGGTGTACTCCCTAATATTCCCAGAAAATCATGGTGTATTATGAGGAATAACTGGCGGGTGTCCTGGATGACATGGTGTCTGGCTTCTGTGTGTGACAGCTTCCATCCCGGAATCTCTGCCTGCATGGGGTATAAATATGTGGTCAGCACTAACCCTCAGGCTGGGATCAAGCTGTGCTGCTTGAACTCATCACTTCTTTTTTGGTTGGAATCCTTCTGATTCGGACAATCTTGGAAACCGAAGGGGTTTAGCAACTGCGGTGTCACAGGTGGAACGGGCTTGTTTGTAATTTTAGGGGCTTTTTTGTGTTTTTATTCTGGCTGGAGGTGTAGGGAGGTGATAGCAGGAAGCCTGCTTGTGTTCACCTGGCTGCAAGGAGCTCTAAGGAAAAGCCCAGGATACTCGTGGTAATCAGCACCAGATTCAAAGCAAGTATTTCAGTGTCTAAAATCACTCCTGTAGAGGTAACACTGCTCTGTGTCCTCAAGCCCCTCTCACTTACCATCAAAAACCTGGTTAGAAAGCCCAGAGCAGCCCCACAGTGACACAAATTCACAGCTGGCATCAGAGAGAAAACATCTTTTCAGGCTGTGAACATTTCCCAAAGCAGTGTGGTTGCTTGTGATGCTCTCAAGCTCCCCGAGATTCCCAGACGAGCATTCCAGCCTGGCTTTTTCCCCGAGCTCTCAGCCTGTGGGATGGTGGTGCTGGTGTTTCCCTGTGCCCCGGTGCTGTGGGACAGCCTGGCCCTGCAGCCTGGCCAGCTCTCAGCACCAGGCCCTGGTGGCTGGGAACAGGGACAGCTTCTGTCACTCGGATCTTGTGCTTGATAGCGGAGACCGAGGGCTGGGATAGCTTTGGGTTCTGCCAGGATGTGCTGGGGCCGGTGGCACTGATGCCATGATGATGTTTTGCCTTTTCTTTTATACTTCTTTTATATAGCTTTTATGTATTCTTAGTGCTTTTAGCCCACATATTTATAACTCCTTAAATTAGATAACCCAGTTGAGACCCAGTATCCCGTTAAGCCAGGAGCCCAAACACCCTGGAGGCCTCGCAGTCAGGAGGCCCCAGACACCAAGGTCCTCTCCTGAACACACTCTGAAAACTAAGACAGGTCCACCCAGGGGGAAGGTTCCTCAGGACGAGGGGTTCACTTGAGCCTCTCACTGGGGAATCTTTGATAGATTTGCTAATTTGCAAGGCCGGTAACTGTGTGTGCTTTTCTGGCGAGTGTGTGGGTGTGTGTGTGCATTTCGGGGTGCATTCCACCAGGACAAAATGCTGCACCTAAGGATCCTTAAATAAATACCAAGGTAAGGACCCCTTTTTTTCCACTTAACCGTGCTTGGTTCTTAATTTTAAGACCAGGGAAAGGCGACAGCACAGCTTGGAATGGCGCGTGGAAATCTGTCCCCGGCCCTCGGGAATGTTTTGTTGCCGGCAGCAAGAGTTTGGCTCTTCCTTGCCCACTGCTTGGCACCAGGCTGGGGGTGGAAAGTGTGGGAATGGAACTTGGCATCAGAGCTACCTGGCTGTGCTTTTGGGGCATCCCCGTTGGTGGGGAGCACAAGGAGCTCTGCCCATGGGGGAAACTGGCTTGGCTGGAGGTTGTGTGTTTGGGGGTGAAGTGTAAAGGCTTCTGCTCTCCTCTTCAGCTGCCCACTGTGGCCTCCTGTGCAGTCTCTAATTTAAAAAGGGAATTTCTTCCAGTGAAATCGGGCTTATAGATTAGCTCAGAATACAAAATGGACAAGCAGACGTATTTTCTAAGAGCCGTGTAACAAAAACCTTTCATTTCTTTTTATTCCTTCCCTTTTCAAAGATTATGTATATTCATTCTCAGTTCAGGTTGTGCTGCACGTGCTGAAAATAAAATCGGTGCCTAATACCCAAACTTGCAAACCAAAGGTAATCGTTTCGGAATTATTTAAAAGAGAATAACTTTTATACAACAGATAGACTGAGAAGTGAGGGAATCTAATGTTTCAGTAAGCATCATTAAAAATTACTATAATTGCAAATGCATTTTGGAGCTGTTTTATAGGGTATGCTACTTTTTTTTTCTCCCATAAAAGCAAGGAGTGAAAATTTCTTTGAGAACTTGACTTTCGAACCGCCCTGGTGGGAATTCACTATCCAGGGTAAGCAGTGGGTGGAGAACTGAGTTAAAGGTCCCAGTCAGGGGGAACTGGATTGAACCAGCCCTGAAATGTGACTTTTGGAGGCACTGGACAGGAAGGATCAGTTTTCCAGGATCAGTAAAAGGCCAATAATGGTACTTTTCTCCTGTCTGTGGTGCAGTGAGGGTTTCAGTGATATCTGCACGTCCCTGGTGGAGATGGAAGCCCTGGAACACCTGAAGGAAAAAGGATGCCTTTTCCTGGTTATTTACTAATTCAGTAGTGAAGAGTTCCACTGCACATTTCTAGATCAGCATAATTTTCCTCCTTCTCCCATCTGACACAGTCTCAACACTCACTCTCTCTCAGCTGTGTCTCCTTTCCTCTCTCATTCCTCCACCATCTGCTCCACATGCTTTCCCATAAATTCCTGACTTGGACTCGGTTCCCCGGCTCTGAGCTTATCTGTCTCAGGGTTACACGCTGGAGCCATCAGAAAGGCATCCCAGAACTTCCCGTGTAAAACGAATAGCGATGGCAAAACCTCCAGAGGAGTTCTGTGAGGTCTCTCGAGGGGTCAGAACTTAATTTCTTGTTTATTTTGAGGGGTTTTTGTGGTATGGGAGGACAAGAGAGGTGTCAGGAGTTAACAGAAGTTTACATGATTAATGTTCTCATGTTTTGAATGTTATTCCCAGAGTGGATTCAGATGGAGGAAATTAAAAATAACAATAAAAATAATACTGAGTTCTCATTCCTATTACAGATAAAAATTATCCTTTTTTTTTTTTTTTTTCCCCTAGCCACTGCTTTCTCTTTCTTTTTAGGAAAAGTTCTGTTACCTACAAAGAAATTACCACTACCCCATGCCCCCAAAAACCCCAAACAAAACCCAAAACAAAAAAGGAAAGGTATTTTCCTTAAAATACTTTGTTTTCTGAACTTGGCTATCCCTGTTTTGAAAGCTAGATCTATCAAAGAAGAGGAGAAATAAGGAAATGCATTTCAAGCAAATATAAAGGTTAATTAATTTCTGTTATTTAGTTGGCAAAGAGGACCCACATGGTGGTACTGTTAAGAATGGAGATAGCTTTTAGTATATTGTGCCATCCTTGCTTTGGAAGATTTTGAAATCCAAGGGAGTACAATTCCCAACCTCTACTGAACTCCAGGGAAGTACATTTCCCAGCCTCTTCAAGCTCTGCCTTCAGTGATGGTTGCTGCAGGAATTAATGATTTTTGTCATGTGGCAGAACGACCTCTGACTCCTCGAGGGTTGGAATTGGTTGGATTCTGCTCTGAGTCAGAGCAGGTTATGGGAAAAACCACCATTATCTACAAGTGGCTGTTTGCTCCCAATACTACTGGAAATTTTAAAAAACAAGGCTGATTTTAGTAAAAGCCAGTCAACAGAGTCTTAGACTCATTTGGGTTGGAAGGAGCCTTCAAGACTATCTCATCCCAACACCTCCCACGAGACCAGGTTGCTCCAAGCCCCATCCAACCTGGCCATAATGTCAAACCTGGTTTATTGTACCTCGGTATTTCTCTTCAGAAATGATGCATTGATTTTTTTTTGTCTTTGCAGGAGCGTTAAAGAAGCAGTAAAGGCAGAATTAAGTATAATTAAGGCAGAAATGAATTGCACAGCTCTGTACGGCCTTGACATCCCCAATGTCCCTCACTGCAGTGGGCTTTTCCAGGCATTCTGGTTCTTGTGTTGGAGCTATCCCAGTTGGAGGCAATCCTTATTGCCCAGGGATCTGGCCAAGCTCCTGCTGCAGCTCTGCCATCACATGGCCATCCTGCTGAATTTTAATCCTGTCCTTGTCAGTGCTTAGGAAGCTGTAGGTTTCTAAATGGGAGTTCCTTAACCTGCTCTTGTATGTGGGTTTGTTGTGGGGCACTGGGAATCCCAGGATGGGTTGGGCTGGAAGGGACCACAGTGGGATCATCTGGTGCCTCCTCCCTGCTCCAGCAGGGTCCTCCCAGAGCAGTGGCACAGGATTGTGTCCAGATGGTTCTGGAATGTCCCCAGTGAGGGACACTCCACACCCTCTCTGGACAATCTGTTCAGGGCTTGGTCACCGCACAGGAAAGTTCTTCCTCCTGTCCAGGTGGAACTTCCTGGGATCAGTTCCTTGTTCAGGAACCTCCTGGGCTCTGCTCTGAGCCCTCCCTGCAGACAAGGACAGACAGGGATGAGGTCCCCTCTCATCTGGGGCTCCTCTCCAGACTGAACAGCCCCTGCCCCCTCAGCCTTTTCTCCTGCACTGAGACAGTGCTGGAGTTTAAATGCTTGTGCTAAAACCAAGTGAAACCAAGCTAATAAACAAGAGTTATATCAACATTATTTAACTTTTAAAATAATAATAGACTTGTTGATGTCTGAGATGGAAAAATCATTACGTGCATGTAGCTAAGAGTAAGTCAACTGAAGGAATAATCAAACTCCCCCTGAATAATCTTTCTGTCAAAAGCTTCACTCTGTCCTCATTTCAACTCCACAAACAATAGATGTGCATCACAGCATGTCCAGAAGGTCATGAAACAGGCATGTTTTTGCCCAGATAAAATGAGCTATCAGATACTGGAAAAAAATTATTC
The DNA here is from genome assembly GCA_013398015.1 of Oreocharis arfaki. Classification (NCBI taxonomy): domain Eukaryota; kingdom Metazoa; phylum Chordata; class Aves; order Passeriformes; family Paramythiidae; genus Oreocharis; species Oreocharis arfaki. Next base: position 515,778 of record VZRR01007829.1, on the reverse strand, counting down.
TGGAATTGATCTTTTGTGGCTTCTGTGAGCAAGAAACAAGGTTATATTAATTTTAGAACCATCTGAGCTTTGGGCGCTGACTTTCATTGGCTGAGATGTTAATATTTTATGGGAGCCTAAAGCATGCCCAATTAAAGTGAGATCAGAAACGTCCACAAGTATATTCAAAGAAAAGCATTAGACTTTTAGACAGTGCCATAAATCCGTGCGCCAAAAAGCTGCAGAGGGAGAACGTTAAGGGTCTGGCAAATAAAGAAATAAATAAAAGCTTGGAATGTCATTCCTGCAGCTCGGGCGAGTCCCGTGGTGTGGGAGCGAGCCTCACCAGGAATCCTTTAGAATAATTGCCACTCGTGAATGCAGTGGGGCCAGAGCTGGTTGAGGGGGTGGGTGGCACTGGCCGTGCACAGCCACGGTGCCACAGGACAGGGAACAGCCCTGGAATGGGCCTCAGGACGTGTCAGAGAGCGAGGCTGTTCTTCAGCAGGGAATTGGAGAGTCAGGGAATATCCTGAGCTGGAAGGGACCCTCAGGGATCGTCCAAGTCCAGCTCCTGGCCCTGCACAGACACCCCAACAATCGCACCCTGTGCCTGAGAGCATTGTCCAAACTCTCCTTCAGCTCTGGACTTCTCAGAACTTGCTCAGCCCCTGCCTCGGAGCTGGAGATAATCAGTGACTGTGGAATTTATCATTTCCAGTGGCTGTGGAAATGACGAGATGCTGACCATCTATCAGCTCTCCAAAACTAACATTCTTGCTATTTCTAATCCCCCCACATTCCTGCAAGCTCCTCTTTGATTTCTCGAGGTGTACAAGAGTTAACCTGGGTGTGCTGCAAGCTCACCAGCTGTGTTAATCTCTAAAGGGTTTTTGTGGGCCCCTGCGCCACTGCTATTTTATGTATTTTAAAGCAGCTTTTTTTTATGTGTTTGAAAGGCTCTGGAAGAGTTTGAGTTGGGTGGAAAAGGCTATTAAAACCATGGCCAGTTCTTGTAATTCCTGTTAATAAATTCCTTTACTGTCCCTGCTGCCCAACATCTTTCACCCATTCTTTTCACTTCCATCCTTACCTGGAGGTCTCACCTGGATCCATTTACCTGTGATGCCACTCCACACTGAGGTTTCATTGCCTGATTCTGGGTCCCAGACACCAGCTTTTCCCCTAAAACCCGTTGTACTAATTTTCTGTGGGTTTTTTTGCTGATCTAATTTAGGCCTGGCATTGCCTTGGTTGTGCAGGCCTGCCTTGGAAAACAGGGAAGCAAGACACAGATTTTACAAGTATTAAATATATTTTATCTAAAAAGTCTGCTGTTGTTGTCTGCATGTGCCCGTGCATCTATGGCTCTGTTTAAAAAAACTGGAAAGTGTCTGGGCTTTCTACAGAAAAGATCTTTTTATCTGTTGAACTAAAAAAATATATTTTGTTTATGGTCTCTCATGCAGTTTCATGAGCAATACAGATATTTAACAGGTTCCTGTCTGCATTCTGGTAGGCAGAATTTAATAATTCTGTGATAAAGCAGGCTCTGGGTCTGGGGGCTGATCTGGATTTCAGGTGTCTGTTCTCCCATGCCAAGACAGCTCTGCTCCCTCATCGCCCTGAGCCTTGCTCCAGACACCACTGCTGCTCTTGACGCTGCTCCCCTGCAGACCAAACTCCTAAATAATCAAATTCTTATGGAAAATGTTCGGTCTTGAGCGTGGAATAAATGCACAGGGGTCTCAATTTTCACTTCTGTGTGACTTAAGTGGATAAAAAATTGTCATTGAGGTTTTTGGTTTTTTTTTTTTTGCTTATTAGGTGTGTCGTGTTTGTTTGGTTTTTTTTCTTGATCTTTTATTTTGGGGGTTTTTTGTTTGTTTGTTTTTTTTTTTTTTCCTTTTGTTGTTTTTCTTTTGTGAACATCCACTCTTGGGATGAAAACCAACCCCCAGCTACCAAGTGTCCACACAGAGCAAACTCCTGTGGATTAATCAGGGACAGTTGAACCGCTTTGGATAAAATAAGAACCAGAACTGTTGTTTTCTTTTTTTCTTTATTTCCTTTTTTCTGCATTCCTCAAACCAAACATAAAATTTTCTGAGGTTTATGAAAGTTTTGAAAACTTTCTGTGTTTGTTTTACGCATTTTCACATGCCTTTGTGCTTCCTGGGCATTCTCTGGGTCTGTAAGGAGAAAAAAATAGTGTACAAAGAAATGCTTGGTATTTGTTGGTAACTCTCGTGGGGATTTTTCCCTTCAAGTATTCAGCCCTTTTATCCTCCTATTCTGTATCCATGGTCAGCTCAGCATCATGGAGTTGGTGGTTATTGTTAGGTGAAGCTTGAATACTACCTGCACTCAGATATTTATTGGCTCTTTATAAAGCTTATATGAATTATCACGGAGTTAGGGAATCTCTTAAGCCTCTTGAAAGGGCAAGTTGTGCTTGTGTAAAATTATATTTACTTTCGTTATGGCAAAAAACCCACTGTTTCCTAATTAACAAAAAGCACTGGAAGCAGATTTGCTGAAGTTTTCGTGACACAACTCCCTAAATCTGCTCATCTGAGGGTTTTGTAGTCACACACCTTGGGCGAGCTTGTTTAACTTCAGAGATGTTGTAAAGAGACTTTGGAGAGCGTTTTGTCCAGAGTGTGAGAATTCTTAGCTGTATGAAAACTGTAAGGATCATTTCCATATTTCCTGTCTTGATCTTGGCTTCTTTAGACTCTGAAAGGAGGAAAAGGTTTGAAGGTGTCCCTCCACCTCTCTGCTCTGCACGGAGCCAAAGCCGACATTCGCTGGGAGAGTGAATTTTATTCACTCACTGTTTTATTTTATGTATTTTATGCAGCCAAACAAACAAACTCAGTTACTAACAACCTGAGTCAATTCTGAGTAATTGATTTAGGGCTGAAAGGCTTGTGTCCTATTACCAATCCCTTGAGCTATGCAGTCCCTAGAGAGGAAAATTATTGTGTTTTTCCATCCCCTGTCTGCTCACATGAGCAGACAAAGCAGGGCAGAGGAATGATGTGACACGCACGTCTGTTTTCATGTATCAAAGCAAAGCTGTGAGGTCCAGTTTTAGTCTGTTTTTCTCTCTAACCACGTCACAGGGCCTTCAATGAATAAGAAATACAATTTGCAATTGTTTGGAGTGCAAAAAACTCTGAGTAAGGTCCCTTCACTCTTCAGGTGCTGGGATTTTCTCTATGTTTTTTGGTGTTTTGTTCATCTGCAGCATTCTTGAGCCTCAAATAAGGTCAAATCCTGGCCTGAATTCCTCTCCACATCCAGACCAGTGGCCTGTGCTTTGCCTGGGTGGTTTAGCATCTGGACTTGCCTTTCCTCAAGGGCTTCAGGACTCATCAGGTGCAGGGTCTTGCCTTTCCCAGCCGTGGGAGGAACACAGTGGGTCTGTCCTGATGTGCTCATAACCAAAGGAAAAGATTCAGAGCAAACACATGAAAATTCTTGCCTCCTTGCAAATGTCTATCATGGTTTAAACCACCACTTCATCTTCTTTGGTCTCATAGGTTGTAATTTCCTGTTATCAGGGTAAGGATGTTTTAAACAGCTTTTTGCAGATGATTAGGTATTTGCTGATCATTCAGGACAATTTACAAAGATAAATATATGTTAAATGGGTTTCTTGTTAAAACCAATGTACAAGTAACCCCTCGAGGCCAGACAGTAATTACTCCTAATAACAAATTAAAGCATTACCTACTTCTTTTCCGTTTTTCATTTCGAAGAGGAAATTACCTTACAGAACTGAATGGATTCAAAACTACAGGTTCCTATTTTATTTATTTTTTTTTTTGATAAGGCCATTAAAAATAAGAAAGTAAAAAAATGAAGGGGGTAAAATTCCTGGAGTAAAGGATGGCCTCGACCACATTTATTTTTGCAGAGATTCTGTGCAGATTTTGAGGATGCCATCACAGTCTGGGTCTGGCTGTGCCTCTGTTCGCTCTCAGAGCACAACTGGTGCTGAGGCTCCACCCAGGGCTGGGCTGGGGGTCATAGCTCACAGCACCCACCACTGCCCCCATCCACCATCCAGACCCTTGGGGAGACCTCTTCAAAAGCCCTTTGCTTGTCCAAATCAAAACATGGCACTGGCTGAAAACGGCTCAGCCACTGGGTGCTAATTTCCCCCAAAATACTTGCTGCGTGGTGCTGTCACATCCTGGTTGTATTACTTATGGTGCCCCCCTTAAATTTACCAAATAGATTCAGATTGTGAATCTCATGAGGATAAAAGGAAGATTCTGTATTAATAAATTATTGCAGAACAGCTGTAGATTTCAGGGAGCCTCTCCATGCTTCTCTGTCTGTGGTTTGGCTGTTGGCCTGGGAGTTTTTGGGATACAGGGATGGCAGGTGCTGTGCTCCTCTCCATCAGTCCGTGAACTGTCCGTGAGAATGGACTTCCCACATCTTCAGAGTTTTAATAGAACAAATACCCGAGGCTTAGAGGCTCTCACAGCTTTCCTGCTGTTACAATTTATGCTGAAATTGAGGGCAGTGCACACCTCGTGGTGAATCAGAGCCCTGTGTTGGATACACTTCCCAAGTCAAGCCGACTTTGGCTCATCTCCTTCATTTATGTATAACAACTACTTCAGATGTTTTTGAAGACTCTATAGAATTTGTTATGAGTAAGACGGGTTTTTTTTTTTCATGAGTTTCTGACTTTTCACTTAAAAAGCATTTTCTATCTGGGTCTTGCCATCTGTTTGCAGAGCTGTCTTGCTAGACACACACTTTAAGCAATTCTCCATGGCTTCTGAACCCAATTGCATCTTTCCAGCTCTGGCAGAGCCTGGCCCAAAGGTTGGGTAAAACTTATGTGTACCTGGAGATCTTGGATAAATAATTCATCCCCGTGTGCTCACTAAGGTGCCGTGTGTGATAAGAGGAGTTGGCTTGGAATACACAAACATTGTTAAATTCGGATTTTCAACTATGGAATTTTTTAAATAGTCATTTCCACCCCTCCTTAGCTGAAGTTTTAACAGGACTAAGGTCTTCCCAAAAGCTTGGACATGTGGTTCTCATGGTCTCCATGCGGATGCAGCACAGAAGGCATGTGGCAGTGAAATAAATGGCAATTCCTTGCAAGTTTTATTTGGTGACAGAAGAGCACTGGCAATACTTTTGTTTGCATAGTGCAACATGCTATCTCTCAGGAAAAAATACTATATAACAACTTTCCAGCATCCACTTTTTAATACTCTGTCTTATTTCCAAGTGTGGAACTAAAGATAATGGTTAAAAAGTTTGCTCCAGAGTAGGAAATTCAGGTTTCCCTCTCATAAAGGCTTGATTTTCAGCTGCAAGATCCTCAGAACTAATTGGTCTCTCTCTGAAATACTGGTTTTTTAAAGGATGTTTGAGAAAGCACTTAAAATATGTCTGTGTATCTGGTCAGTTCTTCCCAGGAAAACTGGGAATTAACCTGCATTAATGAATCACAGTGTTGTGATCAAGAAGTCCAGATGAATCTGTGTCACACGTAACACAATTAGTTATTTTCTCAGTTTGTCTTCAAATGTACCATTTTGTTTGGGAATATTGCAGATATATGTCACTCATTATTGATAGATTTGTCTGACTTCCTGTCAAATCTATGTACATTGACAAAAATCTATTTTGTTGTTTTTGTCACAGAAATCTATATTGGCATTTTTCCCCATGGAGATTTCGCTAGTCATTGTCAGCATGAGGTGCCAGCTAGAGCTTTTACTGTTTTTATTGTGCCAGCTGCTTTCTTGGCTTCAAATCTTCTGGTTCAGATTGTAAATGGGGGCGAGACATCCGTATCTAGCCAGCGTGCTCGATGGGATATGACAGGGACTTGATTTTTCATTTCTTGCTGCCTTTCTTAGTATTAGTAGAAGATGACAAGGATGGCTTTATCTTCTGACCAGCAGAGACGGTGGAGGAATGGAGCCTGCGTGTACAGGGGCCGTGGGAAATGTTAAAATACAAATTTAAAGCTGCTCGTTCCTACTGTGGGCTTCTTGGTTGTTTGGTATGTTGTTTTTTTTTTTTTTTTTTTTCCCTTGTCAGGATCTCTGAAGACATCTTGGAGTTCAGAAAAAAAAATAATTTCCAAGCCTTTTGGCTAATGTTAAATCAGGATCGCTGCATTGTTTTCATAATTGTTTTGGCCTAAATTGTTATAACTGAGCACACGCCCTCTGAGAAATCAGGTCTTTCTGAGGTGTTTTTAGCTTGTTTTAGAGGCATCCAGGATCACCAGGTTTTTTGACAGGGTAGGATTTAGCTAATAAATAGTTCACATTTTAAGCCAAATTAGGGCTTTTTTTTTTTTTTTTGAAAGCGTTGGCAACTTCTGCAATTTTAGCACGAATCTTGTGATATTTGCTATTGTCCCTAAAGCCCCGGTGGCTGGGGTAAGGTTGTTAATGTGAGCATGTAGTCCTTTATGAAGTATTTTTCCAGCCCATGTGCTTGCTAAGAAAAAGCTTAAAATCACGCACCCTGTGAGAGCTGAACAATGAAACCCAGCACAATTCTTGCCTCTTGAACTGCCTGGGTTTTAAAGCCAGTCTGACCTTCTGGGTGCTGGTCCGTGATGTTTCAGTGCTGGGAGCTGGTCTCCTGTTTGCTCTGTGCTGCTCCCAGCCTCAGGACATCCATCCCAGCTGAAGGACAGGGATGGGTGGTGTATTCCAAATCTCTGGGAGGGCAGGAGCCCTGTTGTCCCCACGTGTCCCCACTGTGGTGTGGCTGGAGGCTGCAGGAAGCCTGATCCTCCTCTCCACAAGCCTCAGAGGGGCTGCAGGACATTCAAACCCCACCAGGTTGGTTTAAGTTCAGCTTCCCAGGTGCACCATGGTCCATGGAACTACACCAGCAAGGATTTGGGTTGGGGCCAGCTGCCTGAGGAGGCCCCCAGGGTCCCCAGCAGGCTGAAGCCACTGCTGCCACAGCTCCTCTGCTGCTGGTACTCCAAGGTATCTTGATTAAACATGGATGTGTAGCCACATGCTGTAATCATTCCCTCAATGACTGCAAATTTAGCCTTGTTGGTCTTTTAAATCCTTGCATTTTCGGCGTGCCAGTTCGCTGTAAATCACAGACATTCTCCATTTTCTTTATTTGATTCCAGAAAACTGTCTCTGTGCTGAAAACAAGTCTTTGAAAAATGCTCGTGTATCCTGCTGTCCTCTTCTACTTGGGGTGATTGCATAATTAACCTGGCCAAGTATCAACCATACAAGAGTTGAATGCATCCCAAGTTCAATTGGGGAGGTTTTTACCATAAGAATGTGCCTGTCCTGAGACTAAAACACAGGTTAGATTTCCAAGTTTCTGAATATTGCTCAATGAAAGAAGAATATGTTGCCCATGAGAGAGGGAAAAAAAGAAAAAAAATCAAATGGTGGTGTAATCTATAATCAAAAGCCCTAATGGGCACAAAGCATTTTAGAACAAAGGTTTGCTGAATCTGCAAGGATAATAAAAGTGTTAAAGTCTGAACAGAGAAACGTTCTTATTTACTAACGTGTAAGAAGGTTACTAAAGCACAGATAAAAAGCTCATAGGGCAGACAAAGCTCTCTGAATCCTTTTTCTTTTCCTGCAGTCAGATATGAACATATGATGCATGAATATTTATCAGAACAGCAGATAACTAGTAACTACAGTTGGATTTAAACTCAGCAAACCATGGCTTGCAGTGCATGCTCACAGGGGCTTCGTGCAAGTGTATTTTATTCCTTTCCCTCTTTTTTTTTTTCTTTCTTCTTTTTTGCACTGTTTTTGTACTCTGTATATGCAGTCTTGTCTCCCCTAAGCTGTCTTTTGATTCTGACTGAATGAACCTAAAAATACAGCGAAGATCTTCAATACAAAACCTCCAGTGCATATCAACTAAAGGCTGACAAGGTTTTCTACGCTCAGGCTTGACAAGACTGGCTTTCAAGCTGTACGTAGTCAAATCCAGAAATCTCCAGATTTAGACCCAGCTTCCTCGTAACTCTCTTCAGGTTATGTTGAAACATTTATGAACCTCCCAGAGGCTCGTCGTGCCTGAGTTTTGTAACAGTGTCTGCAAGCTGGTGATGCAATGGCAGTTTCACACTGGTGCAGTTGCAGCTCGGATCATCTGCTACCCGCAATTTTGAACAGCAGAAAATTGGAGGTTCTGCAGAGAGAAGGGGGAGGCTGGTTCATTCCCATCCCTATCCACAGGTATAGAGGGATGGATGGTAATTACAGGAAGGCAGCTGTGCGCTCGCTCTTCGCTCGAGTGCTTTTGTGTGCGGTGTGTGCACCAGCGTCAGGGGCTGGCTCTGAAAAAGATGCCTCCAGAGCAGAGAGATGGGAGCATTGAGGGTGTTGGATTCAGAAAACATCCTTGGCAGTGAGAGCAGCAAGTTGGGAACCATTTCAGTTGGGAATGACCATGCACTGACCAAGTTTTGCCAAGCTCAGCCCCATTTGAGCCCTAAGAGCTACAAATGCAAGGAAAGGAGACGGAGTTTGACTTGATGGNAGAGCTACAAATGCAAGGAAAGGATGACTTGATGGTCATAAAATCATGGAATGGGTTGGGTTGGAAAGAAACTTGAAGTCCATCCAATCCACCCCCTGCCATGGGCAGGGACACCTTCCACTATCCCAGGCTGCTCCAAGCCCTGTCCAGCCTGGCCTTGGACACTTGCAGGGATCCAGGGCAGCTTCTCTGGGCACCCTGTGCTGGTGTCCCACCACCCCCACCCTTTCCATATCTTTAACATAACCCTTCCCTCTGTCAGTGTGAAGCCATTCCCCCTTGTCCTGTCACTCCAGGCCCTTCTGAAATGTCCCTCTCCATCTTTCTCGCTGGCTCCCCTCAGGTACCGAGAGGCTGCAGTTAGGCCACACAATCTCGAAGGTCTTTCCCAACCTTGATTACTCTGAGGTGTGGCCCTCCTTTTACCTCGTTTTCCACTGGGGTGTGTTGCAGCAATAGCTTTTCCCTGTGTTTGAGGCACGTTGGCAGAACTGTGGCAGAGGCTGCAGGCGAGAGGTTAAAGCTCCGGGGTCGGCGGCTCTGCGTGGCCTCCCCCTGCTGCTGCCAGAACTGCTCTTGCTAAAGATGAGCGAGTGATCCTCAGTGCTAATGCGAGAAAGGCTGCTCTGGGCCAAACCAAAATTCCCTCTAGCCCAGTAGCCTGTCTCCAGCAGTGGCTAGTTCGGGAAGCTGTATAAGAATAGGCCTTTGGTATGGCTTCCTGGCTTCTGCTAGGTTGTGTTTTAGGGGCTTTCTGAGTTTGCGGCTGTTGGGTTGAAGTTTTAGGCTGATCATCCGTAAGCTTTTGTAATCCTTTCTGGAGTTCACCAGTGCTTCTTCGCCACTTTGTTTCTTAATCTTAGTTTGCTCAAGTGGAACGCAGGTTAATTGTTCCTTCTGCGGGCTCCTTGTTTTGCTCAGTCTCGGAGCAAAAAAAAGGCAGAAATGTGAAACAAAAACTATTCCCCTGTTACGGGAACATCTTTTTCGAGCTAAGCTGGGTTGGCTCTTGCTCTGGAGCCAGACCTGTAATGGCTTCTCTTTCACATAACAATACTAAATATTATTTTTCCTTTCATCTGTTGTTTTTCTGTTACTACTTTCATCATAATATAGGCCAGGGCGCCCACAAAGGCACTACCAAGGGAATAGAAAGGTCACTAACATGAGATTTATTATTTGATCTGTTCTTTTTATTACAGGGGAAAGTGGAGAAAAACTGCAGTTTTGAACCCAGACCTTTATGAACTGTCTAGTCAGGGAATCAAAAGCAGTTTTGCATTCCTGGTTTGGAAGGTGTTGCTGTGGTTTACATTATGAACGTGATATAAAAATATTAAGAAAGGATCTATTTGCTGCTTTGGTTTCAGATACAGCTGAAGTCTCTCAAGGGTCCAAGGTACAAATCCACTGAGGGTTTTAAAGCAAGTAAAGCAGTTTTGGCTTGGGTGGGATGTAGGTCATGTGTAACAACACAGGAGAAAGAAAAGCATATGGCAGTATTCGTCCTGAGCTGGAAGAGCCATAAACCCGAGGTTCAGACAGGACAAAGAGAGGAGGAAAAGGTATGAGGAAGGGGAAATTGCAGAGCACAGGAGAGGATTTACTCAGAGGTTAACTCAGGAGGGATGTATGCACAGGAGTTTTTTCAGGGAAGGTGACAGGCAGACTCGGAGACCTCAGAAATGTGAGAGGGGAGGGAGATATGCTGCATAATGTAAGAAAAATTGGCCGAAGCGTAGAGGGGAGAGGTTTTTATTCACAGTCTTAAAGTAAGATAAGGGTCATCTGATTCATCGTGACCTGACTAGAACCAACTAGGAGAGCTGGACTGGCTCCATGTGAGTCATTTTCCTGCATCCTGAGCCATTATTATTCTTATTGAACCAAGAAACTACGCTGTGCTCACATGATAAGATTTTGGGAAAAAGAAAAAAGAGAAGCAAGGATATTTAGAGTTGGAGGATTTGCTTTGCTTACACTCAGCTGTCTCCCTGCCCAAGGTTGTGAAATGGGATCAGCCACCCCTCAGGAACCTCCCCCTGCCTCATCCTGGCATCAGGAATGGGGCAGGAGCTGCACCTTGGGGCAGGTAGGGTCAGATCGTGTAAATGCTGCTGAACTTTGTTGTCCTGGGAGTCCCTCCAAAACCCCGAATGCCAAGCTGAGCTCAGAGAAGCACCCAAGTATGCAGATGTTTCCCGTGGCAATTTTAGAGTTATGAACTTCACAGAGGCACAGAACTGGACTGGAAAACTTTCTTGTGACTCAGCACTTCACTCACACATGTGGACACAGAAACATCTGAAAGTCAAAACCCGTGGCAGGACACCCAAACCAGGGTTTTTCAGAACTCAGAGGAAAAATATATTTTCCGATTCTGGTTCAAGTCTTTGGTTAGTTTGTTCTTTAACCAAGCTGGGTCACAAATCTATGCAGTCATCTGGATCTCTGTGGAACTCATTTTTTGATTTTTAAAATCAGCTTTATTTTAAAATCTTTAAATGTGTTGGGTGCTGTTCACTGAAAAAAACCTGCATTCTTTGAACATATCTAAGATGGTAAAAACCAGCAACTTCAGTGTTTTGTGGATTTTCATAGGCAAGGGGTAGTGGAAGGGGTGCAAGGAAGGTCAGCAGATAATTTGGGAGGGAAGAACAATCTGTGTGGAGACTGACAATTCCCAAATTAATTGGTGAGGTCACACAAGTCGGGATATCACCCTGCTCACCTCTGGAAGCAGAAACCCCCACAGGGCAGAAGCTGGGCTTGATTGCCTGAAGCTTTGCCCTCGGGACTGGATTGCTTGAAGGGAGGTGAGGGATACCTGGGGGATATCTGGGATGTGGGGGATAGCTGGGAATGCTTCCCGGGGTCCCTGAGGCTGTCACCACAAGTCCTTGTGCAGATTGCTGCTCTTGGCAGCTCCTGTGTAACAAAGAGGTTGATGAGCTGAAGAGTCGCCCCCAGAGACCCTCCAGGGAGCCTGGGGACCGCCAAGGTCTCGGTTCTTGTCTTTTTTCTTGGTTACTGTGTTAGCCTGGAGGCTCTCTGGTGGGTTATGGGAGGTGGGAACGTAATGAGTTAAGCTCTTCTTCTCCTTATCTGGCCGTGTTTCCCCCAGATCCAGCAGCCTGTGGGTTTTATCAGTTCTGCTGTGACTCAGCTCCATCCTCCCCCTCTTTGTCCTACCTGATAGTTGTGATTTCGTGATCCCCTGCATGGAAGAGAAGAACAGACGCAAAGCTCCCAGAGCCTGTGCAGGCACAGAGACAGCACCAGGCCAAGGTGACTCAGAGCCCCATCTAAAGTACACAGATCTGAAATGTCCCCAGTGAACTGGCTGGGAGTCCTTTGGCCAGACATTGGGGGCCAAGATCCTTCCTACTCCTCCTCTGCACAGCCAGTAGGTGTTCAGTGCCTTTCTTTCATATAAAAATAGCTTTATACCAGTTTCCGTGGTCAAATTTTTTCCCTTCTCTGACTCATGTGTTACGCTGTTGTTGTCAGTCACTGTCACCCCTGGAAAAGTCTGAGGTCTCTCTGCTAAGGCAGGAATATTTTATGGCCGTTTATCCGTATTCCCAGATGAAAACCAAATTCAGCTGCTGAGTCTGTGTTACATCAAATTTCAGGCTGTTGGGATCACAGGCTGCCCAGGACAGTGAGTGGAATCCCCATCCCTGGAGGGGTTTAAATGCCAGGTGGATGTGGCACTTGGGGACAGCAGTGGCCTTGGCAGTGCTGGGGGAACGGTTGATGATCTTAGAGGACTTTTCCAACCTAAACAGCTCTGTGATTCCATGGTTGCTCCGAGCCTCCACACCTGGATTGTGCTGTGCACAGCTCAATTCCCAGGATACAGTCACACCTGGATTCCCAGGGATTTGTGCACTTACCTTCCCACCACCACGCCCTACAAAGGCATCTGTTCCAGCACCAAAAAGAAGCTGCCCCACACATTTATTTTAAGCTTTTAGCTGGCCGGAGTCCCGTCAATATTCTGTATTTTGAGGGTGGGTGTGCAGCACTGAGGATGTCTCGGCTGTTTCTGCGTGGCTCTAGGAAAACTTCCTCAGCTCTTCCAAAAAAGCACATCTGCCCTTCAGCTCACCTTCAGTGGAGTTCTGACACACCCATGGGATGTGATAGGCCAAAGCACAAGCCAAGGTCGTTATCACTGATATTTCTATACGAACATATTTTTAGTTTTTCGCTTAGGGATCAGAGAAAAGGGAATATTCTGAGGGGAAATAACTGGGAAAACGAGTAAAGATCCACAGTTTTAGTTTACACAATTCCCAGCAAGCTTTAGGTTAAAGTATCTAAGGTTAAAAAAAAAAACAGGGTGCATCAACGCAGGCAACTGTTAGGAGGATTTAACCTCACAACATTAAATCCATGTGCCAAAAAAAGAATTCTGTGTTCAGAGTGTGTGAACCCTATATCCCAAAGGGAATCCTGCAGAAGGAGATTCCTGAATAGGTGGCTCTCTCTGACACTGGTGCATTTGTTGGAAGTCGAAAATTCAAGTATATAGTTGATATAACAGTTCAAAATGCACAATTGACTTTAAAAGTGTGGAGAAATGGTTTAGTTTGCAAATGAATTATGGGCATGTAATGGCACATCTGTTCAAACACGCTTTCTTGGTGCAGTCTTTTCCAAGTCCTATTTCCCCTGTGGTAATTCACTTTGGGTGAGATTCTGCCATTTTTATTCATATTGTACAGGAGCTTGTTTTATGCATAACTTTGCTGATGTAATGAAGACAGAATGAAGCTAAAATTTACTTGAGGAAGGACAAAAAGAAGGGCATTTCCGAGACTTGTCAAAGATTAAACCCAAAGTTTCAGGTCACTTCTCTTCACATGAAACTGCCTATTTATATATTCAGAGTAGCTGACCAGCAACATTTGGGTTTTAATTTATTTTCATATAGCATTTGCCTTTGGGGAGAGATGGGTTTTTTAAGTTGAGTGCTCAGCCCCAGAAACGAAAGCTTTGTCTCAGTTTAAAAGTGACTTGTAAGGAACTGAGGATCCAGAACTTGATTTTGATCTAAAACGTAGCAGACAGTGCAAATCCCCACAATATGTCTCGTCAAACCAACTTCTGTGAGAGTAAAAGTCACAGCTGAGGGAAGGTCATGTGTGCAGTGGATCCGAGATGAGGATCTCACTCTTGTAATTAAAATAATTGCCAAGGGGACGAATTAATATTTTCTTTTAAGACCAGTAACGGGGAAATTTGTTTAGTTTGTCCTTTGGTTGTTGAAGCATTACCTGAAGACATTGTAAATTCAGGGCCAGCTAAAATACTTGAATTGTTAAGGCCTTTAACTTGCCTTCATTATTGCTTCCCTGATCTATAGATTCATTTTATGCAGACCATATGCAGTTAAAAATAACTGGAGTTTGCTGTATTTTATATATGCCTTTGTAAGCATTTCCAACTGCAGAGGGATTTTTTATTCTTTTTTTTATAAATACAGAAAACCCCAACAAGTTTTATGTTTTCATTTCACCTCTTCCCTTTTTATTTTTTATAGAAATGCTACAAAGGGGAACTTTTGATAAGTATTACCAGCAAAGCCCAGTGTTGCAACACAGTTAAGTGCAGCAGAGTTTCTATTTAAGGTTACCTGGCATAGTCAGCTCAGCCAGATGTACTTCTGCTATTGGATAATCTCATTTGCTGACAATGTGCACTGCCTTAAAAAAAAAAATCTACAAAAAAAAAAAAGAAAAAAGGAAGTGCCTAGGTGACTTATATCCAAATCACACATATTCTTTCAGTTAAAATGAAACGTGAGCCTGAATTTAGCCTTTAATTACATTTCCTTCCCTACCTCCAACAAACAAATTTTTATAACCTCTGCAATGAAGAAAGTCATATTTTGTGAGTTACTTGCTTGGAAGCTTACCAGGAGCAGAAGTTATTTAGGAAATTTTCTATTATTTATATCACTCACAGATTATTCTCTAGGTTCCCAGCTATTCCATAGGATTAATTATCCTTTTCCAAGAGTTCTGTGTATGAGTTTATTTTTGTTTTAGAGCTTTTATCTGAGTTGGTATCTGGCAAATGGAAATTGTGCTTGTGAAGAAGGAAGCATAGCATGAAAATAAGATCCATCACACCGTGTTTGGGGGATATATAATAGAGCTCTTACAACATGTTAGGGGCTTAAATCATCTCAAAATCTTATTTTTATAAGAATGTGGGCCGTGCAAGCTGTAAGATAAATCAACAACGGGAAGGGAAGAGCTCTGTATGTATTTGAAGACATAAAATAGTATTGCTTAAGTGAAGCATTAAAAATAAGTATTACTTAAATTATCGTCCCTAATAAGATATGTCTGTCATTTTTTCATTTAGCATTGGCTCTGAGGAGGCTGCATTGTTCTGTCAGGGTTAAAAGATGAAAAACCCGTCCACATTTGAGCATGTGCTTAAACAAGCAAGACTAAGTATTAAATCTGAGTCCTCTGCACCTCGAGAAGCATTTTTACAACTGGAAAGTTGTTCAGCTCAGATAGTTCATCCATTTTCCAGAGCCTTTTAAACCTGAATAATACACTGAATGTCAGAACGCTGCAAAATCTCTTTAACTATTGATATCTATTAGTTAATAGCAATGTAAATTCAGCCAGAAATTCTAAAAAGCAAATGGCTTTATCCAAACAAAGATTTGGTGCGTGGTTGTAGTGTTAGTATGACAGTGTTGGCTTCTCAATTCTAGCCCCACGGAGGGAGTATTTTTGTTTAGCGTGGTCAAGGCTTTGGAATCATTGCCGCTGGAAATCAATACTGGGCCTTTGCAAACGAAAATTTTATGGAATGGATCCTTTGTGCAAACAGCTGCAAATGTGAAACTGGATGTACGGACAGAGCTGAGTGCAGGAATCCACCTGTTTGCAGGCTTGGGATGTAGCATCAACATATATTAAAGGAATTTATTTCCTCTGTCAGCTGAGGGATCTTTATTTTCTAGCTGTGGGTGATAGGCTTGTGGCCCTTTCACTCTTCCTTTTTGTGGACTGGTGAATCTCCCTGGCAAAAGCAGGGGCAGGAAGCTGGTTTGGAATTTGTCAGAATGTACGAGTGAAATTTCAAGTTGTCCATGAAATATTGATGCCACTGCTGTTTGCTGATTCTTTAAATGTGCTCACAGTAGCACTTTTGAACTGTTGTGTTTAATTTATACCAGGAATAAAACCAGAAACATGTTAATTATTGCGGGGTTTTTTTTTAAGAGTGCACTAAATAATGACCGGTTTGGGTGAGTCTGTTCACAGGAGGGAATATCCACCCCGTTACCAAACTCTTAACTAAGCCTTACACATCCTACACCCCGGAAAGTCACAGATTAGACATCCCTCATGTTTCACAATCCTGTCCACCCTCTTTTACCAGGAAAGCAAGCCCTTTGGTCTTAAAATCACTTAATGTGGCGAAAGTGTATAATAAAAGGAAGCAGAGGGAGGGAGGCTGGCAGGAAGCTCTTGATCCTTTTACAGAAACTGCCTGTTTGGCTGGGCAGGAGCTGCTGGAGAGCTTTAAACATTCTTACATGCAAAGGCCCTTTGGCTTCAATTTGGGGCAGACCAAAACCCTTTAGTCTCTAGTAGCTGCAGCCACATTTGCAGCATCCCTGACCATTGCACTTGGGTCAAATACTTGTTTAAACCATAACGTTGTGCTTCAAAGAGCAGGGTCTCTGATTCTCTTCCATTTAGGACACTGCAGTCTCTTCAACCCCAGACGCAAATGAGGCTCGAGCATCTTAATTCTTTAGAAATAAATCTTTAGGTCTTTAATTTTTTTCCCTTTTTGACCCCACTCTGCCCATTGGCACCCCACCTCCACACGCTTCTTTTTTTTTTTTTCTTTTTGTCTTTTCAGACAACAAACAGGAAAACCACAAACTTCATCAGCAAGCTCTGCTTTCCTCTGGAAAGCCAAGACACTGAGGCTCAGCACACAAATCACATGCTCGTGCCTTCAGTACTCACAAACCACCCTGCAGCAGCTCACTTCAGAAAATTATTAAACTTAGTAGGTTAAAAATAAAGGGGTTGGGGTGGTGATACCTCGGGATGCACGTTGGCGTAGCCAGGAGGAGAAAGAGTCCTGGGGTGGTGATTTAAAGTAAAGAAAGGGGCTATTTAGCGAATATTTAGAGAACTTAATTATTCAGGGAATAGCATGCAACAGTCACCTCGCACACAGTTGTGCAGAGGCCTCTGAGGAGGTTTGGTTACGAAACAGATGATATTACAGATTGGCAGCGGGGATGTTCACCATCACCCAAATAACTGGCAACGTGTTTCCACCCGTCCCTGGTCTTTGTGGCCAGAGCAGCCTCTGCTTTCCACAGGTGCTTGTGGGTCTGTCTGCCTGTCCTGCCTGGCAGTTGCTCTCAGTGGGTTTATTCTCCGTGCTGTTGGAAATCAGATGTTGAAGGGAGATGCAGTGAGAATAACGCCACACAGCAAGCCACTTCCCCGGCCAAAAGTGTGAAGTATGAGAGCCTGGCTTTGCTGTCCTCTGATTCTGTTTGTAAATTATTCTTGTTTCCCTTCTCCTGGCCAGGATTCGTTCCTGTGCGCTGTGAGAGCAGGCGATTGTAGCCTGACATATGCAGGAGAAGAATTAAAATGGAAATCCCATTCGAAGCCTTAGGGCTCAGGCATGGCACGCCTGCAAGGACCTGGCACTGGGAATGCAGACACAGCTCCAGAGTCTGCTGGGAGACAATGGGATGTGTCTGTGCCATGGAGCTGCTTTGGCCCACTGGTACCCAGTGCCTGGGGCACCCGTGGAATTTTTAGCCACTCTCCTTTTGTCCAGTGAACTGAGGTGCTTCCCAGGTGTGGTGGGTTGACCCTGGTTGGGTGCTGGGTGCCCACCAAACCTGCTTGGTCACTGCCCTCCTCAGCTGGGCAGGGGAAAGTAAACACAACAAAAGGCTCATGGGGCAAGGTAAGGACAGGGAGAGATCCCTCACAGTTACTGTCATGGGCAAAACAGGCTCATCTTGGGGAAATCAGTTCAATCTATCACCAATCAAACCAGAGTAGGATAATGAGAAACAAAAAGCTAAGTGTAAAACTGCCTCCCCTCCACACACCTCCCACTTCCCAGCCCTAACTTCACTCCCAGTTTTCTCTCCCTCCTCCACTCATGGTGCAGGGGGCCAGGGAATGGGGGCTGTGGTCAGCTCTTCAGACGTTTCTGCTGCTCCTTCCTCCTCAGGGCTTGGTCTCCACACTCATCCCCTACTCCAGTCTGAGGTTCTCTCCACAGGAGACAGCCCTCCATGACCTTGTCCAATATAAATCTTTCTCATGGATACAGTTCTGCATGAACTGCTCCAGTGTGGGTCCTTTCCATGGGGTCAGTTCTTCAGGAGCTGCTCTGGTGTGAGTCCCTTCCATGGGGTCAGTTCTTCAGGAATTGCTCTGGTGTGAGTCCCTTCCATGGGGTCAGTTCTTCAGGAGCTGCTCTGGTGTGAGTCCCTTCCATGGGGTCAGTTCTTCAGGAATTGCTCTGGTGTGAGTCCCTTCCATGGGGTCAGTTCTTCAGGAGCTGCTCTGGTGTGAGTCCCTTCCATGGGGTCAGTTCTTCAGGAATTGCTCCACTGTGGATCCTAAGTGGTGTCTGAAGTCCTGCCAGCAAACCTGCTTCAGCTTCCACCTCTAGGAACTCCTCACAGAAGCCACCCCCGGAAGCCCTCCTGATACCAAAGCCTGGCCCTGCAAGCCCAGGACAGCAGGGGACAAATGTGCCTAGGACTGGTGCCAGGTGGCCAAGCTCACCTTGATGTCACACGGCCCTTGGCTGTCCCACCACGTGCCGCTCCAGAGCGTGGCTGAGGGCTGTGCCAAGGCTGCAGGTTTCCTGGCTGAGCCCAGGAGCAGCACACTCTGCTCCCCTCCTGAGCACAGCACGATCCCGGCCTCGCACAAGGGCAGGCCAAGCCAGTTCTTCAATTTGTTCTTGATTTTTTCCATATTCTGTTTATGGCTCCTTCCCTTCCTTCTCCTGTGTTCAGGGAATGTCGCTGTGCCTGGCTCCTGCTATGAGGGATGGGTAATGGAGAAGTTTCATCACCTCTCCCCAGACTGCAGGACCTATGCTCAATCTTTCTGCTGTCAACACGAAACACACACTGTTATGATTATAACATGAAGACAAGGATCCTGTTTTATCTCAAAGAGTGCAAAGGTTTATGAAGGGTTAAAATAATCTAACCTCACCTATTCCCCCCCCCCCCCCCATTTTTCTTTTTTTTTTTTTTTTCCACACACCCCANATTTTCTTCTTTTTTTTTTTCTCCACAATGGCAAATGTTATTTATATTAAGGGGAAAACCAGCACAGCCTTGCCAGATCGAGCTCACTTCTCTTTGCCAGCTAAAACACAAAGCAGAGTTACTGCGTTTTTGGTACCTGCAAAACAATCCGAGCACAGTGTTCTGTCATCCTTTGAAATGGCAAATGGAAGTCATTTAAACCAGATGAGTGACTGGACGGGGAATTACTGCACCTACAGCACAGGATATACAGTATGTGCACCTATTTCAAGGGAACTAGAGTGGGTGGCCGGAAGAAAGGAACTTTTTTTCCTCATTTAACCTGTAATTTGACAACATCTGCAAAGAATTATCCCTGGTACTGGCATTGTAATTGTTGTATCTAACATCAATCACCGGGTGCGGGGAGGTTGCTTTAAATAGATGTTAGTGCGTTACAGTTTCAAAACATGAAAGCAAAAAGAAAAAAACAAAAAAGAAAGGAATGAAATATGTAAATTGGTCGAGAAATTAATTACTGGAAACTTTGACGCTAATTTATTGTTTAAATAAGACATGTAACTGGCTAGGGTGGGTGACTGTTTGGGTTTGACCCCATGTGCTTTGGCAAGTGTTGGCAAACAGGGGCCACTTCATTCCAATTTATGAAAAATTTAGCTTCTCTTTTCAAGTCTCTATTAATGCACAGAAGAAGAAAGGGATTAGACTGACTCATATTTTACACTGAAAGGACAGCAAGTAGGAAAGCTTCCATAAAGTGTACGTCTTTAAAACAAAGTCCTTCCTCCCCAGCCCTTTCAGTGGGATTTCTGCCTTTGACTTCATCAGAAGCACGATTACAGGGAACAAGCTATGCACGTTTTTGGACAGCAAAAATTGTAATTCCAAGCATGCTCCAGATTTCCACTAGCAGCTCAGCAACTACAGGAGTAAATTCATATTCACAAGATATCAAATTTCCAGCGTGTATCCAATTCTGTATTGGGTTTTGATTCATGTTTGTGGCTGGATGTGAATCAGGTCCAGTATTTGTTTCTCAGAAATGTCACGGAAAAGGAAATCATTGGGTGCACTGGTATTCACAGCCAAACACAACGCACAGGACCACTATCCAGCCTGAGAGCCGGATGAACCATTATGATGGTCGTGGGAATTGTACTTAACCTGGGAAAAATGTTTCAGAGACAGAGGGAAGAAAAGCCTTGCACTCTGGTGTCTCTGGTGTCTCTAATAACCACCAAGTTACTTATATATATATATAATATGTATACGTATGTGTTTGGCCTGAAACATTACACCACATTTTTAGAAGTTAGGCAGTAAATTACATTCTTTTTCCTTTTATTTTCCCCCTTTTTTTTTCTTTTTCTTTCACCATTTTTTTTCCCCCCTCTTCATTTCTCTTTCTGGGCAAAGGCACTGATAGCTCTTCCTGAATTCTCTTGCTCAAACTTTGGCTGCTCATTTTACTCACCTGAAGCCTTGCCTGTGGGCAAACATCCCAGCTGTGTCTCACATTTTTGTGTTTATAGGATAGGGAACCTTTTGCTCAGGAGCTGTTGCTCATAAGGAACCCATCATCTCCAACAGGATATCCCCATAAAGCCATTTACATGCATATGTGGAGTAAGGTTCTCTTAACAATTCTTACTTTAACATCTCATCACATAAAGTTTAATGTGTTTCACTTCTTTAAAGACAAAATGCCATTTCTATATATAGTTGCCATTACCTAGGCATTCAACAATTCTGAATATTGGTTAATGGCGGTATAACATTGCATAACAAAAGTATATTATTGCTTTAAAGTCAGTCCTCCCAGATTTCATTCTTTTCATCTAAAAACTCTATAAAATCACCTCAAAAATGATGCAGCTGACGAGGTTGGAAGGGCACAGCTCTGTCACAGCAAATGGATCCCAGGGTCATCACATTGCGTAGGTGACCTGTTGCATGTGTTTTACTTAGATTGTGTTGTAAAGTGCTGCCATTTGTGGTGAGAAGGAGCTCATAAAATGCTCCAGGGAATGTTTACCTTACTGTTAATACGGGGCTTAGGGTTCTGCTGCTCGGCTTGCATGAAATCTTTAGCTTCCCCTTAAAAATACCATTTAGAGTCCTATATCCCTTTAAACCTATTCCAACCCCAAAGGTGGCTCAGTCCTTGGGCTGGCTCAGCCCTTGGGCTGGCTGGCCAAGGGGCTCAGAGATGCTGTTCAGGTGAAGCCCATGTCATGCAGGTGGCATCCTCCATGGCTGTGGTGCTGTCCAGCAATGTCCCTTTGAGAGCACCATGGCACTGACAAAACCCCAAATCTGTTTTGGGGGTCGTTGGTTGTTTATTGTGCAAGGGTTGAGAAACTGCTTGGCACAGAGCAAAATCAAAAGGCAGATCTGGTTCTAGCTGAGAGATGGGTAGAAGTGAGTGGCCTTGCATGGATGGTACTTGAAGAGGATTTACCTGAAAAGTTAAAATTAAGGCATTTTTTGTCTTGGCGTACCTTCCTGAGTAGAGCACACTCCCTTGGCTGCTCGTGGGTTGTTTTTTGTAGCTCCAGGCTTTGTCAATATAAACTACTTTTCTACTTAAAGTTAAGCAAACATCTTTAATTACCTAAAACTTTTCTTATTTAGTTTGCTGCTGAGGAGAAGGACGGGAAGCCTCTCTATGTATAATTATCACGGTGGGAAGGGTCACAATACGCTGTTCAGCAGCGAGTTTGTCTATTTATTTGGAATTTTGTGAGTGGTTCACTAGCAAAGTTTGACTCTGTTGACGTGTAGGGTGACCAGTGTCAGTACTTATGTCATGTTCTTGCAGAGAAGGGACCAGCCCAGCTGTGTCTCTGGTAGTACACGATGTGCTTTGGTGCTGGCCGCTTGAAACCTCTCAGGGGTTGGTCAGGAGTGAGAGTGAGGTGGGAGCACATTAGAAGGGTGAAGGCAGTGACCAGGACAAAGTTTGGACCACCTAACCTTCAGTATCATTACAAAACGCAGGTACCCAGGGACCTCTGGGCGTCCAGGTGTAGGCAGTAACATAGAATATATTAAAAAGTCTTATTTTTGTTCAAATCCTCATTATCTACTCTGGAAATGTTTATGCCCTGCTGTTCTCAAAGTGTCTGGGAACTCCACCACCACCTGACACAGGAAAGTGACAGCCTTGAAGGATCAGGCAGTTTTGTGCTGGCTCCCCCAGGACAGCTCATCCTAAACCTGTGACCAGGCAGAAACACTGGCCTTGTCACCCCATGGCCGCTCTGTCCTCAGGGAGTTTCCTTCCCTGGGAGTGCCAGTGTTGGCACACACACCTTTCTCATGTAGACCACGGCAGGAGATTGGAACTTAGGTGGTCCCTGAGGTCCTTTCCAACCCAAAGCATTCCAGGCTTCTGTGATTCTCTGATTCTATAAACTTTCGAAGAACACACTTCCATGTATAGCCTGCCTGTAGTGCCAATAAGTCATTTATTTTCTATACTATCATCATAATTCATAAAAATTCTCTCCCTCCTGAGGGAACATTTTATCATCTGATAAGGGGCAACAGCAAGCCAAAAATATAAGGCCTTCACTAAATGATAAATACAGGATGACATAAGCTATAAAACATAAAAGAGTGAGCGTGTGTAATACATGCCAAGGATGGCTGAGGATCAATTTAAACTAAACGTTTTCTGTTAACATAAGAATCTTTGTAAACTGGAGAAAATGAGAGGCAAGAAAAGAAGGATTTATGGAGAAATGTGTGGGAGGCATGCGGTGTTACAACAGCTACGGCTGGGGCATGTTTGCTCTGCTGTCTCAGGAGTAGTTTGTCCCATCCTCACTCTTCCTGGCAAGCTTCCTGATGCCTTTTGTTGGACACATTTGAAAGCTGAGGCTGGATGTGTCCGTGTTTCCTTGTTTGGGTGGACTCAGGGATGGAAAGCATTATTCAGTGAATTAAGCATCCACCTGACACAGCCTCCCTGATGAAATCTGTCGACTCACCGTCCCTTTCTGGGGCTCACGTCAACGCTTTGCTGGAGGTATTTTCCATCTCCCTTTCCCGTGGGATGCTCACCTTCTGGGGCTGCTGTGGTGGCCTCGCCGTTACTCACAGGGCTGAGCAATATCTGTCTGAGCCCGCGAGGAGCCTCGTGCTGCTCGTCCAGGGGAGGTAAGACCTGCCCATTTATGGCTCAGGAGTTTCCAGCGAATTCATCACCACGCTTTGAGGCTCGCAGTCCACTCCCACCTCCAAATAAAATCCATTTTCTGATCCATGACCTCATTCCGCGTGTAGCGTTTCAGCCCAGCTGCACCATTGGGTCCCGTGTTTGCAAAACTCAGATTTCCCTGCCAGCTCAGCGCCTTGCTCAATTTTGGTTTATTTTTTAAAATTTTTTATTCAGGCCCATCACTTTTTTGGCTACTTACATGGACCCAGTGAGGCAGATCACGAAGGCACGGCCCTGGAGCCAGGAGAAGCAATCACACGACCTCCGTGAGGCCAACTCTCCGAAGCTTCCCGGCGGGGAGCACAGATCACTAATCATTGCAGGTCTGTTTATGAGTTTGGAGAGCTTTCCAGCTCTGAGAATCTTGCTGAGTTGATTTCAGGTATGTGCTTTTCCAGGCCCATATACGTTTAGTTTTTAATCTGCCGCATCAGAGAGGAAAGTGAAAATAGTTGTAAACAGAGAGCAGGGCTTGAACCCCCCCATCTCCCCTTTTAAGTGAGGGCATGGGCACATGTAGAGCGAGCAGTTCTTAGATATATAGCCCACCTAGGTAAAGCACTTTCAAATGTACTTCATTTATTTATTCTAGGCCCTTTTTCTGGCCCAAAATCATCAAAAATTGCTGTCTCTGGTTTCATTGTGCCCTTTTGAAATTGTCCAGATTTTGCGCTAAGAGTCTAAAGCCACAGCAAAGGAGCAGGCCAAGAGGAAAAGCTTTTGAAGAGTTCCCACAGCTGTGAAAACACGGGCCTCAGGCTGTGTGTAGAGTTACTTCAAACAGCTGCTTCAGGTGACTAAACACCTTGAGTCTCATTCATCAAGTGTTGTTTATACTGGCTGACAGACCAGACTTGGAGAATTAACTCTGAGAAAAAAAGATGTACTACATACCAAGTATGGGAAAGGAACCCAGTTCCCTAAATAAGAGAGAAAGGAGGAGGAGTGGGGGGGAGGGAAGGGGGAGGGAAGAGTCCCTTTAAAATAAAACAGATGAGGGCTAATTTTATTTCATGTTAATAGGCCTTTTGATGCCCTTCGCATGTTTAAAATCAGAGGTGAAGGAGTATTGATAGTTTGCCACTTCGTAATCATGCAAATAAAACCAATTTGAGTGATCCCTGTGCCTAGACAAGAAGCTCAGCTAACCTGGTGTAAAATCTCAATGGTTAATTAGGAGCCTTGAATAACCTATCAAAATAAGACCCTTTTTCTCAGCTATCCTCAACAGAGAATATCAGGAAAAGAAATGCCCAGTGCTGCCACCCCCCTGCTCCCGTTTAGCATCAGATTGTGCAGATTCCACCCGTAGTTTTGGTACAGGACTTATCACTCAGCTTGAGATAATGTTCTTTCATCTCATATCCGTGCGAGAAGGTGACATGATAAGATATTTGCAATCGTGTAACTGCTTTGCATGGATCAAAAGCGGAATGAAAGAAAATGACACGAGTCAGTGTCAAGTGAAGTGCTACTAGTTAAGTAAGCTTTAAATATTGAAGGGGATTTTTAATATTTCCTTTTAATCTCGAAATCTGTCACTTGGTGATTTTTTTATAATGTTGGAGTTGTTACTAACAACATTTTCCATGGTTTCATTCAATCCAAATGCGAAAACCCACCCCATCTCAGTCATGGCAGATGTTGTAATTTGTACTGGCAATTTCTCATCCACAACCCGGGCAGATTTCAAAGAAAAGGAGATGTTTTTCAGGCGCTGGGATGCTGTTGGGATCCTGATGTTTGAACACTGGCAGTAGAACACAGGCCAACAGTGAGATTTCAGTGTTTTCCTTGTTGTTTTTTCTTAACAAGCAGTCAGACTGCAAGGGTGAATATGCTTTCAGAGACAAAAATAGCGTTCAAAGGAAGAATTTAGAATCGTAGAAAATTATTTTGAAAGAAGATTGTTTCGGAGGCTGTTTCCCTGACAAACTTGGTAAATAGTTTGGCAGATCCTGAAGCTGTTGGATTTGCATATGCATATAGAGGGGCTGAAGAAAAATACCAGGTGGTTTTCTTCTTAGAGCTTCAGAATAAAACAAAGTTGATGGCAGTAGATTTACATCTTATTCTCTGGGTAAAAAAAAAAAATTAAAAAAAAAAAAAAAAAGAGCCCAAACCAGTTTTTCTGAAACGCAGGATTGAAGAGTAGCAGGTTTAAAATTGTACATGAGGAATATTGATGGACCAGTTTCTCCCTTTATTTAGGATGAGTTCTGTCCTTCACTGAGAAGGATCTCCCCATTGGTTTTTGCCTCGGCTGAGAGAGGCAATCCTAATTGGATTAAAACCCCCCCTAAGTAATCCAGTGTATATCCAAAATAAGAAGATCAAATGACTGAAATAATATCTTATTCTTTTCGCTCCTGAAACAGTGATATCACTGGAAAGGATTAAAAATTAAGTTGTTTATGTCCCCAGCTGACATGATTTGGGACTCCTTCCCGTGTCATTTATAACACAGTAATGCTTGCCTTGTGGCTGATACCTACATCAGGCAAAAATTTAGGGATGCTGCACTTGGAAATCGAAAAAAACCTGGAAAAACTGCAAGGTGGTTTCAATAGCAGAGGTGTTAGGGGATGCTGCAGTGGTGATTTGGGCAGGGCATGGGTTGGGAAAAGTGGTGTGTTTAAAACCAGGCAGCTGGAGATGCTCAGGGTTGGTTGGAGACTTCGATAATGAAGGAGTTAAGCCCCCAGTCCTAACCAAGCTGAGGAGGGTTTGGTGTCTCAGTGTCCCCTCCCTGTCCCACTCTCTACCACAGTGGCACTTTGTGCCTCGCACGAGGGGCTCCGTGCAGGCCAAGGGCATTTAGGCACAACTGCAGCTTAAATCACCGAGATTAATGTATAACTGTGGTCGTACACAAAATACATCAGCTGAATATTGGTTCTCTTTGCAAGGCTCCACGGGGAAATAAAACAGATTTGTAACGTTTGTTTTCAATAAATTATTTTTTCGAGTCCAAACAAAATATTGTTTTATTCTGTTTTGCTCATAATTTTGGACCGCGCGGCTACTTTTAGCTTGGAATGGGTGAATTTCGGTGGATTTGGCAGCTGAGCTGATGTTAAAACACGACGGGCTCACAACTTTTAGCTTGGAATGGGTGAATTTCGGTGGATTT
Source organism: Oreocharis arfaki (assembly GCA_013398015.1). Lineage (NCBI taxonomy): Eukaryota > Metazoa > Chordata > Aves > Passeriformes > Paramythiidae > Oreocharis > Oreocharis arfaki. The sequence continues at coordinate 489,576 of VZRR01007829.1, read as the reverse complement.
GGCAGCTGAGCTGATGTTAAAACACGATGGGCTCACAACTTTTAATCAAAGCAGGCGCCGGGCGCGTTTGGGGCACCGGGCCCTGCGCGTGGCCGTGCCGTCCCCAACCTCCGCGCTTCTCCGGGGCGTTGGCGAATCTCATAAAACCCCTCAGCGTGCTGTGATTCCAAGGCTTGGGGAGGAGGGATTGCAGGCTGCTGCATCACCCAGGTGTCACTGTTTTAGGAGGTGAGTGCCTCTCTCCCTCGCTGCCATCAGCGCCGCGCGCTCTGCCAGGCTTCGAGTGCCGCCACCCCGGCTCTTCATCCGGACGGGGCTGCCAGGAGCCACTTACATTCCTGTCCCTTGCTGGGACTTGAACACTCTCCAGGTCCCTTGATTTCTCCCCTCTCCTCCTACTTCCAGGCTGATTTTTTTTTTT
>VZRR01007829.1:478397-489137 GCA_013398015.1 Oreocharis arfaki | reverse complement strand
TTTTTTTTTTTTTTTTGGATAATGCAAAGTTTGTTTGTTTCCTGAATTAAAACCAAAATTTCCCTGAAAAAGAAGGAAGCGCCTTGCAGGCTTGCAAATATTTTCTTTGCTCCATTTTGCTGTTGTGCCTTTTCCACGACTCCAAGCCACGGCATTTGCCTAAAAAAAAAAGAATAATCTGCCCACTCGAGTGAAATTAAAAGAATCTGAGGATAATAAGGATTACTATTAGTTACAGCCGTGTAAATGGGGTATTTTATAGAGCGTGGCTCCACATTTTGCGAGGGAGCTGAGAAATAATCAGACCTCTCTGCTTTGGACAGCTCAGAGGACAATTAAAAGGTAACGATAATCTGAAAGATGGTAAATAGTCACTCCGGGGGTATAAACAATCCCTTCTCATTTATTAACATCACAAGAGTCCCCGTGTCGGTTCAGAGCAGCTCAGATCACCTTCAGTGAGATGTTTGCCATGTTTCCTTAGGCTGAGCTTGGTCTGCTGGTTAAACAAAGAAAACACAGTAATAAATCATCTAGAATATACCTGGGCTCACGAGAGGCCGCTTTAAGCTTGCACAGCTTGTTATTTTTTTTCCATGTAATTTCTAATTTATTTTGTACTTTAAAAGTTTGTTTTGGCTGGGATTGAAATTTAATTTGTTCTTCAAAGAACCTTAACAATGGAAATACAAAGAGGAAGCTTTTGTTCTCACCCTGGGAGTTCTGAAAGGTAATAATTATGAAATGATAAGATTCTAAATGAAAATGTCACTTGCAAAGGTTGAGGTTGAAAACAGCACAGACCTGTGTAAAGCGAGAAAAGTCACATTTGATTCATGAACATAAATACAACCAGAATGATTTAATTTTAAATCATCTGATGATTTATTGTATAAATATTTTATAATTTTGAAAGGAAATTCTTCAAAGCGCGGGTGTCTGCGAGAACACAATGCAGCTTTGCAAAAACAGCACTCCTGTATTATTAATAATAATAGTAATAGTAGAAAGATTAATAAAATATCATAAACATAGACTAGAGGAATAGTTATTTGTATAAATTCCAACAACTGCTATTCAACAATACCCTGAATCAGGTGTAGGAGTAAAGTTTTAAATTGTATCCGTGCTCTGCATTGTTAAAGCGATCAGCATATCAATGGCTCTGTTTCTGCCCTACTCAACCGAGGTTTAAAACAAATATATTCCTTCAAATTTAGCTTTATGAACTGCATTTTTGTTATTTATTTAACCCCTTCCACTTTCTGCTACCTGCCTGTCTTTCCTCCTGGTTTATGTGTGAACGTGGATGTTTCTGTGAAGGGTGAGTCATTGGTATTTAGAAAATTTGTGTTTACGTACACGTTACCTGTCTCCTCCTGGACATCTTAATCAGGCAAACTCTTATTGTTTGCTTGAGTAGAATACATTTGGTGCAGTTTTCTCCCGATTTATATATGTTGGATTCTCCTTCTGAGCTCGGGAGTGCATTTTACAGTGAAAACGTTGGTTCAGCATTGGAGTTTGTGTGTGATAGTTGCTGCTGCCCAAAAGAATGACCTGATAATGCTCATGCTGAATTTCTCCTACTTGCAGGGACGTGGAGCTCCCACATAGGTATTTATTAAATATTTTCACGTGGAAAAGTTTCCAAAGAGGGGATGCTGGTGGGGGATGTGAAGTCAGATACAAAGGAGGAAAGGACATGGTGGTCTGCATTTCCTTGCTGGCAAAACCAGCTCGGCACTGATGGCTATCTCCATCTCATTTCAACGTTCCCTTTGAAAGAGATCAGACAATATTATCAGCTCCTCCTCCACTGTTTTACTTCATCTGAAGTCTGGATATGACTGGTGACCCAGCTCTCTTCCCAGTGTTCCAGTCCTTTCTTTTGGCTGATGAGTTTATTTTGTCACTCGATGTTGTGCTCCCGGTGAGGCTGGAGGAGCCCTCCTGCCTCCTGAGCTGAGGTTATGTGAAATTGGACTTGCACTAAAAGTTACTTTGTTCAGTACCCAAAAGAGGTGATGATTTACAGTGCACAAATACAGTTTTTGTTTATGGCCTGGTTGGATAAACTTGTGTAGAATAACCTATCTAGAGGTAGGTCCCACTGGGGGGTGAGTTCATTAAATCCCAACCCATTTCTTGTGCATGAAGATGCTTTTAAAAATTAAGTGTTGCCAAAGAATTGTGAGCAAAACTGTGGTGCAACTAAAGACAGGGATATCTGTGCAAGGTTCATAAGTCATTTTTCCCAACATTTATCCAGCTCTATCTTGGTAGAGGGGGCAAGTATGGAAAAGTTTCTCTGCAGTTCTTTAATGCAATCAGCTTTTATTCTGTTCTTTTTTCCTTCTTGCACTGAAGGAACACAACAAACGTTGTATGACTGTTTTAGTCAGAAAAGGGAATTTTATCGAAACTGTCTGTATCTCTGCATGGTGGGTGATGATTAAATTCTAATTCCAAGTGTGGCATATGGTATAATTCTTACTTGAAATGAACAAAATCACTTGCGATTACCTGAACCAGATCTGGCTCCAGGATTTTCAGGCGATTTTGCCAAAACAAACAAAAAGGCAACACAAATATACATTTCAGTAATCAAATAAAAATTGTTCTAACAGCATTTACACTCCTTGCGTTCACTTCTGAAATGTTATTTACAAAGAAGTATCATATGATTCTGTGATTATTAAAAATAATAATATTATTTAAAAAGGAGTTTGTGGGAAGATGTTCTCAGAAACTATTTTTAGACCTCATGCTAATTAGAAGGATAATTTTGTAGAAGTTGTACTGGATACCAGCATTTCAAAGATCTTACAATCTTCACTTACAAAATTACAAGTTTGCAAAGTACTGGAATATTTTGTTCTGTCACTGTGTGATAACAAATCCAGTAGACCTTCAGTGAACTGCCTATAAATGACTGGAGGGTGGGTGGAGAAATTGGGGCGTGTAGTTAATATTCACATTTCATTTTGCCTTCTCCTTCAACTTTTTAAAAACATTTTTCTCATGCTTATAATGGGCTCTCTATCTTAGCTCTCAATAAAATGGACAATTTCTTGTGGAATACAGGTGAAAATGTAGCCAATATTTAAACCTCCTGTTTCTAACATGGGCATTAGCAAGACCTTTGTTGATTAAAATGGTAGAATTTATGAGGCATTACTCTTATTCCAAGTTTGAATTTAAAAATTCAAGAGAAAAGCTACATAACTTGTATAATTATTTTTAGTTGTGTTGCACGTACTTTACATCTTTATTAATATTAGTTAACAGTAGGTCATTGATCATTAAATTTATCAAAGCTAATTTCTATGGAACATTTACACATCTTCGCAGACTTATTTCTTTCTGAAATGAAGGTTACTGGTAGAGGGTTATGAATACACTTTTCTCTTGCAATTTGAGTTGTAGAACCTAAAAAAATACCTGCAAGACTGTTTGATGGGCCATGTTCAGGACAATAATCACAATCGTACGAAGAAAGACCTTGGAGCGGACCAAAATTCTTACCTAAACTTTTTTTACCTATTTTATGAAAGAGAATAAAAATGTAGAAACCTTCTGTAGGTCAGTAGAAGAATTTCTTGTTGACCCCACTGACGTTTATGGAAGGGGAAGTTTTTATGTGACTGTAGGAAATATTGCTGTAAGCAAAACAATGACCTCGCGTTCAAGACACGGTCATGTTAAATCCCGAGTATTTGGCACGTTTAAATATTTCAATGGGCCTGTTTTTACATGTGAAGAGTAAATAAACACGGGGCAAAAATAAACCTTGCTTTAAAAAAAGATGCTAAAGCAAACACAAAGGTATTGCATTTTTATGTTGGTCTTAAAACAAGCCCAAGGCATTCTCCCACACTTTTTTGTCCCAACATTATCTCCACCTGTAATAATAAAACATGTCTTCTGATTACTGTGCTTTCTATTATCTCATGTCTGTATCTAATTTATTTGCTACCCAGCCTCACTTTTCCTGTGTTAAAGGGTTCTTTTTCATTCTTTTTTGGTAATGCTATCCCAGGTTGTAATAGGTGGATATGCCCTTAGCCCCCCAAATTTTTCTTGTCTTGCTGGATAGAAATGTATTAAGATGTAAAATATTTCAGGATGTGTCCCAAACTAGAAAACGAGACTCCATTTAACTGATGCTGTTTTAAATTCTTATAAAGAGTAAGAAAAAGTTGCTGCTTTAGAAACGTGGAATTGCAGAAACCCAAGGAGTACAATGAGTTTTGATGCCCTTTGAAATATAATGCCCTCACAGTGATTTGTAAAATATTCATATATTTAGTATGCAGATGTGGTCATAGTTTTAATATGTGTGTTCTCAAAGTCATTGGGACTGCTTATACTCCAACATTTAAACTAATGCTTATGCTCCAACATTTAAACTAATGCTTATGCTCCAACCAAAACCTAACAGATTTTGAAAAAAACCAGAATATTTGGTCATACCTTTAAGACTATTGATTAAATTAGGAGAAACTTTCTACAATCCACTTGCGAGGTGTGAAAAATGGATAAATCCATTTTTTTTGCGCTTAGTGACTTTCTTAGATGTCTGTATTTATCATACAGATTAAAAGTACGCTTTCATACCTAGTTTCAATACGGGTTTTTTTGGTAAAAATCTCTCTGCAGGTCTTGTTTTAAGACCTTTGTGGTGTTACAGCCAGATGAAATACTCATCCCTTGAAGCCCACGTCAACGGGAGCCTCTCCATTGTTTTCCATGGATATTGAAAGAGGCCCTTATTATTCTTCTGAGGCATCATGTGCTTTGCTGTGATCCCAAGTCCTTGTGATTATCAGGACAGAGGAGATAGTGTGTGTGAGTGAGTGATTTATGCTCTGCTTGTTTCTGTTGTCCACAGAACATGACTTTGCTACAAGATGAACTCTGATTTCAGGAAATTACCCACATTGTCAGCAAATTTGCTTGTCCTTCTTTAACGTTATGAACAGCCCATTTTTCATATTTTAGAAATATTTTAATGCTGGACTTTGATATATTATTACCACATGGTCATATCACAATAAACTTTCCGCTGCACACAGGCAGACTTGAGGATTCCTAAAAAAATAGTATCAAAGGAGCAATGCCCGTGGGTCCCTGCAGAGATCCAAAGGAAAAGCTCTCCCTAGAGCTGGCTTGGTTTTACTTTTCCCATAGAAAATCACAGTGCACAGGAGTCAGAGGTTCCAGTCTCATATTTACCCTGAGGAAAAGGAATTTTGGGGGGAAAGCGACATACAGGATGGGTAGGAAGAAAGTTTAAAAGGAAAAAGTGCCAGTCTGCATAAAACTGGTAAAACAAAAATACCATCAAGAGGTCAAAAATGTTGATGGGACTTTACCTAATTACAACAAATGTTGGTGTCAAGGGGAATTTTGGGTATGGAAAGGCTATGTAAGTCCCTGATTTCTGCGTGAAAAATACTGTGCTGTGTTTTGTGGGATATTTTATTACCTGATGGGAAATTCTGAACCTGTCCTGGAGAAGGCAGCAGGGGTTTATAGTGTCCCTTGTCGAGAGAAATGGGAATTTACCTTTCCTGAAAGTCTTGTTTTAGCAGACAGAAGTAGAGGAAGAACTCATTCAGATGCCCTGAGCGTGGACGAGTTAGTCCCAAGCCAAGTCTGAAGGCCAGGTGTGTAGTTTGGGAACCACAATTTGTTTCTGGATGGGGTTTTTTTCCTCTCGAATTCCCTATAAATAAAAGAACAGAGGTTTTCTGAGCTGATTTGAATCTACACTGAGGGCAGGGTTGTGTTAAGAGCTGAGATAGCTGAGAAAAGGGCTTTGTTTTCCATTATTAGCTACAGGAGAGGCCAGAATGTCCATTTGAACTTCCTTCTCTATCCCATCAAAGTATCAGCCTGAGGATCTGAAAGCAAACAAATAAAATAAAACAAAAAAAGGCCATTATTTTTTAGCAAGCTTGAAATTTCTCTCTTTGAGGCTGGTCAAATGCTGGAAGAGGGGTCCAGTGGGAGTCTTAGGAAAGGTTGTCCTTGGAGGTGTTCCAAACCCAGCTGAGGAGGCCCTGGGCAATATTCTTTAGCTCTAAAATTGGTCTTTTTTTTTTGGTGGGTATTGGACCACGTGGCTCTAGGTGTGCCACCCAAGCTAAATTATCCTGTGATTCCCTGGCAAAATGAACCAGGCCAAGCCCAGACACATGTAGGTAAAATTTGTCTAGGTCTGCTGTAGCATTTATTGACTTCAAGTATGTGTTTCAGAAGGAAAGTAGGCCGCAAATTAATTTTCCCTTGCAACTTGTTATTTTCTATCGACGAGACACAAATATTCCTCATTTCTTCTGGTTTTGGTAAGAGGCAGGTTTAACAGTTTGAAATTGAATTGGTAGAAGCATTTTAGTATTAAATACTATAGAGTTATAAAGTAAAATATTAAAGTATCAAAGCACTTTGCTTTCTGCTCAGGCTCTTTAGAAGCAGTCTGAAATACTGAAGAGCCACAGAGAAGCAGTGAGTCAAAAGAAATTAATGCAATATGTTGGAATAATGAAAATATCACTGGAATCAAAGAGGATCCCAGTGTCTCCCATAGCCTGCAGTCTGGTAGTTTGCAAATTCCAGCGCTGGCAATGCCTCTCCACAGCATCCAGCTCTTCCCGTTTGGAATTCTGCATTTCCTTCAATGGAAGACATTTCTTTCTTTGGAACTCTGCATCTTTTTCTTCGAACCAGTTTCAAATGTCACCGAATTCTCTGCCGTGAGTTCAGTATCCAAGCAGGCAGAAGGAATCTCTTTTCTAATTTTGTAAAAGATGGAGTCTTAATCCCTTGACTTTGAGTGATGAGGTTAAAGAAGCGGCTCAGATTTTTTTTGATGAAGTGAAGGATAAAGGGACCTTTCTTTTTATATTCCTCTAATTCTTTATAAAAGTGTGAGCTTCCATTTCCACGTTTAAGATTGCTCCTGGAAACTAATTTTGGGGGTTTATACTTGCATGAAAAACCTGTCCCTGGAATTACTTTTACCACTTTATTTCCCTATAACTTCCCATGTCTTGTTTTTCCATTCAGGAAAACTGAGGCATCATTTTGGCAATTACTATTTCCTCGTAACGATAAAACCTCATCCACCACATCTTACATCTCATGTGCAACAGGGGGAAACTGAAATGAGCTCTTTGCATTAATAATTTTAGTCCTAATTTGCATATATTCCTGTTTCTTTGCTGACAGGAAACAAGTTTACTTTCTAATGAGCAAACAGTCTCACCTTTCCCTGTGTACCTTCATTACACGACAGAATATTTGTTTTGAAACCTGTGACAGATAAGTCTGTATGGAATTCCAGGGGGAATGGCATTACTGCCAGATAAATCTGTGTGGAATTCCAGGGTGGATGATATTACTGCCATAGAGCTACAAGCTGGGTGAGGTCACCATACTGGAAGTGAGCAGAAAAAGAGATATTTACAGTCCCCCAGCCAGAACCGATGTGTTCTTCTGACTTACTGGTGTCGTTTCCATTTGCAAATGGGCATTTATCATATTCTGATAGCTCATAAAATCAGGGAATCATGGAATGGTTTGGGTTGGAAGGGACTTTTAAGACCATCCCATTCCTCCCCTGTGCCATGGGCAGGGACACCTTCCACTATCCCAGGCTGCTCCAAGCCCTGTCCAGCCTGGCCTTGGGCACTTCCAGGGATCCAAGGGCAGCCACAGCTGCTCTGGGCACCCTGTGCCAGGGCCTCCCCGCCCTCACAGGGAAGAATTTCTCCCTAAACTCTAATCTAGTCCTGCCCTCCATCAGTGTGAAGCCTTTCCCCTTGTCCTTGTCCAAAGTCCCTCTCCAGCTCTTTTGGAACCTCTTTAGGTACTGTTTCTTGTGGCGCTCCGGGTATTTTTTCTCCACCTTGTAAACTGAATTTCTTTTGATTTCTTTGCCCCTCTGGTTCTGTTTCTTGTTAGCAAAACTGAAGTAAAACAAGCCTTCCTGTGCAGCTGCAAAAAACTCTGTTGAGTTTGGTTGTGAGACAGGGGAAGGTCCAAGAGTTTTGAGCCTGTTGTTTATCTGGATCAATCAAAGTCCAGAAGTCCAATAGGTACAATTTGTACCATCCATAAATGGGATCATTATTGTCCTGTCTTCTCCCTGGGAGCCATCCTGCTGCTTTCTGCTAGCAAGAGTGACTTAGGCAGAGGTTTAAGGCCCTCTTCTTAATAATTCCCCCCTTGAACCTTTACTGCAGGTTTGGTTGTTGCCCTTTATTTGCGTTTAGCTGCATTTGCCATCTACCCACTGCTTAAAGGACTGAAATCTGCCTGTGGATTCCAGAGCTGTTGGTCCTGCTGGATGGAGTAACCAGTTGAAAGAGTGGTTTTGGCTGTGCAGGTTCACGTATCGGATCCATTTCCCCCATGTCAGGATCACCACCCACTGACAGCAGGCCTCATCAACAAGTACAGTCAGGAAACGGCCAGGAATGTCAAATATTTATCCCTTTTAAAAAATTTAATACGTTCTCCTGGGGCCTGATTACAGAATTTTTTAATGCTTACAAATTTCTTCGGTGCAACAGTACTAGTTTGTTTCCAAGGAAACAAATGTACTTATACTGCACTGCACACATTCTTAATCATTAAATTCTATAATCTCCCTGCCTCGTTCTTTCTGTTCCTCTCTCTCTCTCTCCCTCTGTCTTTGAATGGGTAACTTCTAAAAATTGTTTGCCTTTTTTTGTTTTTTTTAAATGGAGTCCCCAGATACTCTTTAACTGCAGGTAAATTTTCAAATATGTTCTCAACAAAGCCTTGTTTCAAATTACTGAAAAAAAAACCAAACCCAAACCCCTTAATTGTTGAGAGCTTTTATGAAATCATCTTAATCAAGATAAATATGTATTCTTTATTCTTCTGCTATTTAATGTGCAAATTTATTTTTCTGAAGCGGATCTTTAGTGTGGTTTGATGTGAAATGTCTGGGTACAAGTGATATTTAAAAATCAGTCTTCAATGTATATTTTTTTAAATTCAGGCTCTGCAGACTGTGTATGTTTATGCAACACTGTTTCTGTAAGAGAAAAAAGTGTGTGAGCCTATATGGTACTTTACAGATATACAATTTACATATAAGATACCAGCTTTGATTTTTTTCATTCAAAATACACTAAATATTAACTGAGGACTAATAGGAGCTCACTGGAGGGACGACACATTTTTAAAGTGACATCTTAGCATTCAAGCCATTCATATTCTTCAATGTGAATGTAATTTTTATCTAAATGATTTCAGAGGAAAATTGATTCATTTGACTATAGTGCTCCTAAGACCAGTGGGAAGCTCATCATCTTAATATTGAATCTGTAAATCCTTTCCACTAGGGATGATTAACAGCTTTGTCAAGTGTTTATTTTACTTTAAGAAGAATATGTAATTTCCTGGCATAACTGAGACAGATTTCACTCTATTTCTTCCTTTGCATGTCACATTCATGCTGTAGGTTAGCATGATCGAGCCTACCTCTATTAGACTTTTATTTTGAGCAGTAAAAGGATAGCCTAATAAGTTTTCATAGTTTAATGAGCAGACATCAGTTTGCCCTGTGATTCATTTATACTTGATAAATAAAAACCCCTCAGCAGTCCTGATAAGAAGTAATAACAGGGAATTACTTCCAGATGGCACTTTTGCTGTACTGCTCGTGTGGTCTGAGCTGCCCATGGGATATAAACCCCGAATTAGAGCAGCCATGTGCTGTTCCCAGGACTGGGAATCCCTTCTTGGTGGCAGGACAAGGACAGGCAGTGGGGTTGTGTGGAAGGGTTTAACTGGGCAGGGACATTTCTGTGCTGAGCTTTGCACCTGAAATCCAGGGGTGGGAGTGAAATAAAGGGAAGGGGAGAGACAACGTCCTCGATGCCTTAGCTGGGATATCTGATCACCTACAGGATCTTCATCACTTACTGTGTCAGGCAATAAAAGGTTACTGAAACATGAACATCCCCTCCCAAACACATATATATAAATATATATATAAAACATATACATATATATACATATGTATTTCGTCACACTCATATTTTCCCATGTATAACTATTTAAGACACCAAACCCCAACATCTTCAAGTCTTTCAGACTTGAGGAAGTGTTAGGACAATGCTCTCAGGCATCTGGTGGAATTCTCCTGTACAGGGCCAAGAGTTGGACTCAATGATCCTTTTGGATTCCTNAGCATGATCGAGCCTACCTCTATTAGACTTTTATTTTGAGCAGTAAAAGGATAGCCTAATAAGTTTTCATAGTTTAATGAGCAGACATCAGTTTGCCCTGTGATTCATTTATACTTGATAAATAAAAACCCCTCAGCAGTCCTGATAAGAAGTAATAACAGGGAATTACTTCCAGATGGCACTTTTGCTGTACTGCTCGTGTGGTCTGAGCTGCCCATGGGATATAAACCCCGAATTAGAGCAGCCATGTGCTGTTCCCAGGACTGGGAATCCCTTCTTGGTGGCAGGACAGGGACAGGCAGTGGGGTTGTGTGGAAGGGTTTAACTGGGCAGGGACATTTCTGTGCTGAGCTTTGCACCTGAAATCCAGGGGTGGGAGTGAAATAAAGGGAAGGGGAGAGACAACGTCCTCGATGCCTTAGCTGGGATATCTGATCACCTACAGGATCTTCATCACTTACTGTGTCAGGCAATAAAAGGTTACTGAAACATGAACATCCCCTCCCAA
>VZRR01007829.1:277029-478391 GCA_013398015.1 Oreocharis arfaki | reverse complement strand
GAGTTGGACTCAATGATCCTTTTGGATTCCTTTCAACTCAGCATATTCTATGATACTATCATCTTTTTTTTTTGGGGGGGGGGTGGGTGTGGCCTTTCCCTTCTTTAACTGCTCAAATGAAATTTATGAGGTTTGGCCACAAGCTCAGTGCTGAAGGAGATACTCTCTAACAAAAGGAGTGAGCAAATGGTGTATCAAGAGGTTCCTGTAAAGCTTTACCAATCTGAATTATTCTCACTTGTAGCAGGAAGGGGAAAATTCTGTCCTTGTGCTGCTGGTTGTCCAGCTAAATCTCAGCTTTTCAGGGGGGTTGTGGTGAGAAGTGTAAATGAAAAGTTCAGCCAGTAATGAGCTCTGTATGGTTTGGACCTTCTCGTGCAGACTGGCCAAGTAACAGATTTCAGGGGGAAGGAAAAAAAAAAGTTTGCTAAAAGCCTTAGTTTCTCTTCCAAGATGAGATTAATTACAGCCAAAGTGATCAGGGAATGCTCCTGCTTTAAGAATAAACGTTGTGAGCGTGCTTGCCTTCAAAACAGGAGTGACACAAATCCATTCTGCCTCTGAAACGGTATCATCAAGTATTGTTTTGTTTGGGTGTTTCTGCAGAAAGTGCTCCGTGCTCTTTTCTCTCCAATTTCCTGCTCAAAGTCTAAAATAGAAATTGCAGATTAGAAAATCCTTTGAGAATGGGGTTCAGCAAGTGAAACTGCTTGAAGGTAAGTTTCATACTAGTTTGACTGAATTTAATGAGCCATTGTTAGGAGCCAAGCAAGCAAGTATTCTAGTGAGGCAGGAGGTATACACAAGCTGTCTTTTCAAGAAACCATTGTAAATCTGGTAACAAAGAGAGCCTGACTTTCTCCTTGAATTACCATGTTGACAAAAAGTCTACTGCATGCACTGATAGCAAATGAGATACATTCTGCTGGTAAAGAAAATTAGACCTTAAATTTAACTCTCTAAAGCCTAACGTCTAGGGCAAGGGAAAAGCCAGAGTCATGCTGAAAAGCAAGCTGTTGCTTCATTCAGCGCAGAGCGAAACGCAGGCTGTGTGTAACTCCTTGTTCTGAGACAGAACATTTTGTGCAACTTTGCTCTATGATTAACAAACGTATTTTAACAGAGACTAAAAAGCATGGGGAGAGTGGGGGGGAAAAAAAAGAAATAAACCAGCGTAGCAAGCTGTGTCTTTAACCAGTAGGGATTAAACAATTCACTCTGTTACCTGGGAGGCATCAAGGTGAAGGTCTCTGGTTCTGAGGGGCTGTGCTCACTCAGTGCTTGCTAACCTTGGGCTGGCTGCTTGTAACGTGTGTCTTTGCTGTAGCCTGAAAAGGGTTTTTTAATATTTAAAGTTATTAGTTTATAGTATCCATGTAATTTCTTCAGCCAAAGGGCTCTAATTTCTTTGATGTGCATCTCTGCTCCAGCTGGTACTCCTACCACTCCTGCTGTCTCTTAGCCCTAAGTAAGGTTTCTCTCTTTGTTAAAGCTGGTGCCACTGATTTATCTTCTGCTCTGAGAAGGGCTTTTATCCATTTTAAAAGTGATGCTGCTGAGAAAGCTTTCCCTTGCCCTGAGAAGAAGATTTTTTTTTAATTCATATTTGGTGGTTGGTTGGTTGGTGGGGGTTGTTTGTTTTTTTTTTTTACTGTTGTTGGTTTTTTCTTTTTTTGTTTCCTTTAAAAAGTATTTTTACATAGAGGTGTATTTCTCGCAGGTTGCCTGTGGGGTCGTTCTATGCTGTGTTTCTTCACACAAAAATCTTTTTTGGGGGAAAAAATGTAAATTTCCCCCTCTTTTTGAGGGCATTGCTCTCCCCACCCCACTGGGGGCTACCCTCAGTATTGCCCTAACGAGGATCTTGGTTGTAGTGTGGAAGACAAGAAGTTTTTGTCATTCAGGGTCCTTTATCAGAGAAAATCAGCCTGGACTTTCCCCCTTAAACTATTCAAGCTATTTTTCCTCCCTGCATGTGCTGGAGTCAATAATGTCCTTGTGAATCAGGCTCATAATTTGTTATTTAAAGTAAATACATTGAGTTTATACACTTGTGGCTTTCTGGACTGGCCTTCCTAGGTTGTTTTCCCATTTTTATGGGTTATCATCTATTCTGTACCCTGTAGGGTAGCATTAAAAATATATATGTATATTTTAAATGAAAATGATTTGAATTATCTTTATACAGATAACTAAAGTCAGCTTTTGAAGTCATCTGGTCTTCCCTGGTTACTTGGGTTGGAGCACACCAAAAATATTTATTTTATGTATTTTTTGTCTACCTTTAATGTAGACAAATCTTAAAATGTTTTATATTCATCCTTATAAAAAAGAACATCTCTGAAATACCTGAAAACTAATGAAATACAATAGATTTAGATTCAAAAGATCTTAGAAAAAGATTGCAGATCACTCTGAAAACCAGAAACAGACTCTGAATATGGAAGCACTGGCCAGGAGACTTCAGAGACTGCACACTAAAGAAAAGAGTATTTTTTTCACAGGATCCTGAGTTACCTTCAGCAATTGTCAATCTCCTGTGGGGAAAAAAAAAAAGTTTATTTACTGTTAAAAGTAGCAAGTCACTCCATCAAAGACAAAATGAACTTGTAACTTGGTATAACCAAAGGCCCTGCTGCCATCTACGTGCTGAGAAAGAGTTTCAGCCTTTTAAGAGTTTTCTCTTTTGGAGTCAGTCAGAATTGTGAACGATCTGGGGTATCTTCCATTGCCTGCAGACGAGACAAAATGCTGTTATGCAGGCCAGCAAATAAAGCTTTACAGTGATCAAATGCTCTGCTGAATAAAATATGAGCACGTTATTTTGCATAATAAATAGCAAGCCAAAATATAAATTGAACAGTAGTACTAATAAATAAATAAGATCATCTAAAGCTGGTTTTCAGGAGCAAAAACTTCCAAGTTCATCCATTATGGATATGTGTGTGTGTGCATTAGTGTGTGCAAGCAGAGGTGAAATGGTGGCATATATTGGTTTTTTCTCTACCTTCTTTTTGTCTCATTCTCTATTTGGATCATTAATCCAGAAGGAACAAGTAAAGAAAATCCTTCTTCCCCCAGAAGTGGAGTTGGAAGTGAATGGTTTTTAAGTTCCCTTCCAACACACGAGCTGTATTTCTTCTTTTGCCTTGCAAAGCCAGAACCTTGCAGTCGGTTTCTACTTGCTGGAAACAAAACAGATCCTCCTTGCACTGACAAAACCAGTTAAAATATTTCATTTTTGCTGGCTGGGAGTCTCTGTCTGCAGGCAGGTGAACCAAGGTGCTGCCTGGAAACCTCTGCTTCTTGGGCACATCTCTGCCTTTTGGGGAAGTTTTCTCCCCATCAGGAAAGATGAGAAAAGGGGAAATATTTTAGTTTTCCTATGTGCTGATTTTCAGTGAAATAAGAGGCTATCAAGGAAAAACAAACCTATTGCCTTAGAGTACTTCTGTTATGAATAGGCACAAAAAACCCCCCCCAACCCAGACAAGGCATTTTTAACCAGTTCTGCCATAGTTTTCAAGTTACACCTCCTTTATTCCCTACCTAAACTCAGACTATAGGAAGGTGTTTAAGCAGCCCAGTGTCAGACTGGACTTCAAATTTAGACCAAAGGCCTGTGGGACAGGGGGGATTTGTGGTACCCCTGCCATAAACCGTGACAGCAATCGAAACAAGCACAAACAGGAATTTTATTTTTTAGTTTTTTGGGGAAGTCATGTGTCACCTGTCGCCACTGGTGACGCTCCAACCAAAGCAGTAACAAAAATCTGAAGAGGTCGGCAAATTTTCAGTTACCTCATTTCCCCTTCTCCTTTTTTCTCTCTTGGTTTCCAATCACGGGAGAGCATCTGATTTTTGTAAAACTTTCTTTTTAGGAACAAATATCAGGAAACTGCTCTGCCTCTGCTCTTTGCTTTCAGTTTTTACTCTGAGGTTACAACGAGGCGGCAGGGCTGGAGCCAGGCAGGGATGTTTCCAGTGGGATGCCAGGGTTGGGAGGGTCCTCGTGCCAGCCTGGAGCTCTCAGTGGGGCAGCATCTGAGTCTCCAGGGATGGAGGGAGCAAAGCAAGCAAGGAGGGATCTTGTCTCAGCAATGTACTACACTCAGCCCATTCCCAAGTTTCTTCCCAAAAATTAAACCTACTGGCACTCACAAGAAATTAAAATCCATGAAGGATTATCTCTTCTTTCTTTCTTTTTTTTCTCTCCCACAAAGCCAGACAATTCCCAAGACCATTTACTGTTATTTCTCGGTGTATCTCAGGTTGGGACAACTCTTTTTTTCCCTAAACCTACATCAAATGCTTTCAATTCCAGCTTTAAATTTTCCCCTCTGATGCCCATAATCACCATCTTCTTCTTCAGG
This sequence comes from Oreocharis arfaki, assembly GCA_013398015.1. Taxonomy (NCBI): domain Eukaryota; kingdom Metazoa; phylum Chordata; class Aves; order Passeriformes; family Paramythiidae; genus Oreocharis; species Oreocharis arfaki. The sequence goes on along the minus strand of VZRR01007829.1, from coordinate 474,018 downwards.
GTACTCACTCCTTCCGCATCTTCGTTAAAAAAAGAAAACCACCTCAGATTTCTTGATTTTTCTCTCGTTTCCTCCTCATGTCACAAGTTTAATCCTGGGAACTGCTCTCCCAGTTTATCTCGTTAATGCCCATCTGCTGTTCAGGGGAACTGCCTCGCCCATCCTGCTGGCAGTGGCTTGGGTGTCTGCAGAGGATTTCACATCCCGATCCCCCAGGGGTGAGACTTGCTGCTTGCAATCCATAATGCCCCAAGCATCTCATTTTCCATAGATATAATTTTTTCAACTTAGCCAGGCTGGATGCAGAGCAGCCCAGTGACTCTTTTGCTGTTTAATACTTGGGGTTTTTTTTGGGGAGTCGTTCTGGGAACCCAGACTTCAGACTCCAGCACCTCAAGTGATATTTAGGTGTTTAAATCTTTCCTGAACCTGTCCCTTTATCTGTAAATTAAGGTGAATGTTCCCCAAAGTGGCAAATATGGCAAAACTAATGAAAATTAATAACCCATTCTCATAACAACCTTTTTCTGAAATTGAGGTTCATTTTTCCATAAATTGTTAATCCTAAATGACCATACTTATAAAAAAATATTACTTACTTGCAGGCAATTTGTTAATAGAAAACAAGGTCCCTATTTATCCTGGAATTTCTTCTCAATTGATAACTCAAGTGTGTCTTTTTTGTCTCTTTGACCTCTAGATGTGCTAAAAAAGCATAGCAAATAAATCCTATTAAATTAAAGGACTCATATTCACATTCCTGCTGTCTCCTGAATGCGTTTTCCCTGAAAACTCCTTGGCTTCCTCGTTGGTGTTGGATAACACCACATTTTATTAAAGATCTGTGAAGTGTTTCCTAAGATGTTACACAGAGTATTTTTTTTTTTTTTTAAGACATTTAAGTTTTACAAAATCTTCTTGGCTTTGCATAAGTGATAACAGGAAAGAGGAATAATGAGACAAAACCTCTTCTTTCGGGGTTTTTAATTGCGAAACAAATTATTCCGTGGCTTCTCATTAGTTATTCCCATGGATTCTAATGACAAGGTGCCAACTTTCACACTTTAAGCAGGTTAATTAACCAGGTAGTAATGAAATTGGGTGATACCTGTGTGTTGGTGTGCCACAGCTCCTAATAATGTGCTTTAATGCCTGTGAACCTGAAAGGATATTTTCAGCTCCAGCTCTTCTCAGCACTGCATAAATAAATGCTTCCCAGCTAATAGGCAAACTCATTTTAAAGTTACACTGTGGTCACCATTATTATGTTTCATGAAGTAGATGTTGATATTTCTGCCCTTTTTGAGACTAAAAAGGGACGCCAAGAAAGCTGGAAGACCTTGACTGATGTGTTTATTTTCCTTCTGTCCACTGGCCACGTGTTAAATGTTTCAACGCTGTTTCTTTCCCCTAGAAATAATAAAATTAAATTTAAAAATTGATGTTTAAAGATTTTTCTAGGATAAAATTGATGTAGGAATGGGAGGAAGTAGCAGGAACCAAGGTTAACAGAGTAGCACACGTGCACAAGGAAGGAGATGCATTTGAAAAAGAAAAGGAGAAGAACCAAAAACACAACAAAAATTGAATTTCGGGCTTCCCAATAGCAACTCTAAAATAGGCTTTGTGATTTACCTAATTTAAATTTATTCTTTAAAATGCCTTTTAAAGAATCCCAAGGAGTATCCTTAGCTAGAACACTTGATGATAAGCAGTTGTGTTGGAAGGGATATAAAGGAATGCCCCTGAGTTCGGTTTTTCTGTTTGAAATACTCAGGCACAAGTGGTGCAATTCTTTTCATGGCAGCTAAAATATCACTCAAGTTTTGTGTTCCCACTTGCTGGCGATTTGCTCACGCAGCAATTCCGATTTCTAGGAAAGTATTTGCTTTTTCTAAATATTTACTGGATGGTTTATGCTAACAAGTGTTGGCCTTATTCAAGCACTGATCGTTTTTACCAGTCATTGTTTATAATACACAATTTGTCATCAAAATCACATGGGCTTGGTCTCCATTCTCCTACTGGATGTTTGACTGCTTTAAAAATGAGGAATAACAAGACTGGCAAGTGAATGAAGAATAACAAAGTCCTTCCTCATATGAATTTTTTTGAACAAATAAACATTTAGGCCAAACTTAAAAGGTCTTGCAAATATTTGTCTGAATAAACCAGTCAGGGCCCATCTGAACACTCGCCGAGAGCAAATAACACGACCCAGCAGAAAACAGCAAAGCAAATTTCCCAAGCTTGTTTGTGAAAGTAGTCTTCAGCAAGTATTTGGGATTGTTTGACCACACATGTCCCAGTGTTTACTCACAGCCAGCAGGCTACTGAGCTTGAAGGCATCTTCCCAGCAAAGCAGTTGAAATATGAACTGAATTCTTGGGTTCTATATTATTTTTTTTTAAAAATAAATAGCCCTTTATTTTTTGTATTAAATCCTGAGAACTTTTTTGTAAGCCTAATAGAAAATTTCAGCGAAATTCTGTTGGCTGGTGAGAAGCTTTGCTGTGCAAAATGCCAGTAGCTTTCTTTGCTTGCTCTAGTAGGGAGTGAACTCTTCTAATAATGTTTTTCTCCGTGTTCTATTTGTTTGTTCGGGTGAGGATTGCTTGTGTTCCCGCTTTTAACCGCTGGGATCATCAGTTGGGAGCAATTTTATTCCCTGGGATAGAGCTTAGTAGAGCTGGAAGTACTGGGAAGTCAGCAAGTAATTGATAAATGCGGAGAGCAAACGGTGGCTTATCCAACAAAACCCAAATTTAAGTTCTCAGGACTAGGTGGTCTGAAAAGATTAAACTCCACTTGGCTGGGGTGTGTTGAATAATGATTGAACACCCAGAGCATCTCAGCCCTGCATCTCCCACTCTTTTCATTTTACACATCACAATTACCAGCCATGATCTTCATTCATGACTTATTGTGGGCGACAGGCCATAATCCTCATTCATGACCAGCTCTAACAGAAGAAAAAACCCAACAAAAAACCAACCCACCACACAAAACAAAAGCCCTTCATGCCACTTAGAGAGAACATGACATTATGCAGAGTTTCCCTCGTTCTGCAGATACAACAAATGCCAGCAGAGATGCTTTTAAAGCATCTGTTTAAAAAAAAAAAAAAAAAAAAAAAGGGAANAAAAAAAGAAAAGGGAAAAAGAGATGCAGCTTCCCTAAGTTGTTGTGGGGAAGAGAAAAAAAAACAGGGTGGAATTGCAAGCATGTATATCATTACTGCAACTGCATTCCATTTATTTTCCTTTGCAAAATAAATTACATAAATGGGGTTTGTATTGTTAGCTATTCTTCATTCAGAGATTGGGATAATTAGGTTTCAAATTCGGTGATGTTTTAAAACACATTTAATTTAGTAAAATTGGTAAGGAAGCTACAGCAATTAAAACTAAAGGACAAAAGTTTCTTTTGCCTTCCTGGGTAATTTGAGGTGAATTTAGACTATGGCATTAGAAGTACAAAAGGTAACTAAAAATGCCATTAAATGAAATGTTCCCAGTCCAAGCAATTTCCTTCTTAACAGAAAGTAAAATGCAAACAGAGATTACTAAAACCCTGCTGTGTTTAATTTAAGTGTATGTAAGCCTTTTACTCACAGTTATTTTGTCTGGAGATAATCATGTAGATCCTCAGTGGTCAGAGCTGTGAAGCGTGTGTTGTCAAAAGTTGCTCACTCTTTGATTCCCCCTCGCTTCTGTCAGCCATGGTTCACATCATGCAAGCTCAGCTCATTCATCTTCTGACAGGGTGGGATTCTCCCATTTCTGTCTCCATCAATTTGTTCCTGTCGCCTCTGGATTGCTCGCAGAAATACCGAAAAAGTGTGTGAGTTGGGTGTAAATTATCATTATTTCTCTGGCTAACAGGAGCAGCTCTTCCAGCACGGCAGCAACAGGCAGGGGTAGGGTTGTTACACCAAGGGGAGAACTGGGCGTTCTCTGCGGGTTCATTATTCTGCAGGAATGAAAGGGTTGGAGAGGCATTAGACACAGAGCCGTGCCTTGACAGGGGCTGTTCTGGAGGGGTTTGATGCGTGCTGCTGGGAAGGGATTCTGTGCAGCCAGAAATGCAGGGCTGATGCTTGAGGCACGGTGCTCTCTTGGGCTGGGGAGTCAGCGGGGAGTTTGGCCCACAAAAAGAGGCGCTGTGTGGGAAGTTTCTTGTGTCACAGAGGTTTTTGTGTTGGTGCTTTGTGCTGGTACCTTGTGTCTGGTCTGAGAGTGCCCCAGGAGAGGTGAGCACTTTTTTGTTACTCAGGTCTTGATTAGTAGCAGTGTTCACTGTGTAGACAGGTGCTGCTGCTTCCACAGGGACCAGAAATTGCCTTCAGCACGAGGCAGGGGAAGCAGAGTGGCTGTAAAACAGTTCACGTTTGCCAGTCGTGGAGTGTGGGATGATCACAGCAGCCACCAGCTGGGAATGAGCCGAAAGCTGTGGTGCAGCCAGGGCTGGGGTGCTCCTCAACTGGAAAAGGCAAAACTGCAGCATCCCGGGGTTCAGACAAAGCAAGATGAGGCTGGGAGGTTCAGCTGCAGCCTGGCTGCCAGCACATGCCAGCCTGAGACCTTGGGTGCCACCTCAGACCCTGCAGCTGCCCTGTCCTGCTCGTGTTGTCCTTCACTTCCAGCACATGCCGTCACTGTACAGAGATTTTGCCAGGCAGAAAATGTCACATTTTTAGGAGCTCAGCTTCTGTGAATTTGGAATGAAAAGACCAAGAGCACCAGGTGATGGTCAAGCAAGTTGTTCTCCAAAAAAATGCTTCTCCTAAAATTGTGGAATTCCAGGGTGGTTTGGGTTGGAAGGGGCCATGAAGCCCATCTTGTTCCAGCCCCTGCCATGGGCAGGGACACCTTCCACTGTCCCAGGCTGCTCCAAAGTCTGTCCAGCCTGGTCTTGAACACTTTCAAGCAACAGCTTCTCTGGACAACCTGTGCCAGAGCCTCAGAACTCTCTGAGTAAAGAACTTCTCTCTAACATCAAATCCAAATCTCTCCTCTTTTAGTTTAAAATCCCCCCCCCCCCCTTTGACCTATCGCTATCTGCCTGTGGAAGAAGTCATTCCCCCTCTTTTATTACGTTCATGTCACTGAGGTGTGAGGTCAGTGTCTCTTCTGATGTCTCTGCTTGGATCCTGAAGCACAGAGATTTATTCACCAGCCTCCCCTCCCTGAGCCTCAGGGCCCAGGTCATGTGGAGTAAATCAACTGGGGGAAAACATCAACTTCCCACTCTCCTGGATGTTTTCCAAAGACACCTCTTTCCACTGAGGCTGGACATCATTCCTGAGCAAAGCTTCTTTTCAAGAAAGTTTCTTCCTATGTGATGGCTTTTTTTCTGATATTTTTTCCCCCACTGGAGGGGTGGGTGTTTGGCTTTTTTTGGGGTGTTTTTTTTGGTGGGGGTTGTTTGGGCTTTTCTGGCTGAGCATTATGACACTATTTTTTTGCTCATAGCCTACTTCTGCAAACTCAAACTCAGTTCACTCCCACAAAAAAACTTACCACATCTCCTACCCTGCAGAAAAAAAGGTGTTTCCCTCCATCAATCTGGGCAGCAAAACACGAAGATGACCATGATGTTAAGTAAGACTTTTATTCCCTCTTAGATTTTGCTCCTGTCCTTGGCACAGTGAGTGAAGTAGCTCTGACACATTTATTTCTTTTAATATGAGAGTAAGCAGAGAGGGACTGATGGCAATTACCCCTCTGCAGGGAAGAGCCTCTGCTGGGAGGCACCAAGAGCCCTGCTCTGACTCTGCTCTTCTTTAATGTGCTCTGGGAAATTGAATATGAATTAGTGGGATGCAACGTGCAGTCTCTTCATTTCACCTGGCCTGACTTCTGCAGCTCCACGTGGTGCTCCTGTCCCTGCCTGGGAGACGTGGCTTATACAGAGAGAAAATAGGGGTGGGAAAAGAGGAATTTGTGTGAAAATAGTGACAAAATCTGTGTTAGATTAAATAGATATAAAGTGACATTAAACAGATTTTTTAAAGCAATCTTTAATTATGTTTTTCCATAAACATTGTGTAGGGGTGTTTTACCTTGTCAGCTCAGCTGCTTTAGGTCTTCCACCAGCTTCTCAGATGGGAGATTTTTCCCTTTGTCCTGTGGAAGCCCATCTGACAGCAGATCTGAGCAGATCAGATCTGGCACAGCGAGACACTGAACAGGTGCAGTCCCTGGTTGTTCACTAAGGAGGGATCAGAACTCCATGGGAAATCTCTTGGGGAGCTCTCATGTCTTCATATCAGCTGTGTCCTGTAGAAGGATGATTTTAGCAGTGAGAAAAAAATCCAATTGATCTGGCTGCCCTAAGGAAGTGCTGGTTTGGGGTGGTTTTGTGCAGGGGAATGGACAGGCAAGTAAAATAGTTTCATTTTCCCATGAAATATTGTCACTGTGGTTAGGAGCAGAGAGGATTTCTGTGCCTGTGCTGGTTTCTTGTCGTGATAATTTGCAGGGAAGAGTTACAGTGTTTGTTAATGAAAGGAAAAAGATTTCTGGCCAATTAAGAAGAAGTTCTAAATGTTGGAGAAGTATAGGTGCTTGATTCTGGGAATGCTTGAATATTATGGCCCTTTGCCAATCTTTTAACATTAAATAGACTACAATTTGGGGAGAAAATATTTTTTATGGAGGAACCTCTTTGCTCTTTTGTGTGTGACAATCATCTTAGTCCCGTGTGTAGATTTTTGTGATGCATTTTTGTAGAGATCTGACAGAAAACTTGTATCTGAATTCAATTATCTGCTAGGGAAAGCGAGCCACTTGTGTGTTTCAGGAAGGCTTTGGAATGCTATCAAGATTTGTCCTAACCATAAACTACTAGGTTACCGAAAAACTCAGCTTGGAGGACAGTTCAATCTCAAGGTTAGGAAATGATCACAAGTACCAGTGACTACCTTTAATCACAGCTTAGTTTGCCAAGGAGAATTTCCTTGGTCCAATGTTCTTCTGTACCGAATTGCAAAAGATTATAGTTGGGTTTTGTTGTTTTTTTGGTTTTTTTTTTCTACTTTAGGAAAGTTTTGGTGTTATTTCCCAGCATAGAATGTTGCTGTCTACCTGATAACAAGAAAATGCAAATGCTGTGTTGCAACAATATTGGTTTTTCATTAGATCTTGTATCATTAGACACGTTAGGCTTAGTTCTGTTAACTTAGAAAATAAAAAAAAGCCAACCCTGTTTATAGTTGTGGAAGTGAGGTTTTATGGAACGATGTGAATTATGGTTCTGTGCAGACACTTGGAATAAGATTGTTCCTGAGGAGCTGAAGGAAAAAGTTGCAATATTTGAAGTTTATAAAAAGCCTCAGTTTGGAATGAAAACAGTCCTTTCCCTGCCTCCCGCCCTCCCCCTTGGTCTCCTCTTGGCACTGGGAGAATCCTTGCGCTGATGGAAGTCGGAAGGAGGAGCAGCTGGTCGTGCCAGGGAAGCCTTAGCAGATGCAGTGTGAAGAACTTGCTCCCTTTTAATTAAAGTGAGGATTAGGATCAGCTTCTGGATGCCTCTGAAATCACCTTTTCCCTCTATCAGAAGCGCATGTCTCCCCCTGTCTCATTCTCAGGCACCCGGGACTCAGGACAGCTGAGGTTTCTGAAATTTTTAGATAAGTTTATACTAAATTCTGCTTCTTTCCTGATATTCTTTGTCAAAATAGTCTTGCTCAGTCTTCAAATATCTCTTTGCTCAAATTGCCATTTTCTGAATCAGAGAATTCCTTGGATCACTGCTGAATTAAAGCTGGTTAAATTGCTCGTTGTGCACCATTTTCTGGTAAACACTTTTTATATTTGGGAACCATTCCTGATTTCTGTGAATGCCCAGATATTTTTAGATTTATATAGAACATATTTAGATATTTTCACCAACAGTAGCTGTAGGTGTTCACTTATTTTCCATTTTAACTATTTCCAAATCATGCTTGGTTCTTAGTGTACACTACTGGTCTCCTAAGACATATGATGTTTACCCCCTTCTCTTCTTGATTAGATCATTGAAGCTTTTTTAAAGAGGGAAATAATTAATAGTACTTGGTGAATAATCAAATGAAAAGGCAATTAATGAATAATGCACGCACCCTGCACAAATTTTCAGACATCGATCATCTGTTAATTTTGTGCAGTCTTTGGGATTCAGATATTTTTTCATTCATAAACTCGTGGTCACGTGTATGCAGGGCTTGTATGACAGCAGAGAAAAATCAGGTTATTTCTTACAGAAGGAAAGAAAAACAGCCCCAAATCACACAAGTTTTCAGTTGTTCCAGCTCTTCTCTCTAGGCTTTGGTGACTCAGTTCTTCTGTTCTCATCATCACCTACGAGCAGGGACTGAAACAAGATATTTTACAGCGTGTTGTGCAGCCACTGGGCATTTCTGTGCACCCTACCCAGGCTCCAGGAGATCTGTGGTTACTGGGAAATCTGGGAAACAGCAGAGGGCTGAGAGCTCCCTGGGAGCCTCTGGCTATGCCTTTGGTTAGCAGTCATCTCCTCTGATGGATCGCTGGTTTTGGTGGACTCTGGGGCTCTGCTTTGGGACACACACAGCTTTGGTGGTTGTCTTTTATTTGCTTTTAATTTCCTCTGATGTGCAGCAAGTTGGAGAACTGGAAAGGCTTAAAAATCTCTCTTTGGCAAGTGGTGCCACTGGACATTTTTCATAATTAGCCCTGCAGGATCAGAAGGGTTTAACTTTGCTCGCTTGGCTGCACCTGGTCTCTCTCAGCTCCTCTGCTTAGGATTCCTTTTAACCAATATGGGACAGCTCTACCTGGCTTGAAAGGTTGAAATTTGTCCTGTCAGCCATGGCTGGCTGAAATATCACTGAATTTAGGGATGTGGCCACCAAGGAGCCACAATCTCTGCCCAGCTCCTGGTACAGCAAGTACATGTGAAAAATCACAGCCTCCAAAAGGCTGAAATCATCGTTCTGCTGAAAAATGATCTGGCTGCAGGTAAAAAAGGTGGGAAATACTGACTGGAAGAGTCCTACATCGGTTCTGCTCATCCTTCAGGCACTCAGTGCACAGCCCTGAGCCCTTAAAGCACAGCATACCCAGTTTTTCAAGTTCTCTGCCTATGAATTCACAACTTCATGTTGCTAAAGCTGTGTTGAGAAGCCGCCTCTGCATCCAAGGACCAAAGTTAAGGCTTAGGCATCTAAATCCGTCCCAAACCTCAGATTTTTGGGTGCATAATGGACCTGACTCCATGTGAGTTGTTTGGGATGAAAGATGCCGTCTTCAATGATTTTATGAAAAATACTTTGCAAAAATTTAAAATCCAAATAAAATGTATTTTGGAGCTTTTTTTTATTTGTGACTACTTTGCAGAGCTTTGTTCATAGATTATAGGGAATTATGGACAGGGAATTTAGAGGGTTTTATTTATCAAGCTCATCTAAATGAGCAATATTTTATGAATACAGTAAAAATATCATGAACAAGTAGATGAAGTTTTTTAATTTAAAAAGTAATCTTAACATTGCCAGTGCTCTTCACTCATTCACTCCTGTCAGCATCAAGTTGAATATATATTTCTGTAAATGTATGTACACATATGTAAAGCACACACACACAGATACAGATGATAATTTTTCTTTTATTTAGCTATTTTAGTTTTAATTCATAACTACTGAGCTACAGTTTATTATAAGGTTACTTGAGACAAACTGTTCCATTTCCTCTATTATCCAAACCGGATGGTTTACGGTCAGCCTGGTCAGGATCGAATTCAAATGGCCTCAGAGTTCAAAGGGATGGTGATGACTCCAGCAAACCATTTTTTTGTAATCTGTAAATTCCATTTCTACAAAAAAAAAAAAAAAGGAAAAAAAGGAAAAAAAAAAAGAAAAAATTGGCTGGAGCTTGTAATGACTATGGCAAGATTTTGCAAGGTCAAGAGGAAAGAGAGTGTTGTGTGTTTTGACTCTGTCTCAGGACAGACAGTGCATATTTGTCAATGGGTTCATGCTATGCTGCTTGAAATGTTTTAAATTTGGGGATTTTTTCTCCCCCTTCTTATTGATTAATTCCTGTGTGTGCAGCTGGGACACTGCAGGCAGGGTGTAAAAGCCTTGATTTAAATCCCAGCCCAGTGATTTGGGGTCTTTCCACTGGGTGAGGGTAGGGAGGCCCAGAGACAGGGAGGAGAAGGAGCTCTATCGAGGCTTTTTCTGCTTGGGCTCTTAGGTGAACATGCCCTTGTTGAGGAGCTGTGCCTGGGCAGGGCAGCAGTGGCCACTCCAGCACCAGGAACCAGGACTGGGGACTTCTGTGCCTGTTCCTGCAGGAACAACTTGGTCTGTACTGGTGTGTGCACGCAAATGCATTGTAAAAGTGATAAAAATCTGCTTTTATGGCTGCTGACCCTTATTCACACCCCTACCCCACAGTCTTGCAGATTGTCTGTTCCTTTCTTCAAGTCCACCCTCCCAAACCATGCTCATGTACTCACATGGGTTTTCTTTTTTTTTTTTTTTTTTAAATGTGGGCCTGGAGTGATAGGGCAGTGTGAAAAGGATTTAAGCTGACAGACAGTGGGTTTAGGTTGGATCTGTGGAAGGAATTCTTCCCTGTGAGGGTGAGGAGGCCCTGACACAGGGTGCCCAGAGAAGCTGTGGCTGCCCCATCCCTGGCAGTGTCCAAGGCCAGGCTGGACAGGGCTTGGAGCAGCCTGGGACAGTGGAAGGTGTCCCTGCCCAGGGCAGGGGTGGGATGAGATGAGCTTTAAGGTCCCTTCCAACCCAAACCATTGCAGTTTCTATGACAAACAGGCCTGTGTGAGTCTTAGAGGCCTCCCCATAAACACAGAGGAGAGTTCTCTTAGCATTGCTTTAGGCCACAGGAATTCAAAATACAAATTTTTAATATATGTGTGAATCAACACAGAGGCTGGAAGTTTGAATCCCACAGCAGGACCTGAGCCTTTGAGGCCCTGTGCAAATACAGAGCTGGAAATGTTGTGTATAGGGCAAAAGACTGAAGCTTGGCAGAGACAGTGAGGTAAAAAGATGGAAAGTGAACATGGGAATCTACTGCTCGTTGTGATAAAACACAGAAGAAAAATAATTCAAGAGTTGCAATTCTTTTTTGTGTCTTTTTTTTGGAAAAGGAGCATGGAGGGTGAACATTTTGAACATAACCTCCCAAAACTCGCTCTTGTCTCACTGGAGACGCCTCCCTTCCTCTGTGTGTGTAGTTTGTAGGAGCATCCCTTTTGAACTTGTCATGTTGATGGATGATTCCTGTTGTGTCCTATCAGATTGTACCGGGTATGTTGATATAGAATATTCTTCTGAAAGCAAATTGGATATCTTCTTAAGGTGGTACTCACTCAGAGATGTTTTAAAACTTGCACGGTTAAATCACCTGTGATATTCACCTGTGATCTTTAGCAGGCACTGGTTTATGAACTTAGCACCCTTTATAATAATGATCTATAAACCTGCAAAATTAGAGGCTTTGCAGTGCTCATATTGTTAGAAGTAATGAAAATGGAATTCCATAAGCAGTTTGTCTGACTAATTTCAGGTTTTCTTAGAAACTTTATAAATAACAGAAAGAAGTAAAAGACATTAACTTCTTGAAAAAGTGCCTTGAACTCTGAAACATTAGGCTGCAGCTGGAAGACATTTCTGAGATTTCCAGGACCTAACAAATAGGATCTCACTGTAACTAATGATTCTAAGTTTGTTTAGCTAAATACATTTTTTTGCTTTGAAAAAAACCCCTTACAAAAATGCCTTCAGCCCAAGATATTGTGCATTCCCCTGGCAGGTTTTCAGCACAGGGTTTGTGAAGCTCAGCATTTCCTGAGTTGTTAGACATCACCCAAATTTCAGATCATATGAGTAAGGTGTCACCATGTATGGCCTGAGCTCGTGCTTGCTGAATCTAACATGAGCTGAGCTCTAATGGAAATTGCCTTATCTCCATTTTTTCATCCTAACACCAAATGACTGCATTAGGAATCTGCCCAAGATAAAAAAGTGTGAAATATGCCTTCTAATTTATAATGCAGATTTTTGCATAACAGGATCAAAACTGTTATCCTGTTGTGAATGTAACATCAGAGTAAAATAACAAGCATTTTACCAGTTAATATGCAAGCTAATCTGACAAAAGCATTTTTACATTCATTTACAGAGTGACTATCACCCTAAAAAACTCCTGGGAGATAAATGAAACAAACCAAAACAAAATAAATCTTTAATCATTTCCATAACAAAAATTAAACAACTGTGGCATACGTAGGGAGGTTTGTAAGGAAGAAGAAAGGGAAAAGGGATAAAGAAAGAAAGATGGCAAAAAAACCCCACTAAAATTCAACAAAGACCGTTGTGTCAAGAAAACAATGGTGAAAAATTGCTCATTTCTCCAGAGAACAATTGTAATGAGAGTGAGAAACTGGTACTGAACCAATTCTCTTCTCAATCTTCAGATCTTAATCATGTGATCCTCTTAGGATGCCAGAATCTAGTTTTCCTAAAGGCCTGTATAAGCATGTTCAGTGGAAAATCTATCTACCAGCAGGTGTCTTTTAACTTTATTTTGTCGTCAGCATCAAATAAAGATGAGAAGAATGGCATGAATCAGTTGATAAGTATTAGGGAAGCAGGTGAAAGGCAGGAGGATTGTGTCACAGTGAGGTTTCCAGCTTATCCACAGGCTGCAGCATTTAACTAGGGAGTTGGCCCAATCCTTCTGTTGGGGGAAAAGTGCTCTCTTCAAAGCACATCTTAATAAAAAATGACCAAAGATTAAATTGTGTATCTAGAACTTTGAATTTGAGGTGCAACATTAAGTCATAATGAGCTTAATGAATTAATTGCATGAAGGTCTGCAGTGGGCAACTAAAAATACAACTGATGAGTTACAAAGCAAATAGTTTAGCTTAGAGCATCAGGTCAGTCTGATTATTTCAGGAGGAGGAGGATGGATCCACACAGAAAATTCTGGGGCATTTTTGCCTTGATGAGGGGAAGTAGAGGACAATTTTTTTGTCCATTTTTCCAGCAGAAGGGGAAAGGAAAACCATGCTATTTTCCCTTTTTTTTGTAGAACTTAGGACTGTTCCTCTCTATCTTCCCCATTCCACTGGCAAGCTGGAGACATTCATTGAGAACATGAATCAATAAGGTGGATTTAAACACAATATTTGCTTTGGCTGGTAACACAAAAAGCAGCTATATTCCATGTAAAACTTGTAATGATTGTTATACCAGAAAAAAGGCCTGGGAATATAAACAATATATATTAAAAGGAGATGGCAGGACATAAATATATAACAGAAACCATTACTGCCAAGGGTAACAGCGGGATAAAGCAGCTTCCTGTACAAATTGTTTCAAACTAGAGAAGTGCAAGGGCAAGGCTATTTTATTCTAGGAAGCAGAGTATTTTCCTTGGGTACCAAATATCTTCGGGTACTTGGATTTGAGAGGACTGAAGAGTTTCAAAATGAGAATAAAGTCTGTATGTTGTCATGTCACCATAAAATAAAAGGTGAGAATAACCACGTTTGAATGCTGCGGTGGTAACCTCGTCTTAGGGATGGTGCAGTTGTAGAAGGAGGAGAAGGGAAAGGTTTTTCCACCCACCTCACTGGCCCAATCCTAGAAAATATTGGTTGGCAAATGTGCTGTGCTGATCAGTTCCCAGGAAAACTTGATCACAATTAACATATGCAAACTATCTGCCCAGCCAATGGCAGCAGAATGAAGGCTTTCCTTAAAAACACATGTAATAAAGATATTTCTGCTCCAGCCACCACTTTGCATAAATATCCCTGGTCCTCTGGGGTATTTGTTGTGCTGGAGAGTGGCCGGTGCTGGGGAGCTCCGTGGCTGGGGGTGGCTCTGCTCCTGAATGTGATCAATGAGCTCAATTACGACCCCACTGCAGAGAGTTGCAGCCTGAGTTTGCAGTGATACATGGTGCCCGCCATCCCTGACACTGCTCCCAAAATCTCTTCAATAAATAAGAGGATACTGGAGAGCTCTGACTTTTTTTTTTTTTTTTTTTTTTTTTTTTTTTTTTTTTTTTTTTTTTTTTTTTTTTTTTCCTTTTTTTTTTTTTTTTTTTTTTTTAACAGCTCTTCTGGGTCCCCAGTTGATTTTCTTCGCAAGGTTAGTTGCTAATACATTCCTAGCACCCATGCATTATTAATGCTCACCACTCTCCAAGGTGGCAGTGACAAATAGGGAGCAAAATTCACTGACTAGTGGGGAATGTACTTTTTAGTCATGCTTGAATTTTTCAATCCATTCTGCTTGTTGAGGATTTTTCAGTGGAGGTACTGTAGCAAAATATGATTTTTTTTTTTTTTTTCCTCTCAAACCTGAGAAGCACTCTGGTAACCAGTGGAAAGCTTATGAGTCAGGGCTTTTCCCAGGAGGTTTTGAGGGGGAGTAGTGCAAAAACTACCTTTGATGTTTGCAGTAGCATGGAAGTCATTGTTTTTCCTCCCATGTAGTAAGTGGCAGTTTTGACTGCAAATCGACTATGCATGCAGTCAAGTAAATTATAATATTTTAACTACGCTGTGCATGCCAGCTGTAGCATTCCCAGAAATAATACCAAGTGTGTATCATGAGCAACATTGATTTTTAATGTGCAGATTTGTTTCTTCAGATATAAAACTCTATTAATTTTGCAATATAAAGAAGCAATCTGTGAAATACATTCTTAGGCTGTTATTGGTTACTATAAATCCCACTAGTAGGACTAGCGCACTTGTTTAATTCAGAATTACTTCATTTAAAGTATGATTTTGTGCATGTGGTGGAGGTGCTGGAGATTTGGCAAAGACCTCTTTAACATAACAAATAGCTGACAGTAAATATTAGGCTAATTCTTCCTAACGTTTAATAGAGGGATAACTCACTGGGCAGAATAATGAATTCCTTGCTAATGGCTGTACGTAGGGGATTAACACCTTCGTGCAGCCATCCACAAATGCACTGAAAACGTGAGTATGTCTTTTTGGAAGGGCTTGATGTCGGTCCAGCTCTGAGCCACAGGCAGCTTTGGAGCAAGATTTGCTTTAGGGTTCTGAGGAACCCTGAATCAAGAAGATGACGCAGTCTAGAGCCAAGGAAAGCACAATGCAGTGCAGAGTCCACAGGTCAGATTTTTATAGAATCACAGAATGAATCATAGAATGGCTTGGGTTGAAAGATTGTTTTGTCCCAGCCTCCTGCCATGGGCAGGGACATCTTCCACTATCCCAGGCTGCTCCAAATCCCGTCCAGTCTGGCCTTGGACACTGCCAGGGATGCAGGGGCAGCCACAGCTTCTCTGGGCACCCTGTGCCAGGGCCTCCCTACCCTCCCAGCCAAGAAATTCTTCCCAATGTCTAATCTAAACTTGTCCTGTCTCACTTTGAAGCCATTCCCCCTTGTCCTGTAACTCCAGGCCCTTGTAAAGAGTCTCTCTCTCTCCTGTTGGCTCCCTTCAGGTACTGGAAGGCTGCAGTTAAGTCATTTCAAAGCCTTCTCTTCTCCAGGCTGAGCAATCCCAGCTCTCTCAGCCTTTCCTCCCAGCAGAGCTGCTCCATCCCTCTGATCATCCTGCTGCCTCCTCTGGACTCACTCCAACAGGTTGTTTTTCTTCCTGTGTTGGGGTCCTCAGAGCTGGATGCAGTACTCAAGGCGGGATGTCACCAGAGCAGAGAAGACGGGCAGAATCACCTCCTTTCCAGTACCTCACCAGCCAGTTCTGTGGCTTTTTACATCAGAAAAACTTATAATTGGGCAGGATTGGGATAGAAGAGCAAGTCAATAAAACCTGACGTTCTGTTCTATTTGGCCAGATACACCATGTGATGGATTAGAATTCTTCTTTCCCCTCTCTGATAAATGGAATATAAGAATTCACCAATCTCTGTGGTTCCTCCTCTTCCTGCCTCCTCTGTAGTCTGGTTTGCAGACCGACTTTCCCAGCTTCTGTGCTAGCCTAAAACTGGCACTTGGTTTAGATGCACAGTCAGAATAAAGAGCAGTGGTTTGGGACTAAAAAGCAGATCCAGGGCCCTCAGTGATGCACTTGAGGCTACCATGGCTTGGAGTTTGTTGTCTGAGCCTCTGCACCTACACTGAGGGCAGCAGCTGTGGGTTTGTGCAGAGGAAAAGCTGTTCTGGTGGAAGCGGGAGCTGAAATAATGTCACTTAGCAGGATACATGGGGGACTGGAGACCAGCAATTCTGAAATAAGAGCAGGAAAGGGCTTATAATTTTTAGCACTGATTCACAAAGATAAAAATGTGAAAAACATGATGTTATGCTATTCTTGCACATCAGTCTAACACACAAACACATCCTTATACTTGCTGGAAAGGCTTTTTCCAGAGGGGATTTCTTTCCTGGTGCTCAGAAGGTTTCCCACATTTCTCAATACGCCCTTCAGGGCTGTGTTCCTCCCGTGTTTCCCACTCTCCCCACTTCCACGGTGCCTGTCATCCCCACTCAACCACTCTCCCACTCCGTGACATCCTGGCAGTGCAGCAGTGACATTGTGGGGAACCACAGCACGTGGCTGAGGCTGTGAGGACGCACCAGGAGACACCAAACACGGGGAGGACAGCAGTACCCATGGAGGATGTGCTTGATTTCTGTATGGAACGAGGGAAAATTCCTGTACCAACCTGAAAAGCAGCATGGCTTTAAGATTTTCACTGTCTGGTGCCTTTTTGTTCTTTTCCTTCTCATAAATTCAGTGCAAAGCCACTGTCACGTTGAAGCACGGTCTGGGGACAGTGACAGTGCATCCTTTCCAGTCGTGATCCTGAAGAAACAATTAAAAACTGCCAGAGCAGAATAATCCAGCAGTATTTCGGTGAGCTGCGTGGCACAGGAGCTGATAAGGAGCACGATAAATAATGAGGAGAGGAGAGGAAAATGCAAAGTAAGAGCAGGAAGTGGAGACGGCGGAGAACAAGCGTATAGAAATGAGGGGTGAGAGCTCAGGGAACGTCGTATTAGGAAGGGATGGAAGTGTCAGAAAGGAACCAGAGAGCAGCAGATTGGCTTAAAGAGAAAAAAAAAAAAGAAAAAAAAGTGCGTTCAGGAGATGTTGATGGAATCCATCCAACATCTGAGCGACTCAATGAGTAGCAGACTGTTGAAAGTAGATGAGACGCTAACTAATTTGGTTCAGGCTGTCAATAATTGAAATCAGAATGGTGCTGTAGTCAATGCTAATGTGAAGACCCTGATTTCAGAAGCTTAAGGTTTTAGGAAGCTGGAATGAGTCTGTGCCATCATTTTCCAGTTGTTACTGTTCGGGAATTGTTGAAAGAGAGGTTATCAATTCAGTGTTGGTGCTGCGGATAATTTTTAGTATTTAGAGATGCTGCTTGCATTTTTAAGCCATGACCTGTATTATCTACTTCACAGGGTGCTGTGTGTGGTGGGAAAGGGCACAGTTTAATTCTCTGATAGCCTGGCATGAGATGTATAGTTGCTCCAACTCCTCAATTCCATAGCTTGCCTGGTATGAGGAGAAATAAAATTCAAAGTCCTGTCTTTGGCAAAGTCCCTTGCTGCTCCCTTCCAATCTGCAGTGTCAGAAAACTCAGATACTTAACGAATCTTCTCATGTCTGTTGGCTTCATTTAGCAAACGTCTGTTCAGTTATCGTGGATTAAAGGAAAATATTTATTTAAAAAAAAAAAATACTCATTTTGGAGATACAGCAAATACGAGTTAAAGAGAATTTCAAAGAGGGATTTTTTTTTTTTTTTTTTAAATTGTAATTTATGTTACAGGGACATGAAGTAATGTGACAGCAACAGAAAACAGTTTGTGGATGAGAGGTTTTAAAAGGGGGGGAAATTTCCCCCAGGATAAATGGCTACCAGTAAAGAACAAAAAGTAGACAGAAAACTTATTTAAGCCTCTGAGATATAGGAGTAGTAAGCACAGAAAAAATAGTGTCCAGCAGTGAGCATTTCCCTGCCAGTTCAGCACAAATCTATGATTCTAATTATGCTGTGAATCTTAAGGATTCTGTGATTCTGTGAATCACAGTGTAATTTTAAGGTATTGCTGTCAGTACCTTCACAATATATGAATCCTCCCAATAATTCTTCCAAGGCACGACTCTAATTCCCTTTTCCTGTCCATTAAAGCTGGATTAAGAAGATGTCATAAGATAGCACAGGTATAAAAAAAAATTCAGAAAGAAAATACTGAAAGTAGAAAGCACCAAGCCAAGGAACAAACAAGTTGCCAAGGCCTGGAGGGATTGGGAAACTCTTTATTTTGTGATTTTTGGGCCATCTCACATAGCTCAACCATCCATTCTCCAGACCCACTGGGCTATGACAGATCTCTGAGCAGCTGGAGCCAGTGGGAATTTCTGGCCTGATGAAGTCAGCTTTTTGAGGGGGTTTTGCTTACCTTGATGGGAAATATTTCACCCTCAGGTTTGCCCCCAGTTGGATGTCCCGTTTCCCAGCGTAAAGTGAGGATCTGAATGTGCAGCAGCTTTTCTGATTTATTTCGAGCTGCACGGATGTGTGTGGAGCTCATTAAAAGATCTGGAGAGCTAAAACATTTGAACAAGACACAGTGGAAGTTGGAAAACAGGGGTTATGTGGAAATGAAGAGCTGGAAAGCAAAAAAAAAAAAGACCCCATTTCTGTTTGTTTCCTTGTTTTCAGAGTTGTGAGCCGCTGCTTTTGTCTTTTCTCTCTCCTCCAAGCATTCTGTCTCCACTCTGAAAATGGTGCTTTATCTCCCCAGTACTAACTGCTTTCAGTGCTTATTTTTCCATGTGTTTTCTGTGGGATCTCCCAGTGCTGATATTTTTCCAAGGTGTGCTACAAGCGCTCTGGGAGGGGATGAAGCCTCCCCGGGAGCTGCAGCTCTGTATAACTCATTCTTCAGGATGCAACATGGGCAGGGAAAAAAAACAAAACAAAACAAAACAAATCCTTTGGAAAAATACAAAATGTGTTCAGCACTTCTTGGTGGGACTGCCGTGTGTTCCAGTGGGACCTGCTGTCACATTCCGTATGCCAGGAATAGGGACGGTCTGCCTGGTGCCCGATGCCACAGGGGTTCCTCATGTCTCATGTCACTCACAGTTCATTTGGAAGATCCAGGCTGCTTTTTTTTCATTAAATTTCTTTCAGTGTACGAAAGCCTGATGTTGTATTTTCTTCCAGGTAAATCAGTAAATTATAGAAATAAATAATATGTTTTAAAGCGAGATTGGGTTCAACCCGTGAGTCAAACCCTTGCCAAAGCCTCACTAAGAAATGTGGGTTACAGTGACGGGATGAGGAAAACCCCAGATCCAAACCACTTATTGGCTGACTCACCGGCACAGGGACACAACCCCTTTCTAGAAGACCTTATTTATACAAGAGGTGAGAGTTCAGAGACACAAAAGTCCCCCAGAAGACAAAACAAACCGAGGGAGGACAGGCAAAGCCCAGCGATGGTCAGCAGTAAATACATCCTCTCACTTCCCAGAGAGTTTGGGGTGGTTTTTTTTTTGTTTTTTTTTTTTGTTTTTCCTTCTGTTGCTCTGGCCTAATCTCTGTTATGAAGAGCAATTTATCTTCCTCCCTCTGTCTTCATCCCGTCGGGGGGACAGGTGAAGGAGCTGCATTTCCAAAGGCAGCAGCGATGCGCACCATGGATCATAGGGCGCGACCTTTCCCCAGCTCGGAATTTCTCATTTTTACCAGCACATCCAGAGCTGCTGCCTTATTTTTCAAAGGCACTTTATGGTACACACACAAGAATTTAAAACGATTTATACTTAATTCAATTTTACATTGACAAATCTCTTGAAATCCTTTGTATCCATATATCAAAACAAGCTGCCAAAAAAAGAGAAAAAAAAAATCTATACTATCAGCCAAAAAAATGTTATTGCTTCTAGTAGAAGATAATGCTTTATGCTCCAGAATTCCTGCAGTAAAAATTTCAAGTGCTGGTCTATTGATGATCAGATTAAAAACTAAAATGTTATGGATTGTTAATAACTTTTTTTTAAGCATTGTTTGTTTGTGGTTTTTTTTTTTTTTTTTTAGGTTCTAGCTTTTCTTACCAAACACTACAGAGCTTTATTGAAAATTGCTACTTCTTAGACTCATCTCTTGTAGGCTGGACTTTAGATCAGTCTGTGTTTGTCAAGTTTTATTGAGGAGATTATGTATTGGTGGTCGTTTAAGTATTACATGGTCAGACATCATTTTCTAAGTTAAATTATTTGCAAAACAGGCACCACCAGTTCTCTCTTGCCCATTCTTAACATTTTTTGCTGAAGTAACGTTCAATAGTTACGAAAGGAATGTTGTTATAAAAGTTTCAAGTACCCAGATCGAACTCTAAAACCTCATTGCTGTTTCCGGAGGGGAAGAATAATTCTCAAAGGCTTCTTCAAACTTCAGGTAGCACAAACTTGTGTGGGTGCATGGAGTGTGCGAGCTGATCGTGGTGAATCCAAATTAAATTTCCATTTATGCCTCTCAAAACCTAGTGAAGACAAAAGACACGTTAACACGGGCCAGAAATCTGGCAGGCCAAGTTCCACTCGGGGGTTATTTTTTTCAGATGTGGAGTAGACTCCTGTGAGCCGGGATTTATAGCAGAAATGCTGACAGACAGTATTGGTGATTCTGTTCTAATTTATTTGTGTTGAATGGTTTTTTCATCTCTTCCCCTTTTAATGATCTAAGTCTTTTTGCATCTGGCAGTGAGTTTCCTCCCTGTTTACCTTGCCTGCCAAGGCAGTATCATCCATCTATGACTATGCTTTTCTTGGTTTCTTGCTCTCTGTCTTTAATATTTGGAGCCAATTTTCCATTTATTCCAGGACTCCTGTACCTCTGATGTTGCCATTAACTTGTAAAGTGGAAGCCTGTCAAAAATGCTTTCAAGATGCAATTTTTTTTTTTTTTATTGTTATGAAATATGTGGTTGTGTTCTGGTATATTTTTATCATAAATATCGAAAAATCCTACATCCACTCTTAGATGGCATTTGCCATAAAAAATATAATCCTGATTTCATAGATGCTGAATGAGGGTTTGTGCTCATGTAACACCATCAGGCATTTCTGCCTCTTCCTGGGTGCTCAGGACCTCTTTGTGCTCGCTTCACCAGCCACAGGAGCACTGAAAAACACGGATAATCCGAGGGAGCGTGTTGGGAATTTGAATCCCATGTATATAGATTATAAAGTCAAAAGCGATGATTACGTAATGCAGCGACATTTACATTTTTGGAACATAACCTCTGCCATCACACTTTGCAGTAGCAGCAATAAATCTGTGATGGGATGAATCGCAGTGGAGGAGAGGGTGTGGATCCGTGGTTGTGTGGGGTTTTAAGAGTTGGAGGCAGGGAACAGGTTTTGGCTGGAATATAAGACAGCACCAGAATTTCTCTTTACAAGCCTTGGTGAAGAAGCATCGGGGATTTTGGGGACATCATCCAGCCAAGGGAGGAGACTGAGGGCAAGACAAGTGAAGTTTTGGCTGCCCCTGGATCTCTGGAAGTGTCCAGGGCCAGGTTGGATGGGGCTTGGAGCAGCCTGGGATAGTGGGAGGTGTCCCTGCCCTTTAGGGGGGAACTGATGAGCTTTAAGGTCCCTCCCAACCCAAACCATTCTGGGATGCTGTGATTGTCTCCTGCCTCTCAGAGACATCCCACACAGAGCTCCCTGTTGGGATGGAGTTTGGGGTAGGGAATATGGAGCCCACAGCCCAAGCTGGAGGGAGACCAGCCACACCACGTCCACCCAAGGTGGTGTTGGTGACTCGCTTTCGGGTCATGTGCAGGACTTCTCCAGTCTTGTCCCTTCTCCAGTTGGCCATGCCCAGGTTCTGGTGTGCTCAGAAATTTCTTATTTTTATTGGAATTGAATGAACAGCACTAAACACAAATAAAAGCAAAAATTACAGGTAGTTAAGAAGGTGGGTGAGCTGCCTGAACGAGATACTTTGGTTTTGAGACTCTAGGACCAGAACTGAGATCAGGCGTTTTAAATTGGCTTTTTTTCCCTGCTTTTAGTTTGCACCAGTCACGTTTTCTTTCTCCTCCCGTTATTCTCAAGTGTTGGCCACTTCTAGTTGGACACAACTCTGATAGACAAGCCCTTAATTTTACAGCTCATTCTCCCTACTTCATTTAAATAAAGATTATAAAGGCAACTGTAATCCCACTGATTTGCAAATTGAGCTGTTTTGTAGATGTTATTTAAACAGCCACTACGACTGTCTTTCATGAGGAACATGGTACAGTGAGGGAGATCAAAGATTCATAAGGAAGCTCTTTTTTTGAAAGCCGGTGCTCCTGGCTTCTTTAACTAATTGAAAAATTTTCTTTACAAGAACAGACCTTCAAGCACTCTGGCTGCTGCCACGAGCCTTATCATTACAGAGTTGTTACTTCCTCCTTTAAGGGACTGAGCTGGAGATTAATGGAAGACTGTGCTGGCACTTTAGGATGAACTTTGTCTATTTTCAGTGAGCTATACAAATCCTAACACACAGGTGATTATCAATGGCCTCAGATTGAAAATAAATGAATGCCTCCCCCTTTTTTTTTTTTTTTTTTGAGCTCAGAGGCAGAGCTTCATAATTTCATGGGAAGGCAGAGGATTGAACTGCGTTTTCTCCTAACTGGGGATGAATTTAATGATGGTAAAAGGGAAGAAGAAGAACACTGGCTTGATTTTTGAAGTGGAAGCTGTGCATGCATGGGGGAGTTGCTCCTGGGGCTGCCTGGTCTGCCAAGGGACCAGGGTAAGAGAGATTCTGGTTCTGGATTTGGCACAATTTGCCCGTTAGAAAGGTGTTCAAAAAAGCTCTGATGTCTCAGAGCTGCAACTGTGAGGCTGAAGTTCATTGAATGAAAGGTAGCATCCCTCTCACTCTGCCGCTGTAGACTTCACCATAAGACAGTAATTAAGTTGAATTTCTTTAAGCATGTGGCTTAATTTTTTAATTTTTTTTCTGCATTGAAAGTCACACTTGAGCCTCGATGCTCCATGAGAGATGTGTGTAGCTGAGCCAAGTCTATCAGTCCCCAAACGTGTCTAGTGATTTTCTAAAATGAGGAAAAGGGGTGGTAGATGATGCCTTTTTTAACAGAAAGCCAGTTTATATGTGGCCTGTGTATTTTAAGGGAAATTTATGAAGCAATGACTTAGGTTATAACCATGGAATCCTTCTGGCTTCAGCTGGCACGACACAGCCCATGGATATGAACAATTTATGCTTCTGAGGGTTGAACTTAGCCATAGGAACTCCTCGGTGTCTGTGGACCAGGTGCTGCCATCTGAAGCCAGGAAGAGTCCACGGCCACGAGTGAGAGGCTGGTTTGGCACCGAGTCTGAGCCCTTTGGCTTGGTCAGACAACAGCTCTGTGTCTGAGTGCTGCCACTGCTCTGCAGAGTCTGAGCACCAGCTTAGCTGCTGAAACCTGGCTGTTCCTGGTGGCCTGCAAAGAGCCAGAACCTTTGCACTTCACATGCTCCAGGATTTACCCTCCAAGGTGTTACATTCTGGGGGCTAAATGAGGAAAAAAAAAAAAAAAAAAGAGAGAGAGAAAGATTCTGAGGTTAAAATGGAAGCTTGCTTGCTGTTAATATTAATTTAAACTTCAGTTGTCTGTACCTGACCTGGAATTCTGGAAAGAGCTGCACACAGCACAGCAGTGCTGCATTTTTCTGAATTCAGCTCTGCACCACTGATGCACTTCAAACCTTCTGAAGTAGAACTGCCCAGGGTTACTCTGTGCTCCTCTGTGCAAACTGATTCCTGACCCCTTCCCCACCTTTTAGAAGGGGATTTAAGCTAAATTGGCCTCCTTCATTACCATCAGGTGAATGGTTTTTGAACTCCAGGCAAGAGTGGGCTCCATCATTAGAAATGTTCTAACTCTGCTCCTGCCAGGGGGGAGGCAGGTGTGAGAAAACCCGTGTTTAACCCTCCCTGGTTTGCTTAATTGCCCTGGAGAACTTGATTAGGCAAGCACAGCGTTCGCTGGAATCGGAGCGCCATGCAATAGAAACTTGAGCGGTTTTCTCCGTAGTGGCACTTCTTTTTTTTTTTATTCCTGGGAACAAAAGTGTGACATTAATAGCTGTGCTCAACAGAAAACTTGTGAGTGGGCCTCTCTGGCAAGAAAGAGCCACATGGCTTGCATTACATGGTGTGCCAGTGAGGAAGGTATATGTGGCAGTAAGTTTATGTTCCATGAGTGAGGTTTTTATCTATTTATATCACCTCCTACATGAAGCTGCCTGGGGCCAAACTCCCCTGCAGAGGCAGTCCTGGGCACCTCGCTATGCTCACAGAGAGGCAGAGCAGCCAGCAAGGGCAGAACATCTTTTTAATTCAAGAAATCCTTATTTTCATTGAGTTAACAAAGTAACTCAGAAGCCTGGAGTAGTAAATGAAAGCAGACGCTTGAGTCAGGCAGAGGAGCTGGGATTTTTTCTTTTCCTCTCCCTTGTGCTGTGACTGTAACTTTCCAATCCAATTAAAGATCGGAAACTCAAGCAAGGAATCATAATTGCAGCGAAGGAGGAAAAACATGACAGGCAAATTCCTGTCCTTCCTCCTTTGGGGAGGTCAGGGGCGAGGGGATGATGGAGCTGGATTTACCTTCTGCTCCAGCAGCTCACAGGGCTCAGCCTGACTGGCCCCATCTCTGTGGCTCCTCTGAGCTGTTCAACCTCTTGGTACCAAAGCTCTCAGAGGGGGCTAAAGCCAGGCTGGTTTTTCTGCTCA
Source organism: Oreocharis arfaki (assembly GCA_013398015.1). NCBI lineage: Eukaryota > Metazoa > Chordata > Aves > Passeriformes > Paramythiidae > Oreocharis > Oreocharis arfaki. The sequence continues at coordinate 449,235 of VZRR01007829.1, read as the reverse complement.
GGAAGAGCTTTAAGATGCTCATTAGAAAGGTGTGATCATCCACACCGACAGCGCAGGGCTGGGCTGAGCAGATGTCTCTCCCCAGTTGCCAGAATAGCAGCCTGCATGACAAGGGATCCAAGCACACCTTCTTCCTGGATTTATTATCTGAGTAATTAACAATGCAGCACGAATCCTGACTCAGTCCTTCCTCCCAAGCTTGTTTCCCTCTATATAACTCTATGTGCTGTGCATGGTGCTGATAAGGTTGCCAAATGAGTAGAAATAAAATTGCTGCTAGAAATACTTTGGTGACCTGAGATATGACAGGTTCTCCTTCCTGGCCCTGCTGATGAATGCTCAGTTCCTAGGTGAAGGCCCTGGCTGTCTGGCATTGCTGTTCCTGAGGAGGGAGGCAGAGATGGACCATCCTTTGCCTTCCTGCCACTGTGGCATAGCTCTTTTTCCTGGCAGGAAAATATTCCCTTCTCAACAAGAAATAGGGTGAAGGAAGTCAGGTGCGTTGGTCTGTGATGTTCCTTCCCCACAGCAGTCATAGAACAGGATTCTGGAATCGTTAAGGTTTGAACAGACCTCCAAGATCATCAAATCCAACCCTTGACCAATGCCTTTTCCAGTCAATTAAAGCAGCTTTTTGTGTGTCCAGTGCTAATTCCTCTCCCTTCCTCCAAGTCCCACTGCTCATGGAACTGTGTAATCACAGCATTCCCCACTCGTTACCTACGTGTGCCAAGACAGAAAACCTTCATAAGATTCTCATTTGCCTCCGAAGTTTTTGCCAGCAGAGGTTTGTTTTGCAGATAAATGGTTGCTATACAGCTCATTCTCACAAATTACAGCTCCTGACTTCCTGCTTGGCTGGGAATGGGTGGAGGATCCCAACTAAACTGATAATAAGATGCCAGTGGGTGGATGTGGAGGCAACATCTGCACCTCTGATCTCATGTGCTGATCTCGTGTACTGGCAGGGACGTGTATGACACTTTGTTATTCCAGAAGTATCTCAAGGACATAAAATTCCGACAGCTGGAACCTGGTCTGGAGCGTCTGCGTTGTAAAAGTGCAGCTACTCCAGGGCTTTCTGGCATTAACAGGACAGGGGGAAAAAAAAGCCCTTATTTTATTTTTAATTCAGTTAACTTAGAATGCAGCATGGGTGTGAGCAATGCATGGAAAAGATGCGAGCATGTCCATACGTAAAAATATCTGTATCTCCATATATTCTGTGTTTCACTCCAGCTGGATGCTTATAGCCCATTACCTGAGAGTGAGACAAGCAAGACTTTCCTTCATGTGGATGAAAGACTATTCCACCTGGAACAAAAGCACTGCCAAAAAGGAAAACACACTCTTGGCCATGTGAGTTGGATGGCCACCATCCCTGAGCATGGTTCAAGTGCTCTGCACTATTCCAACACCTGGAAAAGCAGCTTGAGAGTCTTCCTCCAGCCTGAAGGGAAGAAAAAAACCCTTCGAGTGCCCGGGCAGTGAAACAGCCTGGATTTCTGAAACAGAAATCTTGACAAAAGCTCCTTGTTATTTGTGTAAGGGGCAGAGTGAAAATGCAATAGCTGTAATGCAGCTGTATTTTAGGAAAGCTTTCTGGGCCTCATCGCTCAATATTTACTTCAAAAGTCACTTTGGTTGAAAGTTGGGAGATTGGCTGGGCATATGAAAGTGGCAGTGCAGGGGGTGTGTGAGCAGGAGTGGTGACAGCAAAGTTACTCAGGGATCTGAGGTGGGGCTGGTGGCATCTGAGAGTTTCATGAGCTGGGCACTGCTGCAGGGATGCTTCCAAAAATCCCTAAAAATGAGAAAATAGCAGAATTAATGAAATAAGGAAGACTATCTAAAGAAACATCTTTAGCTTCTGACATCCTTTAAAACCCTCACTACCTTCAGCTTCTTCTCTTCAGCTTCCCCAACCAGCCTCTTGCACTGTGTAATTTGGAAAACACTGATGTCATTGGAAGCATTAACAGCAGTAGTCATCGTGCTGCAGTTCATACAAGCTGTTATGCTTTTTGTACAAGCAGAGGCTTTAACCAGGAATTTCCACCTTTCTTTTTTTCCTTTTTTAAATTTTTTTTTTATTATTATTATTAGTTTTCCATATTGTGGAGGGATGGCTTCACTCAGGCTGTCAGAAGTGGAGCCTTGCCAAGGTTCCCTTCATCCCTTCACCACCTTGGAGATCCAGGATAACAAGTGATGGGTGGGAAGGAGAAGGGAAAAGGGCTTCCAAGGGGAAAAGCTGGGAGGGTTGCTGCCTCTCACCAGGGAAAAAGGATTTTCCATGCTGAGAGGTGACAGCTCAGGCACACATGGGATATTCCTGGATTTCCAGGATGGGAATCAGAAATCTGCCTTGACCCGAGCTCCTGGTATCTTCCAGCATGAGGGGGAAGGAGCTGTTAATAGGAAAATACTGAACTCCCTGCAAATATTTTACTCCTCTGAGACAGATTCTACGTGGGATTTTGTGCATGAGGTGGTGGTTTTGTGATGGGAAGGAAAAGAGAGAGTGATTTAAATATAGGTCACACTGGGAAAAAGGTTTAAGAAGATTGAACTGAACCAATTTTGCAAAGCCTTTTTTAACCCACTGGGTTGGTTTTTGGTGATGAATGGTCTCAGCCCAAGTTGGAAGGAGCACCTAAATGGGTGACTGTTTTGGGATGTCCCACCTTGCAGAGGGACTCAGGATCAGGCAGATGGGAGGAGTGGGATCTGCTGCATCCAAGGGTTAAACCAGAAAAGAACCTGACCCCGTCAGTCTTAAACAGTTTCAATTATGATTGAAAAGATTTCTTGTCCTTAATACCCCAAGACCCCAAAATTCTTTCTTCTTAATTTACTATGAATTTAACTCAAACGAAGAGCTCAGTGTCAACACAGAGAGATTTTTGGGATGAGACAAGCTATTTAGGGGTTTTTTTAGCAGTTTCCCATGCTAACATTCTCTTCCCATCAGCTGAATCACAGATGCTTTTTCTGCAGCAACCTCACTTACCTCTATTCCTCATTCCTTCCTCATTTTGTTCAAATGTCAACAAAATTACAACCATTATAGTCATAATAAGCTGTGATCCTGTGCACCAAATCAAAGAATAAAGTCTGACTCTGTACACAAAGTAAAGGTCTAAGACCACATCGTGCTTTAGTTGCACAATCTTAAGTTCTCAAAAGATGCTTTAATTTTCTTTTTGGTTTTTTCTTGTGTGCCTTTTCTCTTCCTTTTTTTTCCCCCAGGTTTTTCTTTTTCTTTTTTTTTTTTTTTGTGTGTGTAATTAATGTGGAAGTGACTCTTTTGTTTGAACAGTATTTGGCTTTTAGAACAAAAAAAAATAGATTCACTACCCTGCTGTGACAGAAAAGGGTTGAATTGGTATTTAAACGAGGACAATTTCTGCAGATCTTTTTGACTATTAGATGAGATGCAGTTTAATTTTCATTGCTCTAAATTAGTCCTGGAGGAGGAGGAGGAGACCCTCCTTTAAAGAAAATACTAATGAAATTCTGGGGCTGATTCTGGGCTGGTATTAACACAGACTGATTCTGTCACAAAAAGCTACCTTGGCTGAGGAGCTGCCCCTGAAAGACTCTGGTTTGGTTCTCTGAGCTGTAATAGAAAAAGCAGAAAACCCCCTAAGCCAGGAGTGCGTCCAAAGAAATTACATAAATCATTAAGAGTGGAATGAATTGTTTCCTGTGACCTGCCAAGAGTGTGGTGCTGGGGCTCTGCCACCGTGGTGACGTCCCCACGCTTGACAGGTACCTGCTGTCCACGCAGGAGAGGGGTAGGGAAGCTGAGGCAAAGCTGGGGAAAAGAAAAGAAACAAAGGAAGAGATGTGGATCTGTGGTGTTTGTCCTGCTGTGAAGCAAAATCAGCCCCTTTGATGGAATTGTAATTAAATTGTGCGTGGTTTTTTCCATCTGGGCTTGACACACCGCGGTCCCTGCTGCTTGTAAGGGCTGGTCCCTCCTGTCCCAGGCTGGGAATGGGCATCCAGACCTGTTCCATGGTGACATTACATCTTCTGAAAGGCACCAGGAAGGATTAGGATGGGGAGGTGTCCCACATTTGCAGCTGTACCATTGTGATGTGCATTTAGAGGTTCCTGCTGCCTCGTGAATTCGCACGTTTTATCAGAGTGAACCAGCTTTTCCATTCCAGGTAGTGGATGATAAATAACTCCTACATCAAACAGTACAGGGAAATATTGAGCAGAAGCGGCAGAAGAGTATCAGTTAAATCACAGACTCAAAGTTTTTAGATGCCAACAAACAAGCAGAAAGTCTACATTATGTAGTGGTCAGAAAAAAATTGCTGTAAGGAATGTATCAGTTCCTCTTGAGCTGTCCATCTGCATCAGATCAATAGCCCTTCCAAGCATGGGACATTCAGGCTTTCAGCTTGAGAAATTGAAGTTCTCAAAATAAGTCAGGGTTGTAACACGAGTCCATCATTGTGTGTCACAGAAATGAAATGAGTTGTCTCCTGTTCGATTGATGACTGACAGAAAGCTGGGAGGAAGAAAGGGGAAAATAAACGAGACGTGGGTTCTTTTTTTTTTTCTGAAAAGTTGCTGTGAACGCTTCTGTCAAAAAAGTTTCCACCGAGGGATCTGCTTTCATTTCCATGGACATGCCTAGTTCCCATTACTGATAATAGGAGTTGGATGGTGAGGGCTGGGAGGGGGGATGTGCTGGGCACTGTGGTGCTGCTGCTGTTCAGAGGGAGCACATGATGCAAGGAAAAAATGTAGATGGAGCATTTCTTACAAAAAAAAAAGTGAAATATGGCCAGGGAATTTATGACTGGTAGCTCCTGATACTTTTAATTTAACACTTGGTCATGACAAATGAGTAAATAGGCAGATATTTGGCCCTGCTGAAATACATAAACCCAATTCTAGCAGGAAGGAGCCCACATCTGAATCCAGTTGCGTGTTCAGACCATTAGTCTGGGATCTAAGCAGCGAGTCTGGGAAGCAATTGCACTTTCACAGTCCCAATAGGAACCAGGTACAAAATTTGGCTGGAGATGTAAGTTCGGGCTTCAATCTATCTTGAAGCAGGGAGGGTGAAGCTGCCAGATCCAGGGCTGGTCCTGCAGATGTTCCACTGACATTCCAAACAGCCGTGCTGAAATTAATACAGCTTCTCCTGTCAGCTCTGCTCTGGGAAATAATGCACGTGAAGAATGAGCTGCAAATTTTGTAGTTTTATCGGTGAAAAAGGCCCCCCCAGTGCTTGCAAACAGGCTCACAAAATCAATGCCTGATGCAGTTACTAGCTGAGCAGCTTGTTGATGTTAAAGGAAATAACTTTGTTATCCAAAGTACAAGTGCTCCTCTATTATCCAGGCTTTCAAAGTGATTGAGCCTGAAATGCATTCTACCAGTGTATACAGATACCCCTGCTACCTTGGAGACCAGGCAGTTTCAATACATTAAATATAGAAACTACAGTTTCCATTGCCTAGAGCAATAAAAAATGGAGACTGAAGCAATGGCTGTGCTTAGGTACCTGCTGGGAAACACTGAAACTGTGCTTCTAATCTTCCCCAAAAGTGGTGGGTCCTTGTTTTCACTGGTTTTTATGGCAGCAGTGGGTTTGGGTGGTTGTAAAGTAGTAAGAGCAACCTGCTTGCTGGAGCTGGATGCTGAAAAAGAAGAGTTGTGCTGCTTGGATCGTTCGTTCTGGATCCTTCAGGGATGTTGCTGAGGTTCTTTGAGCCTCACTTTGTTGCTCTGTAGGGTGGGCAGGAGCAACCACACGTTGAGCTGCAGCAGGACCCGTCTGAGAAACTCTTTGGTGTCTCTGAATCAAAGCAGGTTTGAACCAGATGGCACAGAAAGCTCCTTTCAGGAGATGTGTAGGCAATACCTGTCATCATTAGGGATGCTAAAACAGGAGATAGATTTTCTTGCTTGGAGGAAACGTGTTTGGGAAATGTGAAGTGCACCTGGAAATTATAATGTTCCGAATACATAAAGAAAAATCCAGGTAATATAAAGCAAATATAAAAAATAGTCTTAAGGTCAAATAAAATCAATCTGGGCAGAGATTTGATGGATCACATAATCCGAAACATGACTACATGTAAGTGAAATAATAACTTTACACATCTCTTCAAGAATTGCGTTGTATCTGACACTGTTTTCAGACAGGGTGAAGCACACATAGTTGACTGCATTCACTTAATTAAATAAAATTAAAATAAATTGAAATGGAGTCAGCTGAAAAGCTGTTCCATTTTTTAGTCTGTCTTGTAAAAAAAGAAGAATTTGAACCAAATAAATACAAATTATTCTGATAACATTTTCATGAAATAAAACTGTTTCGCATTGAATAACTTTTCACCACATACTTCAAATGTTAATGTTTTTATCATGTTATTTTTTACAAATGTATTTGAATGACATTTTAGGTTTACAATATTTCAAATGAAGGAATCAAAAGGGTTGATTATGAAAGTAGTCATACATTATGCTTCTATTTTTTCAAATGTTCCTCTTGCTACTCCTCCTCCTGTTGCAAAATAAAAATGATGAACTGTAGATTGGCAAAAAATTTTACTGATTTCTGTGGGTTTACTGGGATAATCTGAAAGAAAATTACCTAGGATGGGCTGGAGAGTCTTGTCAGGAAGAGCAGAGAGTCCTTCACTTCGGGAAAAAATACTTTTCTAGATACTTCAAATCCATATTGTTTCTGATTCTGCTATAGCTTTCAAAGCACATTTCACATTCCTGCAGAATTATTTTATCAGATAAATGTATTTTTACAATACATTTTTAAAAAGGGACTTTTTAACCGAGCACAGCACGTTGCCGATGTGTTGTCAACTGTCATTGGAGAGACGTTTTTTCTTCGTTTGCTTGGTTTTTCCCCATGTGAAGTCATACAAGAAATAATGCCTTCTGGGGCATTTCACAGAAGAAAGATAAACAATTGGAAGGGCCTTCAATCTTGTCATTCCCTGGTGTAGCAGAGTGATGGTCGTGCACTGTCAGGGAAAGCTCAGTGCTCGGGGGACACTTAACTGCTTCCACTGAGGTGCAGCCTGAACTACACCTGGGCAGCCCTCACAGCTCTGCCCATGGGTATAAGCTACAATGAAATAAAACAAGTTTTTGTGTTGGGAACCTTGCAGTTTTCGCAGCTCTGAAGTGGGATACTTGAGGTCTGAGAGAGATTTCTGCCTGCCAAGCAGGGGCACAAATGCTGAGCGTTGTGGTGGAGCACGCAATGGAGAGTTCAGGGCTTTATGTCGGGAGAGAAAAATGTATTCATGGTTTTCTCATGCTTGCCATGATGGGCTGCTTGTTTCTGAGCTGTTCAGCTACAGATTTTCTGCGTTCGACTTCAGACACCGCAGAAGAACAGCTGGGAAATCAGTGAAGCAGCAGAGCAGAGTGGTTACAATAGAAACGAAAAAAAAACCTTATTGAAAGAAAACTGTCCGAGGCAGCCCCGTGGTGCCCTTTCACACCGAGACACTGTCCCAGGGAACCCCCTGGGAAATGGCAAGACATATTTTTCCCTGATAACAAAGTGAAAAAGCACAAAAAGTGCACACGGCATCTCGCTGTGCCGCGCTGCTTTAGGAGAGCGCTGCGGTGAGACCGCGCTTCGCCCTCGCTTTAGTAACGCCGGGCTCGTTCCTGGATGCAAATAAATGAATAAATAAGAAGCTAGCACAAAAAAAAAATGGCTAGTGTCTCATCCAGGACTTGTTTGTTAACTCCTGGTGAGATGCTGTGTGCAGTCATGCTGCCCCGAGGAGTTTATAATACCAGAGCCTGAGCCTGCCGCGTTTCCTCAGTACCGCTGTGAACGGCCTTGTGGGACTGCAGTAATTGAGGTAACTGTGTTACTTCTGGACTAGGTCGTGCAACTCTTGCATCAGGCATTAAGCACTTAGGAGAGTAGCCCCATTCACTTTACTGATGGCTTTTAGATGGGGAAATGTATTGCAATCACAAAGTTACCTACCCTTGAAAACTCAGCGTACTCGGGATGAAATGGAGAAACCTGAAGGAGGTTCTCATAGAGAACAACCAACAAATGGACTATATATAAAGCTGATCTCTCCTCTTCTGGTGATTTTTCTCCTACTTGCAGACAACCAAGCCCAGTTTTGCCAGTGACTGTCAGAAGACCATGTGTGAGTAGGTTTGAGCTGCAATAAACTGTTATGGGCTCCAGCTAAATCCAGCCCCCTGTAACGTTACGCTCCGTTGTGGACATGCCTCCAAAACACCTCCTGTTTCACAAGAAAAATTGCCCTGGTGCCTGGACCCCTGAGGTTGCCCAGGACTACTCCATCCTGAGTAGGGGTCTATTTCCCATATTAAAAGTCAGCTTCTTGGCAGAGGAGTGCTGAGCGTGGAAATCCATTAGCCTTGCCTGTGTGCTGCTGCAATCCCAGCCCCTGTAATGCTCTGTCCTGTGCTTCCTCCTTGGAAAAAAACATCATCCACAGTGCTGGTGCCACCACTCTCGTAGCCTTGCACACCCTTGTAGTAAATGATTGATCTTATTTATATGATTTAAGGACTGAGTGGGTATTCTGGGAAGAATTCACCTGTAAATGTGGCTGTGTCTGTATTTAATCAAACTCTGATACATAGTCCAGATGTGGATCAGGGTCGTGGCTGGGGAAAGGTGTGTTCACTGTGCAGGGAGAAGTTCTCTGCTTGCAGGGACACCCAGCAGAAGAGCACTGAGCTCTTTAGCTTTGAGAACAACCCTGAGTTCAAGTTGTCTCCTTTGTGCCTTCAGTGTTTGCTTGGCCTAGAATAATCTGTGTGAAGAAAGTGAAAATACTTAAAAACATTTTCAAGATGCTTTTACCAATAGTTTCAAGGAATTTTTACGAATGTGTTCGTCACATTCCTAATTCGAGCATAGTATTTTTTTTAATCTTTCTTTTATTATTATTTTTCTTTTTAGCTAGTTGTATTTATTAATATTGATCTTGTAGTATAACCTGATTTTAAATGATCTGTTTCAACTGTTAGATGGTGGCACCTTTATTGGTACTTGCAATTTTCTGTTTAATTCGAGCATAGTATCTGATTAAAAGCAGTAAAACACAATGTTATGTGTTATGTACACAATGGTTACATCTTTTCAGGAGACAGAAGATCATCATCACTTGTAGGGTCAGTGGAGAGAGAGGAGAGCCATTTATTCCATCACCTTTTCCAAAAATTTAGTAGCTTCTTTAGGAAATCTGAAAGTTGTTCTTGACAAACTGTTTGGTTTCATATCCAAGGTTCTGCTTTTTTTTTTTTTTTCTGAAGTTACCAGTTTAGAGGACAGACTTTTTGACTGGATGCTCTTTCACCTTTCCTGGTTGTACCATCCACATCCTTGGAGGTTTCCAGGACGTGAGGGGATCAGGTCAGACCACAGAGTTGCCTCTGGTTCAGACCAGGGACCTCCTGGGGCTCCTTCNACCATCCACATCCTTGGAGGTTTCTAGGACATGAGGGGATCAGGTCAGACCCCAGATGGGGCTCCTTTCCACTGAATTTCCCTGTGATTTCATGATTTGTCCACTTGCCTGAGTGAGAACTGTTGCCCAGGTGAGCAGCTAAATCTTAAGGCTTTGTTTACTGGGCAGAACACGAGTCAGCATCCACAGGAACGTGCCAGATTCTGTACCCTTACATCTTGCAGTGCACTGCAAATGACTCCTGTGAGGATCTGGGATGGAGCGTCCAGGTGATGCATCTCTGGCTGCTGTGTTTAAGGGTTCTTTGTATGTGTGTCAGCGTAAAATACTTAATTCTTTTGTAGCAACCTCTTTTACTGGGAGACCTATCGTCCTCCAGTGGATCAATTTGTCTAAAGGAATGTAATCTATATTTACTTTGCAGTAGGTGCTGTAGCTCTCAACTCTGCTTTTAGCTGATTCAGCTCCAATCCAGCTCGCTTTGACCTCAGAAATATTCCCTGCTCACTGTCCTCCTGTTCACTCCAATTTGTACTGCCTAAATGCCTACTGCTGAGTGTCCCTCTGGCCATTCTGAAAGGTGTTTCATCACACTACAATAAACGTGAAATACTGATGCACTCAAAACAGCAAAAGAGGAGGGGGAAAGAAGCAGCTGGATATCGACATGGGACTGGGCAGGGGCATTTATTACACTTTACTTTCATCCCATTGTCTACCTTTGGCAGAGGAGGGCTCTGAGGGTCCCTGGTGGGCCAAGCCGGTCGATACGACACAGGAGCTAAATTAGGCCTCAAGTCAAGCACATATCTACCTTGGCTGGGATACCTCCAACCTAAAGTCCCTGGAAAATTTACATTTTTCCACTAAGTTAACCAATAACAGAGTGAAATGAGTGAGAAAAAAGCAGCTGTCTAGCCTGCCTCTTGCTTCATTATCAAATGGATTTTGTCCAAACAGCAGCTTAGGTGCCTTATGAGGGAGACAGACGGGCTGATGTGCGAGCTGTGGCCAGGATTCACCAGGTTCCTTAAGTAAAAACAATTTTAAAAAAAAGTTAGTGAGCACATAATAACGTTTTTGAAAGGTTTCTCCCACGCCTCCTGTTATTCTGAAGGTGCTTTCCACCCACCCCCCTTTCCTGTCCTCCCAGGACCTAAACTGACAGAGTGCACACACAGAGTTCTTACTGATATTAGTGTTATATTAATTTGTCAGTGTAGAACGTATTTGTTCAAGCCAGAACCCTGATTCAGAGGCCTGGAGATCTCAGGTTTGTCTTGGTGATTTTCCACTCTTCCCTAAGTGCTGGAGTCTCCAACACATGGAAAACTGTTGGTGTAACTGTGGAAGAAGGACAAGAACTTTCAAAGTGCCAACATCTTTGGCTGGAAAACAGATTAAGGTGATTCAGAGCCTTCATGGCTGGAGAAGGGAGCATGGGTGACCACCTCCTGTATTCAAATGTGGGTCAACAAACCCCTCCAAAAATGCTCAGAAAACAATTTTGTTCTACACATCGACCTCCAGTAACCATTTCATAAAATCACAGAACGATTTGGGTTGGAAGGGATCTTAGATATTATCTCATTTCAACTCCCCTGCCATGGGGAGGGAACCTAAGATCACTGTCGTATATAAACCAAAAAAAAAAAAAATTGTAATCATGTACCAAGAAAATAGTAAATTTATTTGAATTAGACAAACAAACAACAGCAAAAATCCAACCCCCCCCAACCAACACCTCTCCACCAAATAAAGTGTTTCATGCAAATGAGGGCTATACTTTTTAATATTATTTTGTAAGGTGAGGAGGTATTTTGTTCATCAGGAATGAAGGCACAGTGCAGGTACTTAATCTGTTAAAACTCTCCTGCTTTATTATTTTAATAATCTGAAATATATTCCTCATCTGTCAGCTCTCTGCTCCAAGCTCAGGCACTGCAAACCACCGTGTCTGTATCTCTTAAAAAGCTTTGCTTGGTTTATTTCCAAAAGAGCTCTTGCCTACCTATTTGCTGGTGGAGAAAATTATTTCGAAACATGAAGCAGGTAAACCTTAACCTGCCAGATGTCTTCTTCATGTAAGCAATTTAAATTCAATTTGTGGCAGAAAATACAGGCGACTTCTGGATCAATAGGCTGCATTCAGCAGAGCTGACGTGCAACACCTGATCCACCGCCAACCTGGCTGGGCTCTTATTGCTCCTACCTGAGGGACTTTCCCTGGCTTTTATCATTAGGTAAAATCTCTGAGGATTACAGGTACTTAACGCTAATTAGAGCTGCTCTGTTCCCCTCCGTTTGAATGGCCTCTGTTTCTGCAACAGCCGCTCCCCTTGTGTGTTTCAGGGGGATAATTGTGGTGGCACACGCCAGCGAGGTAAATGATAGCCTTGCACAAACACACCCCCAGCATCTCGCAGGAGAAGAGGGTGATGAGATAATAGCTGCAACAAAAGCTGCTGCGCCTTCACCTTGCTCACTTTTGGGGGCTTTTGTCAGATATCTGCCTTCAAAGCTGTAGTTATGTGATTAGAAGGAAGAGGCTGTAAACAAACAGGACTTTACTCCTCCCCAGACATGGGAAGTGAGGCACTGTCAATCCCAAAGCTCCTCCAGGAATACCTGTGCCTCGCTGGCATGTGGAAGGCTCTCGGAGATGTGTGACGTGCATGCACATCAATCCTGCTCTGAGTGCTCACAGCACGCGAGTTATTAGCACAGAAATCATTTTCCATTCACATACGTTTAACTGGGGTTCAGAATGAAATTTAATCATTGCTCGGATTTGTAATAATTATTATTATATGTAGGGTTAAGTGCTCGAAAAATGGAGCTTTTATTTGCCATTTAACAATTCCCTCTTCTATCTGTGAGCTCTGATTCTACCATTATTGTGTTTCCTACAAATATCCCAGATACTTATAAATATTCTATTGCAATGAATTTTATATGACCCTTCAGTTCTAACAGCGGAAGCTGCATTTTGAACTTAAACCTAAAATCCAGTGCAGTAAAGCCAATTTTTAAATGCAACCTTTCCACCAAGTGGTAAAGACAGTCATAAAGTCACTTATTATTGCTCAAGTCCCTCTTGACATATAATTAATCCATCTCATCCCCCATCCAAAAATCCAGAGACAGCAAATTTGCCCTTCCTGAATTTACAATTCATAGAGGCAGAGCGTTATCCAGCACTCCCTGACTGGGTGCACACATTGCAGGAAAGGGAGCACAGATGAACATTTAGGAGACACTCATCTCTCACTCTGTGTCAGCATGAGGGGAAAAATAACAATGACTGGGACAGAATCTCAGAATCCCTCCGAATGACTCAAAAAATGTGTGGCCGTGGCACTCGAGGACATGGTTTAGTGGTGAACGTGGTGGTGGTGTTGGGCTGATGGTTGGATTTGGGGGTCTTAGAGGTCTTTTCCAACCTTATTGATTCTGTGATTCAGATATAGGTGGAGAGTCTCCTTTCTTTTTCTTATGAGTCTGATTTCTGAACTTTACACACATCATAGAGAAGTTTGGAGAATGGACCTTTGGAGATTGTCTGCTTCAGTCTCACACTCTGCCTGTCTGAGTGTGGGAAAACCTCTCCATGCAAATCTGTTTGAACTTCAGGAAATAAACCAGAAAGTCCTTTTTGAGACATGGTGGTATTTAGTGGTATTTTCCACTAAATGATGCCATTGTCCTGAGGAGATGTAAAGCAGTAGAAAGAAGGTGTCAAAATGGGGTAAAATTAAGTTACATGATCCATTCCTTGACCTGGGCTTTGACCTTTGTGTGCACTCAGAAGAAAATGCAAAATCTCTCCAAGCCCAGAACTCGTGCTGCTGTAGGCAGCTCGTTGCAGCCCTGACAGCAGCCTTACAAATTGATGCTGTGTCTTCCAGCATCAACCAAAAATTGTTGAGGGCCACATTTATCTCCTGCTTTTTATAACGAGCCCAAACCAAAACTGTGAATTTCCCAGAGGGTGAGCAAGAGGATAAGGATTAGAAATAGGCTATTTAAAAATAAAACTCCAAACAACTCTTCACCGTTACATTTCCAGGCTCTGAAAATATTTTTATATGGTGTTGCTATCAAATGGTCATTACCTGTCCCTCTGCATATCTTTAGAAACCAGTAATCACTGTAGGAACTAGATATCGATATCACATGAAAATATGCTTGAGTAGACTCTAAATTGGGTATATCAAGAACAATTTAGTCCTCTTGTGTGTTTTCTTTCACAACAATCCTTTACTATATGGCACTATCCAAACCTGTTATTGACTATAAAATTATTAAGTGTGTCATTGTTGCATTCAAAAAATTATGAATCTGCTGTGCAGTATCCTTGTGATTAATCATCGTGTTTTATTGACCAACAGTGCTGAAGTACAGGGAAATTAAGATTGAAACCCTCCTGTACATTTAGTGCCCAGATCAAGACACTTTCAGTGTAGCTGGGATTTTTTTACAGATCTCAAAATGATCAAAGTAAGGGACACTCAGTGTTCGGAACTGCAAGGACCTTGGGGACAAGAGTACACCCTCTTTCCTCATGGAAACTAAATGACTTGGTGGTCTTCACTCACCAACTGCACAGACAGAACCCAGTTTCCCAGGGTGTCATTCAGCCTCTTAATCTCAGAATCATTAAATGGTTTGGGTTGGAAGGGACCTCAAAGAAAATCGCATCCCACCCCCTGCCATGGCAAGGACACCTCCCACTGTCCCAGGTTGCTCCAAGCCCCATCCAACCTAGCCTGGAACACTCCAGGGACGGGAGTGGAGATGAGTCTTTGCTCCTCTCGTGGCTGTCAGGTTGACTGCACACCTTCCAAACTGCAGCACGTGAGGCACGGGCTCTACACACAGAAACTGTGTTAATTACATGGACCTGCAAGCCCTGTGGAAATTACCATGTGATCTTGTAATGATTTGCCATATCATAACACGAATGCTCTGATCCAGCAAATCGCTTAAGAAAGTGCTTAAGTTCAGCCTGTCATTTCAAATCAAGCTTCAAGATCAACCTTGATGCTGTAATGACATAAGTGAATTATCCTGGAGCCTTAATGTAGTCTCCTTTGTATGATTTCCTTTATTATTACAAAATAAACAGGGGGTGAGAATGGTTTCAGAGGTTATTTCATGTGATACTGCTGAACTGGCCACAGGTTTTGGCAGAACTCAAAATTTTAAAGCCATGGAAGAGCTGAGTTCGTGAATGGTAGGACAAGATGTAAGGGCTTTAAACAGAAAGCAGGTATGGATTAGATACTAGGAAGAGATTCTTCCCTGTGGTGACTTGAAAATATTTGGGTGAATTTTTAGCGGAATGGTAAAACTTGTCTTGGTATTGAGACTGTTGTCCATGTAGCATCCAACATCTTGAGTCAAAATATGGGGAGAATGGGGCTTTTTAAAAAAAAATTAATACTGTTTTTTAGTGTTAGTAAATATTTTAGGAGAAGGAATTATTTGACCAATTAAAATTAATAATGAAATAAAGAAACAATCTTTCTGAATGCAGTCCTTCAACAATTTTCAACTTCTCTGTGGTGCACCTGATGCAGCAACACCCCCTAACACTGCTCTAATGTTCTAACATGAAAAATAACACTTTAAACTGTAAATAAAAACATACTAAACTTATTTTCCTTGCTATCAGTTTGAAAAATGGCTGAATCGTTTATGCTGAATATTTCCAAAAATTACCCCTGACACAAGCACTCGGGATTCAGTCAGTGCAATTACAGGCCTGTGGAATCATGAGTGACAGAACCCAGGGTTTTATACTGGAAGGCATCAGCCATCCCTACGTTCACACACAGGCAGAGAGGGAAAAAAAAAAAGGGAAACGGGAGGCAGAGGGAACATATGTTGGAGACAATCCTGCCTCCCGTAAAACTGCTGTTGAGTCAAGTAACCTGTTTAAAAACAATGTATTCCTCTAACTGCAGCCACCTGGCTTGTAATTATAGTCCTCATTAGAAACTGCTACAGGTCTTGAGTGATTAGTTATTGTTTATAAACTGTTCAACTGGAGACCACCTGTTTTCGTGCAGCGCCGCACCTTCGCCTTGCCTGGCTGCCTCGTGCCTATTAATAGGGAAGCACCTGTTTCCTGACAGGGCAAACCCGGAGATAAACCTGTGTGTCTGAAGCAGCTGGGGGAAAGGTCTTTGTGAAGGACACCCAGATCTATTTGTTGCCATTAAGCTGTCGCCAGTCGCAGTTGGAGCGCTTGATGGAGCTGCCCTGCCTCGCGCCTCTCGTGTCCGCGTAGACTCCCCGGCATCTGATGCGGAGCTCTTGGAGAACGTTTATAATTAGCCCTCCAGAGATTGGGAAATCCGGAGAAATAAAACATGAGGCCTGAACGCTGGCACTAATTGTTAAAAGAGTTAAATGCCCCTGTATGCAAAGCACCCGAGATGAAAGGAAAGGTGAGTGGCTCCGTGTAGAGATGCAGGAGGTGGGGCATGAACGCCGTGTTCCTTAAATAAACACAAGGGTCGCTGCGGCCCCACTGGCAAAGACAAAGAGGAGGCACTGATTTTCTCAAGGCGATTCAGTCATGTAGACAGCAAAGTCATGCTGCAGTTAAAATATTTAGAGCCAAATTCTGCTCTGAGTCATGCTGGATTCATCTGATTTATTCCCAGACCTAAACAGTGTAACTGAGAGCAGAATTTGGCCCCTGCTCCCCTAAACTGTTCTTATCACGGAACTAATTTTCATCTATGTCCGTAAGTGGCAAATTATGTCTTTATTTTTTTTTTTTTTTAAGTTGCCTACCTGGTTTTGAACTAGAAATGAGCTCTGTCCCCAAGGTTGTCAGCCTGGGAGAGTGGACACACGAGCAGAGAGGCAGAGCTGGAGGCACAAAGCTGGAGCGAGCTCCGCATGGAAGAGCCGGCTGTGCGCTCGGAGGAGGAAGCAGCAGGCTGTGCTGTGTGAGGGACACACCAAAACATGCTTGGGCAAGGAGAAATGGGACCATTTGGCACTGGGATGAAGTCAGCTCTAAGGAGTGCATCGGGTGTTGGCAGTACTTTACATCCCAGGCAATGCAGAGAGCAGTGGGAGCTGCCATGCTTTTAATGTGATGGTGGAGGTTGCAACATTCCCAGGCTCCCAGAACCCCTTCCCCTGCTCTATTTTAAGCACTTGTGGCCATGCCTTAACCCTTACCCAGTGTAGTATTTGCTGCTGTGGTTTGCAGCGGGCATCCCCCATCATCTGGCATTTTATTGAGGAACACCGAGGCTCCCTTTTCTCTGCCTTTCCTCTCCTTAGGAACCAAAAAGCTGCCTTCGTACATGACCTGGAAGTACTCCCTAGAAAAACAATATTTAGTTTTCTGATTAGCATTTTTGGGATTGACTGATCTTCCTTAAGGGCATGTTATTGCTCATAGGCAGTTGGTTTTGCTTACTCATTTATTGGGTAACAGATAGTTTCCAAAATGAGACGGCACATCATGAAAAATTAGGGGATAATACAGTCTCAACGTTAAGCCAGGAAAGTTTTCTGTATTAAGGCACAGTGGCATGATGAACAACCCAGTCACCACCCTGTGTTCCCACACAGCAAATGTTAGGCACCTGTGCATAGCAGTGAATCATCTTATCAGCTGGTTATTCATGGCTGAACATGTTCCCAGCCCTATTTGTCGGTGTTTGACCATCCCCAAAGCTTCTTTGCTCCCTGCTCTTCCTCAGGAAGAAACAGAAAACTTTTGCTTTGCGTGAAACATAAAAACTTTCACTTTACGTGGAATAAGCATGGCTAAAACCACCAGATTTATGCAACTGAATGGAGATGTTCATATTTAGCTGTTCAGTATTTAAATGATAACCACAGTCCCCAGCATTATTTCAAGGATTCTGTAAAACCTCACCTCCAGCAGAACCTCAGGATGGGCAGCATCAGACCTGTCCACCCAAAGTTCCCCAAGTACATGGAGCCACCAAAGGGATTTACAAACATTTGGCAGAACAAATGACAAATTACTTGGTGTCTTATAAATTCAGGTTTTTGGGGTACAGGATCCTCACTGTCAATGCTTTTGGTTTTTTTACAGCTGTGGATGTTTTCAAACCTATGAAAACAACAGAGTGGGTCATTATTCATTGCAAAATACTATATAAGTACGCTCCAAATGGCTCATGGTGATAGCAGTCACCATTTTTATGTTTTAAATATGTTTACCTGAAGTAGAATACCAAGTGAAAGGAGCATAATCTGATAAATAACTGGAACAATAGATTGTTCAAGAAAAAATCATATCCAACTCTTGCCTGAAGAAAAACCCCACGGAAATAACCCTCTGAGTGTAGGTCCCAAGCATAAATGCATTTTAGATTCTTGGAGGATTTATTAATTTCCCCTTTCAAATATGGGAAACAATTGTTGTAATGACAGCATCATCATGCTGGAACAGTGGTAAATAAATAAATAGATAGATAGATAGCAATAGTTACCTCTTTTTTGTCCTACTACAGCTTTTCTGCTACTGTTTGGGTAGATGTTTATACAGTTGAGTATCTTGCAAAAAGCGTGCATAAAAGCCCAAACCCAACAAAAGACTGAAGGGTTACAGAGCAGCACAGAGGGGTCTCTTTTTTAAAGTGACTAACCCAGTTGATTTCAATACAAGTTTGGAAAATAATCAAAAGTTCTCCGTTGTGGAGAACTGGCAGTAGGATCTGCAGGAAGCCCAGATCTTCCTTGCCCAGTGGGTTTCCACATGTTGGGAGAAACCAGAACTTTCCGGAGCTGGCGCAACCTCTCTCTTTGAAATCTTTTTCTTGCTGTTTCTTTTTTAAAGGTGTTAAAGAAATATGACTGTAATAACCACTGACAAAAATCTCTGGGCTTGAACTGAAGTGGGAAATCACAGAGGTTACTTATTTCCTCGTGCTTTTACCATTTGTTCTCTTTTCTCGAGGAAGTTGAAAGACCTGGGATTCGAACTTAATAAGGCCCCATGCCGTTTCTAAGAGTATTTACAACGTGCAAAAAATAAGCCAGCACATTTCTTATATTTAAATTTGTTTTCAGTCATCTGAGCTATTACACAGTAGGCCATCCCCAAACCTTTTGTAACAAGCAGTAAATGTTTCTCAGACAAGGGAAAGAATGATGTGTTCAGCTGTAGCTGCTGGAGCCCAGGAAAGCGACAAAACATCGGAGTGCGTGCACTCCCCACATCCCAGTTTGTTTCAACATCATGGAAACAGAGCTGCCTCCAGCCCATGGCACGTGCTGCAGACGTGTGCGTGGGGTGGCAGCCTGTGGGATGCCCACAGGGGTGGGCAGCAGCTTCCTTTGGCAGCTGGAGCTCTGCTGTGTTGTGGAACAGACAATGACCTTGGGTTTTATTAACCACAATTGCTTCCCATTTTCAAGGCTCTGCCCTAAACCCCTTTGGTTCAGTGGGAAGCTTTCCGTTTCTAGTGGTGGGGAGTGAGGGTAATTCCTCTGAGTGCCAGTTGTGCAACACCTGCTCTAAACACCACCAGGAGTTCAGTTCTAATTCTGGTCCATGTCTGATAGGTTGGTGTGTCATGGAGCAAAACAGCTCCGGTCCTGGAAATCCTCTGGATGCAGCAGCAGGGCCACGGAGGCAAAGCCAGTTCATCAGTGCAAGGCTTGTGTGTGTGTGATAACCAAGGAACCAAAGGGAACATGGAACATGTCCTCATATTTCCTAAATAAACAGCGTTGCAGAAGCCATCCCAGTGAATCTGCCTTTGAATCCCTTCTCGTTCTGGAGAGACTTTATCATCTGAAGCAATCACGGATGGAAGGAATGTCTGAAGGCCTCAGACAGACTCTCCTTAGTGGTTTTTGGATGGCATATTGGGGAAAACTAGTTTTGTTTTGTTTAAATTCCTTTTGCAAACAAACATTAGCACCTACAAACTCCAGATACACCCAATGTCCATCTGAGAGTCGCTGGAACGCCGATGAGACATTTCGTCCAGTGCCCTACTGAGTCACTGTAAAAATAACCCCACCAAGAACAGCTGACCAGACTCACTTTCATGTCAATCTTTTCTCCTTTCATTTTCCTTAAAAAAACCCCCCAAAACAAACTCATAACTAAAAGTTGAGTTTAAGTAGGAATGCACAGATTGAGGAAGGTTCTTAGATGGAAGCACAGGGGTGTTATTAAAAAAAAAAAAAAGAAAACAAAAAACCCACCCTGAAATATGTAGACACATATTCGCCATGGAAACGTTGGAAACAACATCACCATGAATCACGTTGGAACTGAGTGGGCACGGAGTGGTTTGGAGGGTCCTGGTTGCCAGCCTGAGCCGAGTGAGAGCCGCTCTCCGTCCTCACGGGTCGCTCCACGGGGACGGCGCCGCGGGATCGCCGTGGCCGGGGTCGCATCGCCGTGGACACGGCGTCTGGGGGCGGCGCAGCGGGGCGTTACGAGGCAAAATGTGCCTGTCCTCGGCTGCCAGCAGTGATTATTTTGTCTTGTAACATCGTGTTTTCTAATCGACCAAGTGAACCTCCAGCCACCGGGCATTTACGCAGCTGCAACTGGGCTGTGTGTAAGTGAATTCCTTTGAGAAGCATAAAGAACGTCCCAAAATAGCTTCTAAAAGACATATTTTTTTTGATGTCTTCCTGCATTTGCTGCCTCTTTTTCTGGATTTCTCTCTTCTTCTTCTCTGTTGGCCAAGATGGGTTCTGAACAAGTTTGACTGCTTCTTAGTTCTTGTGGCTTTTTTGTGATGAACAAGGATGAGAGCTGCTTGCAAGGATCTCTTAAGTAGCTGTTTGCAATTTTTTTAGCCTATGGTCACCCTCAGGATAAGTCTCACAAACAGTTAGAGGGTAAAATTGTAATGATTCCTGTTTGAGCTGTTATCCTACTGGAAAAGATAAGTGTCTGAAAGCCTTAAGAGCAAACAGCGAAAAGAATCTTAGAAAATGTCCTTTATCCTTCTGCTTGGTTTCGTTTTTTCCTTTATATACCTTTTTCCAGAAATCTAGATTTTAGCTACACATAAGAACAGTCTCTATTTTTCGGTTCCTCTGAGTTAGGGTCTGACCCATGATGTGGTGGTCTTCCCACCAGGGAAGGACGTTCAGTTAAATAATCCTTTTAAAAGACATTTCAGAGAGAAAGAATAACCTCCACCACCAAAGCAGGAGCTGAAAAAACCCTCAGGTTATGAGGATGAGGCATCTTATTGAGGAAAGCAGCATAAGTTCTGAATTCCTATAAGCTTCTCTACATGTGATAAATTTACTTTGAAGTCCCCTTAAACATATCCCAATAGGCATTAAAACTGGAATCATCTGAATTTCGGCCTTTATAGGTAAAGTCAGTGTTCATTTAGAACTCATAAACATAGTAAGGTGAACATAAATCAGTTTTGGACATGTGTTTACTGCATCAGCTGCTTCAGACTCTCCTGGTGGTTAAAGCCAGAATATGTAACTTTGCATTTACTCCAGCAGTTCCTCATGGGTGATGACTTGCACAGCCTTGGTTGGTCACTGTGGTGTGAAACACACCAACATTTCCTATGAAAATTCCCTTTATGTCCTGCGAACAGTGTCTGTGTGACACAGGTTACTCTGTTTAAATATTTCTTAATTAATTTCAAAAATAGTCCTTCCTACTGTCTCTCTAAAGCTGGGTGTGAATTCTTCTCTTAAACTGTTGGCAACAGAACATTGCCTTTTCTGGAAGGGCTTGGAGCCCAAAATCTGCTGATGCTCTCTCTGAATGGGAGAATACAATTTTTTACAGATTATATATTCATTTTTACAGGCTGTGGTCTTTATGGAGACTTTTCCCAGTTATGCCCCAAATTATCTGGTCCATTAAAAAAAAAAAAAATTCACATTAGGCATTCCTTCCTTGTCTCCATGAGATTATATGATGCATGCTACAATTTTCCTGAAGGTGCTCACATTCCTGATTGGTTTATTAATTTGTGTTTATTGTAGGTACTCTGGTATAATGTTTTATCTTAATTAGTATTTTTATACCCACTATATTAAGTACGTATGTGGGCAGGTTTTTATGCTGCACGTCTTCCTGGTGCAACTGAGGTTTATTGTTTTACTTCAAGAAGGAAGAATTATAATCAATTTAAAAGTAATTACAGGCACATTTTGCTTCAAAACCAAACTATGCTGCATTAACATGAGACAGTATTTTAGGTTGAGATCCATACGTTTTTAGCCTGATAAGCCTCCTGTTGAGCTGTGTGTGATACCAACCTACCTTAAATTAGGATAAACCTATCTTTTTAGGATAAAATCTAACCTTTATTTTTCCTCACAGAAATAAGTCCTCTTCTTGGGCATTCATTGAAGAAAGAATTTAATCCACCTCTTTTTTAAAAGAGGTGTTTTGTTATTATAAGACTGCAAAAATGATATGCATTTCTAGATTCATTTTTTGCATTTTACATGTGGGGCAAAATTCTCGTGCTCAGGGAAGTATTTAATTTCTTGAGTAAAACCCTTAAAATTGGGTCCAGTAGGAGTAGCACAGCACTAAAACACTGTTTGTGTATTTTTTGTCATGAGAGAATCAGAGTTTGTGCTTCTTCGTTCTTCATTGTGGACACTCAAATAATTAAATGGCTACTGGGTAATATTATTTTTTGCAACTTTATTCTGTGAATACTTTTTAGCTTTTATATATATATATATATTTTTTTTTTTTTTTTTTTTTAAATTTAAGATATATATTTCTGTTTTGTATAGAGGCAAGATTTGTTTTAATCTGATACTTTCCTGGTAAAAATCTTAGAAAATCACAGTGGTTTTCACTTTACATTCCTCGTTTTCTATGTCTGTAAATGACGTTTCTGCCTGCTTTGAGCAGCTTCAATCTTGGATCATTCCAACCAGTTAGATGGAATTACCTTCAGCCAGACAAAGCAGAGGTATTTGGATGTTTTGCCCTTGTTTTTAACTTGTGGTTCTGACATGGGCTGCTCGAGCTGGGCATTTGCATTCAGCAAAGGTTGATGCAGGAGCACTTTAGTTGGTGAGTTTGCAGTTCTGCTCTCAAGGAGGAGCGAGCTGTAAATTACCCACCACTGAGTTGCTGAGTCACTTGAATACCTCAGACTCCTCTAAATGCAAGATCCAGAGGGGCTGCTGAATTATCCTAGGCTGTTTTTCAGAAGATCCTCGTGTCACAATCTCATTCTGAATATGATTTTTTTTTTTTCCTGGTCTGGATAAGTATTTAATTTGAGATTTCCGTAGTGAAGAGAATTGAGTCGAGACATTTTAAGTGCTTCTTCGTCTATCATTAGAGACACCGAGTGACACAGGAAAAGATAATGAACATAGAAAGAGCCCCCAAAGCACTTTTAGATCGTTTCCTGAGAGTCAGCAGGCCAATATTGACTTTGATTAAGCACTCACTTCGGTCCCATTAGTTTGGCAAACTGTGAAACAGAAGCGAGCGTCCTTTCCAAGTTGGTTTTGCATAAACTCTTTTACGACTTCACTTCCGAGTTTCTTTAGAACATCTCTGTTGTTTTGTTTATCCCTTTTTTCTTCTTTTCCTCCTCAAGAAAGATATTTTTTCAAGTCTTTGAAAGATTCCATAATCTAAAACTCATATAAGGATTTACGGTATGAACCACTGACACTTAGCAATCTTGTTTTGTGCCTCAAAACTGCAGAGGAAAGCGAAGATACGTATTTTCTTCTCAGTATTTTCTGTGTCTGGGGTTTAATTGACAGACTTTAAATTGAATGATTGGTTTCTGAAATTATTTTTCTGGAGTAGATGACTATTATGGTTATATACAGCTCTGGAATTGTCTGCCATTTGTCAGGGAAAAGCTCTTTCCCTTGTGCCCCTTTGGTGTGAGTTTGAGTCCTGGCCATTGGTGTGTATCTATCAGGAAAGATCCATGGTAAAATCGACAGAACCTGTGTAGGTTTTTTATTATAAATCCCACAAATGCGTTTTTTAACTTTTTCTTTTCTCCCAGCGATAATTTAAAGCAGACAGTGGGCTCTTGTCCCGTCATTCTTCTTAGAGTTGGAGATACTATGGAGATACTATGACAAGCCTTGAGGTTCTGGTGGGTTTTGGGTGCTGATGAAAGAGGAGCTCACTGCAGCTGGATCATCAGGAGGTCGTTTCCAACCTAAATGATTCTGTGATCATTGAGGAGCCCTGAAGAAACCCAGTGAATGCAGAGCCTGTTCACAGTCTGAAAAGAGATACTTCAAGTTGGGGGAGTCGTTACAGAGATGAGGGATCTTGCAAATGTTTCCTCTGCCCATGAGGGAGCTCTTTCCCAGACTCTGCTTTGAATAGACACTCTTCACTGATTTATGTACTCTGTGGATCTCTCTGGGCCATGAGTGGTCTCAAAGGTACACAGATAGTTTTCTACTGTAACTTTCTGTCCTTTATAGTTCCTCTCAGGTTGAGAAAATCCTCACTGTTACCTTTCAATATTTTTATTTCTAGCACATGAGAAAAAAAGCATGTTACACATAAATGAACGAAAAAGGTAAAAAAGGATTAATTCACTATTTCTTAACATCCTTCAAGCCAATTAGCAGTAGGTCTGAAGAACAGACATCTGACAGATTGGCTATAATTGGCAGCATTTTCTGTGGCAGTTTGCTACCACTCTTCTGCTTCACCTGGAAAGTCTTTAAAGAGGTTACATTGCTGAGCTGACATTGCAGCAGTCCAAGATCTTGTCCATTATCGTTTCTGTTTAAATGGATTTCATTTTAGGAATACCCTACACGTTATTTCACGTATTCTTGGCATTCTATGCTACCAGAAATACGTATTAATGCATTGCTAAATATTTTATAATCACACAATGTATTTTCATAAATAAAAGGGAAAAGTAGGTTATTTCTTATCCCAGCATTATAATCAGGAATATTGTAAGGGTGGATTAATTAGCTGAGCCGTGGCGCTAAGTCCAAGGTATTGCTAGATAAATTTTTTATCTCAACATCTTGTTTCCAAGCCTTAAAGGTAATCCAAATTAAGGTTTATATTCCTGTGTATCTGCTAGTGTACAGCACACGTAGGCACAAGCACAGTGGTGCACACACGCCTGAGCGCAGTGACACAGAGCGTAGGCACACATAGATTTCTATGTGAATTTGACATTGATTTCTGGGGTAAACAAATGGTTTTAAGTCTTTACTTGCCCAAAGCTAGATCATAGTATTCTGCATTTCAAAGTGTCCAAGTACCTTTAAAGTGATGGCTGCAGAGTCCCCCAAGGCATGAAGCAGATAAAACCTTCTTTTAAAAGTATTTTGCTCACCTTTGTAAAAAAAGGAACTTGGGGTTTATTGAGTGCAGGAAAGGCTCATTCCCATAGTAACCAATGCACGGCTGATATTGATCAGCAGAGTCAAAGGCAAAACCTACTGACAGGAATAAAGAGCGACTGTTCCTTATCCTCATATGTATTCTTCCCGGAGTTCTGTAGGTAACCGATACCACAGGCGTGGAGCGGGAGCCGCCGCGCCTTTGGTTGTGTCGTTTGCACACACCAGGGCTCCTTATCCAGAAGAAAAGCCCTGAGTGTGCCTGATTTTTTAGTAGATCCTGCAGTCTTTTCTCTGGCAAAACTCCATGTGATTTTAGAAGGACTTTCCTTGAGCGAGGTGTGTGCAAAATTGATCCCTTTGTCTTGAAGGAGCATGGCCAGCCTTTGAAATCTCTTTAATGCTTTATTTTCTACCTCAATTAATGAGACCGTAAAGGTGTTTAAATATCCCCTCCTTTGTTCTCCATACTTGTGGCAGGTGTGAGATCTGATAAATTAACATTTGCAATCACACCTGATCGCTCTTTAATGATTTCATTAGGTGTTAAATATAAGGCTTAGCATCCTTTTTATGTTAGGCATTCCTTTTTGAACTGCACAGCTTCACAGAGAAGATCTTTGAAACCAAGAGCTCATGAATTATTAGCATTCAGTACAATGCATATACATACCTTAAATCCTCATCATGATTAGATCATTCCCAGAATTGACAAGTCTATAAAAATGAAGAAAGGAGACCTGTGAGAGCTGTGCAAGGAGAGATATTTTGTAGAACATGATATCACATAATAAAGAATAAATTCTCTCAAGTCTGATAGTTTTACAAGGTTTTACATACTCCTAGGCAGGTAATAATCTTCCTTAGATTTTTTTTCTTTCCCCTGGACCTGCAAGGAGCCTTAACATTTTTTCCTGACAAAAAACTGTTAGATAACAACTGAGCCAAAATTAAATAACCCCGAAAGTCTTCCTCTCTAATCCCTTCTGTGCATGCTTAATGTTTCATTCTCCCACTTCAATTATGCCATCTGCATTATGTCTTTCGCTCCCAACTCGGAGAGTTGTTAAAAGGAAAAGCCTCTTTGAGAGTGTCACAGCTCCATTATGCAGGCCTATACCTGTGCTGGCAGCATGCTCTTCTTCTCACCTCATATTGCCTCTTGCCTGGGAAAGAGATCCCCGCCGTGCACATCAAACTGGAAACTGAAATGAAATTAAGCTGGTATGCAGGAGGTGGAGTAGGTTATGATAAGCGAGCGGAGGAGACTCCAGGAAGAGTTTCTAACTTAGTTCTTTGGGCCAAAAAATCACCCAGCTCAAAGTCCAGTCTTGGAGTCCGAAATCCTAGCCCAAAAAATCAATAGCAGGGTTTGACTCTGGATCCTTAATAATGAAGGTAGCCTGGTTTCCACAGGTGCTGAGAACACATGGATGTCACTGGCTCCACTTGCACATTCAGATGTCAAATTACAGGCAGGGATTTCCAACCATTGGGTTCAGACCCCTTCATTTCCTGTTGCAATCCATCTCTGCACAAGGTGTCATCAAGACTTTTTGCCAGATCTTGGCTGAGCAGGAGATGCACTGGACATTTTTTGAGATACCGTGTTGGATTTCCAGTGAGATCAATTCCTCAAACTGATAATGAGTAACACCAGGCTTTTGGAATTACTCAGAAAATTCTTGACTTTTGCAGGACCAACTCAGTAAAATTCACTGATGAGTTTATGATTATTCGAAGAAGGTCGCGGTATATTCATTCAGAAATAATTAAGGAGCAAGTTTTGGAAAGGTGTTTTATATTTGCACCTTTTACAACCACAAATGTAGGCAGTAGTTTCTCCTCTGTTTCATATCTTTTCATTAAAACCTGTTTTCGGTTTATTTCTAGCTTACAACTGTAACACATAATATCTCAGCCTGACACCCCACATGATTTGAAAATTTTAGGGGAAAAAAAAAATCCCATGCATAATACACATTTATAAACATACAGATACTGCAGATTAAATCGTGCACTGGAATGCAGAGCCATTTTTCTCTGACTGACTTACTGAGCTGTGCTCTGGAGATGATTTTATGTTTAGTTTAAAATGGCTGCAATATTCAACATAGAAAACTGACTGTCGTTTACAGCCTTCACAGTCCCCGTCTCTCCAGCAAAAAAAATTGTCATCAGGGGCTTAGTTTCCAGGATTTTTGGATGTTTCTGAAACCTTGGCTGGGTGTCCCACCCCATTATCATGACAGACCCAGTACCCGCTGAGCAGTGATCTGAGCACAACAGGACCAGCTCGAGCATTTGCGCGACAATCGAAAAGGTTCTGGAGAAGGATGTGCTGACACAAAATGCTGTCCCGGGGACCTTCAGTGCCATTATCTTTAAATGATCCATAATCATTAGGAAGCTCTCCTGGCACTACTAGGATGAGTTTCTTGGAGGAAAAGAAGTCTCCAGTGTAATCCAGTGCTGTCGTTTAAAGCTCGCTTTCACTTCTGCAGCCCTGAGAAGTTTTAAGTTCGAATGGCTTCATTTGAAGCATCCTGCAGTGGTGGCTGTTAGCTCCCTCCCCTTTTTCAGAATGCTTTGAAAAGCCATCAGAATGGTTCTTGCAGTTCTAAAAAGTATTAGCTGAGTGATGGGATGTTTATGTTTTAGCATTGACAGCTCAGAAGTAAAATTAGACTAAAATCTGAATGGTACTTTTCTGTTATGAACAATTTAAATACTTTTCAACATATGCTGTTAAAACCCGGTTGGATACAGAAGCAAAAAGAAAATTTGATCCAGAAGAGCACCAAGAGCAGAGTTGTTTGAGTGTTTAGTATAAAATAGCAATCCAGGGGCCTGGAATTTCCTGGCAGCCATTAGAGGCCTACCCGCTCTTCCAGAGACGAGGCCGACAAAGTACAAATACCACGGATAAATCCATCAGAGCTGTGCATGGCAGAAATCCCTATTGCAGCCACAGGTGGATTTGAGAGCTGTGCTGGAAAGTCTGCAGGGAGGAGAAAAAATGGGATAGAGGACTCTGGGCGATGCTTCTGCCCAGCTCCCAAACTGGTCAGATCGGATGGCTGGGATTTGGAGCATGAAGTTGGGTGAGGCTTGGAGCAACGTGTTCTAGTGGAAGGTGTCTCTGCCCATGGAATGGGGTTGGAACTGGATGATCTTTAAGGTTCATTTCAACCCAAACCCAACCCATAGGTTCTGTGAGGCAGCATGGGAATTGCTCTGAGACATCCAAGCTACCACCGTTCAGTGGGAGGGAAGTGTCATTACCCACCAGCAAGGAAGTAAGGCCACTGTGAAAAGTATTTCCTGAACTGCTTATGGATCAATTTTTTGTTGTTGTTGGGAGAAATTTATTGATTTCTCCCTTCATCCTTTGTGGTTAAACCATATCTGGCCTCTTTCTTTGCCTTCTCCAGAGGTCTTCAACGTCATAGAGCAACTTACCAGCTCATGGGGTCACCTGGGATTTTAGAAAACCTTGTAGGAAATAGATCATGCAAGATCACAGTAAAGAAAGGCAAATTATTTTCTCTTCTCTCTTATGCTCTGCCTGAAAGCTAATTTTCAAGTCCATCCTTTCATGTGCTTTACGAGAGATTAAAATGAAATTAGTTCAGGAAGGATACTGCTCAAGATCATTTTAAGATTTTCCAAAGCTCACCAGCTTGTTGACCTGTAAACCACCTTTAGCTGGACAGATGGTAAGTAGCAAATTGATCTCAGCCAATAAAAATCTGTCAGAACAATCTGCTGTTGGCAGGTGTCAGATAATTATCTCAATGAATAGATAAGCAAAGTAATAAGCAAATTAGAAGCTTCCATTGTAAATAACAGGAGGAATTTTATTTATTTGTTGCAGGCAGGCCCTTGATCATCTGCTGAAAAAAAAAAAAACAAACCTTGTCTGATATCATAGAAAACTCACTGAAAAGTTGTGTGGGTTGGAGGTGGTGTTACCAACACTAAGTTTTTTGCTTTTCAGCACTTTGACTCCTCTATACCGCTTTAAATTTCCAAGAAATAGTTGGCTGAGATGTGGAGAAAGTCCATGTCAGAGCAGTTGTGTGATATATTGTTGTGGTTGCAGTTATTTTTTATATGAACAAGCTGTCAGAAGCCTATTTGCAAACCTGGACCTCACTGCCCTGGGCACACTCATAAAAAGATGGTCTCTGTCCCAAAACTCTCACCCTGAAATAGAAGACAAGAAGATATAAATTGGGTGTTGATGGGCCAAAGAGAAAAGTGCTGTGCTCAGAAGGGAATTCCCAGAAAATATTGCAGCAGTATGGTGGATAGACACAGGCAAGGACTTGGCAGTGCTGGGAGAATGGCTGGACTCGATGATTTTAGAGGTCTTTTCCAACCAAAATGATTCCCTGTGA
Source organism: Oreocharis arfaki (assembly GCA_013398015.1). Lineage (NCBI taxonomy): Eukaryota > Metazoa > Chordata > Aves > Passeriformes > Paramythiidae > Oreocharis > Oreocharis arfaki. Next base: position 420,026 of record VZRR01007829.1, on the reverse strand, counting down.
TTCCAAGACCTTTTGGGACACCACGGAGTAGAAATGCATGGATGTTTGCATTGGGATTTGGGAATATTTAGCATCTCTGTGAGATGTTTGGTTTTTTTTATTATTGGCATCAATGTGAATGCATATGTAGTACAAGGGGTTGGACAGAAAATGGCATAGTTTCTTTTTCTGCCTTTGTAAATGTCCCTTTGGTACCTCTGGGGCTGGGTGTGATGTTCTCAGACACAGAATCTCTCCAAGGGGAGCTGAAAACAATTGCTCCAGCTGACAAGAGGCACGTTACAAGGTAAGGATTCAGGTTGGATAGGGCTTGGAGCAACCTGCTCTGGTGGAAGGTGTCCCTGCCCATGGCAGGGGCTGGAATGAGATGAGCTTTGAGGTCCTTTCCAACCCAAAGCATTCCAGGATTCTATGATTCTCTGAATTTTACAAGCTGGGATTATTTCGTGTTCTGTTAAACATTCCTAAGAGATGCTTTCAAAGCTCAGTGCATTTCTGTCAGTCCTCACAATGCCAAATCCAGTGAGTGGGGCCAGCAGCAGGTACAGTGGCCACAAGCACCGAGTGTGAACTTCAGGGTGTTCCTGCATGTGCACTGCACTCAGCTGTGCAGGTCCTGCAGGTCCTAAAGGCATGTCTTGTTCCTTAAGGAAAAATTTGGGCTGGGTTTCAAAAACCCATCCATTACAAAATGAAAACATAAAATTACCTGAGAGTGGAACTCCAAATGGTCTCTCTGAGACCTGGAGGCCAGTGGAGGAGGAATCTGGCTGCTCTGTGGCTCCTGTGTGCAGGCCTAGCAAGTGCCACAGGCAAGTACTGACCTGGGAGGTCGGGTTTGCACATCCAGAGCCACAAGCACACCTAACACACCCTGTGCACACCTGAACATCGCGTTGTAAGAGCTCTTAATTGATCAGTGATACCCAAATGAAAATTTCTGTTGCCTTATTGATACCAAGAGAAGACTAAAATTTTAAATATTTATCTTAATTGCACCAGGTTAACTTGTAGACCCTCCTGTAAGAGGAGTTTGATGGTAACATAACTTGTATTCCTGATCTTTGCCAAGAGAAAAGGCCAGATTCGTTCCTCTCCTTGCTTTTTGCTGGAGTTATACCTTGCATTAACATGGATCATTAAATCGTTGCTTTTAGGGCAATGACCCCCAAGGGTTGCTGTGTTTCAGGGTGGGAGAGGCCCTTCTGCAGAGGGAGCTGAGATTGCCTGCCCTGTGATAGCACCCTGCACATCCTGAGCCAGCAGGGAACAGCTTCCAGAGGCATCCGCAGCCACTGTTTCCATATTTTCTCCTGGCAGGTAACTTTGTAAAACAACACAGGACACCAGACTTTCATGTAGGACTTATTGCTGAGTAAGAGATGAAAGTCTGAGGAATCAAAGCCACAAAGAACATTTCAGATCAAACCCCAGCCTAAGTGATGATGTGAGTTTACCTTTCCGTTCTGTGTTTCATCTGACTTTGCGAGGCTGTACTTAACCCAAGCTTCACTGTGCCTGTGGATCAGGGTGTGTGTGCTCCTTGGTGTTCCCTGAGGGTTTGGTTTGCTTTCTCAGGGTTGGGTCAGCACCAAAAATACACTTTTTTTATGAGCAGCCAGGGGCAAAGTCAGGATAGTCCCTCCTGCAGGCTCCCCGGCCTCTGCAGGGGCTGGGAGGTGATGAACAGCACAGAATCGTGCAGGGGAGGATGATGCCTCTTCCCAGCCTTTTGCAAAAAAGTAGGGAAAGAGGACACCTCCTCATCAGCCTGTACACCCCCAGGGAGAGGATTTGATGCTGCCTGTTAACATGAGCCCAGAAAATGTGGCCAAGGATGTGATCCCTGTTTAGGAGAGAAGGTACGTGCGGTGCAGTGCAGAGATTGCTGCCCATCCCTGTCTTCCTCTGCTCACCATGGAGAATATCCTCCCACACCGTGCAGATTTCAGCCAGAGGTTTTCACTGCAGGAGAGTTATCCTACGTAAATCAGAATTAATTACTCCATTAACCCAGGCATTTAGTTCTTATTACTCAAGATGCTGCAAGGCAAGAAGAGTAAGGAGGGACACTTCAGCCTGAACCAAGCAGACAGGGTTCAGGTGGCCATGGGAAATTTGGATTTGAATGTTCTATTCTCCTGAGGGTTGACCTCTCAAAATTAATACTAAATTTGCTTTTTTTCCCCTCTAATAAATAGAATATATTCACTTAGACACCTTATTTCCTCTGGTTTCAAGAGGGAGTTAGAAATCATGGTTCCTAAATATTTTTTGGATATCCTACTAGCTGGTTAGTTTTCTTCTGTTGAAGGTTGGGCTTGATGATCTTGGAGGTCTTTACCAACCTTAATGATTCTATAATTTTATGTTTTCTTTACAGTGAGGTCCCTGGGCCAGGCTCATCAAAATTATTAGTAATTAGAGCCACCATATCTTGGCATTTTTCATGCTGGCAAGCTATTTTTCAAGGCACTGTTTTCTGGATAAATGGTGGAAAGAACATTTTGTGACTCCTGCTTCAAAAAAAAAGAAGCTCAGAACAGTTGCTTAAAATAATAAATGGAGAGCCACAACTGGGGACAGGCACACTTTTGTTCCAATGTTAAACCCGATTCTTTCAAAAAACAAGAGTAATTCAGAAGTAAGTTCTATAAAATAATAAGCTGCTGAAAGCAGCCTGATTTTAAGATGTGGATCCAGCCCATGCCATGCAGTAGAGATGCTTTTTTTTTTGGACTAGCTGGACCGTTCAATCCCCATAATTTTTAGTCTCAAAGAACAAGCATTTTCACAGCTCCTAATTGAGCTAATTTCTGTAAACAAAATTCAAGTTGCAACTTAGTGCATTGACTGTTCCTATAGTGTTTGGAACAATCTGTTTGTGACCCTCATTTCCTTATTTTTTTTTCTGAACTGAGTTCTTAGATGAGATCACTTCAGTAAAAATGATACCAAAAATTGACACACAAAATCAAAAATTATTCCGATGTGTGTTTCTGTGTAGTCAGGGCAATGCCATCTCACAGGCAATTCCAAAAAATAATGTTTAAACAAAGAAAGTTCAAAGCTTCTTTCAACTTGCTGCAGATTTTGCTGCATATTCTTAATAAACCCTCTTCATCTGCTCCTGTGGAAATGTGAGCTTTCAAGCCATGTAAACCTAGCAAAAAGCCTTTATATTTTCTACTTCCTTCTTTCCTTACCAGCACTGCTATTATCACATGGTGTGTTCCACATGATAAGCCATTCATTAAAGCATCACCTACTGTTTTTTTCCTCCTCACTACCAGCTAGAACATGATCTGTCTCTGCAGGAAGACATTGGACCTCTGACCTCTTTTGTAGCTATTCCAGGCAAATATAATAAACAGGGTTCAGCGAGTTTGTGTAAATCTCTGATTATGTTTACTCTGAAATCCAAGTGTTCATCTCAGGCAGAAAAATTAAGGCTGATTTTCAAATATTATGTACAAACTCTAGCTACTAAGCATTCCATAATGAGCACTTTGGCAATTTAAAGCAAATTAGGGTTCCCACTAGGCAGGAAGGATATACAGTGTAGTCAAGTAAAGATTGTATGGTGTTTGATGAAAAATAGGCACGCAGAAAAACACGATACGGGCTCCTGGCTCCACATGAATGAGGAGATCCTGTGTTAGTGCACTTCATTACTGAAACTTTGCATTCTTCCTCACTTCTGAAAGCTTGGCTTCAGTCTGCTAATGATTTCTGGTGCAGCTCGAGTAAACATCACCCTGGAGAACCACCTGTTGTGGCAGTACGTGCCCCTCTGCTCTGATAATGGATGGGACATTTAGGATGTTGCGATGCAAAAGGGCAATTGAGATATTGGTGTAGCAGTGAAATTCAGCACTGTTGGGGTGATGTGACAACCCTCACGTGAGGAGACCTGCTGGAAAACGCTGAAAATGCCAAATTTGCCTCAGTAGCAGCAGGAAAAGCTGGATGATGGATCTCTGCTCAGCACAGGACATGGCACAAAGCAGTGCATTACATCCTTGCAGGTGACAATATTTCATAGAGACGTCATGTGGGGGAGTGAGGGAAGAGATCCCTGCCATTAATCTCAGCAGCTACTGGGTGTTCAGTCCAGCCCAGTCATGTGTGGAGTCTCAGTTCATCTTCTGAAGAGGAAAAGGGACTTGTATTGGCCCTGGGAATCCAGAAGGAGGATGGAAATGGGTGGTGTTGCTGTGTTGTTTTGCTGGTTTGTGCAATGAAAACCCACACGAGTGGAGTATTTCTCCATTCCGTTTTGCCGTTTCTGGATTAAATTTACCTCATTTTGGAGTAGTTCTTTACAGGTTGGGCAGTAGGCTTATATCTACCAACTACAGGGCAATTATGTTGCCTTACAGAATGAAAAGATATGGTCTGTCAGTGCTGTTCTCAGGGTAAGGTGGAAGAAAAAAAGCCAAAATAAAATGAAAAGAGCCCAAATGGATGAGGTGTCTGGCACAAAACAATACACCTCATTATGCATTCTTTAAAAGCACTGGAGTTAGACATCATCTGGCCTCTCTTGATTATTATTTTTACCTAAGAACATGTGCTTTCTCTTCAAATTCAATGAAGATGAACATGTAAAAAATAGAAAATTACCATTTTTGCTTATGAAATAGAAATTTGGAACATAAAGTGTTACTGGAATGGTAATCTTTGCATGCAGGCTTCAGTTTGACATTGCTATTTTCTTTGAACAGAACTCACAGAACTGGTAGGTTCTGCTATTATCCTACAGAGTCACAGAATAAGATTTTTAACGTCTTATCTCTCTTCTCACCCTGGCTAAAAACTTATCCTCACTGGTGACTGTAGTTGCAATTTAGCAGATTTTTCCCAAAATTCTTAAATTCACAACTTTAGTTTGATTTCATTTCACCAGTCCTCATTCTTCAAGGGTGACTAAACCAGCAGAATATCCAAATCCATGCAATTGTGTTCTCTTTCCCAGTGAGATTACTGAACGATATTACTGATTTAAAGTTACAAATGGCTTAAAAAAATTTACTTTTGAGAAGTTAAACATGAAAACGTGAGCTTAGAACCTGAGCAAAAGCACATGATGGAATTAGATGATTTTATTTCCTTGAATTTTGAGAGGAAACGTTGGTCAGAATGTTGCCGTGGTTGGAATTATTTTTGCTGTAGAAGGAGAAGAGAGGACGATGGGGATGTGAAGAGTTTTGTGATACATATAGGGGAACTCTCTGATTTCCAGGAGCTGTGAGAAGAGAAATGAGTTATCAGTACCTCGTGGAGTCATTTCAATAGGTTTGGGCTTTATGGGTGTGTTGGGGATTTTTTTTTTTTGCATACCTCAGCTAAAGCTTTGAAATTTCTACAGAGCATTGTTAGAAAAGAAGATGATTAATTATTTATTGTGGAGATAGGAGCAGAGTCTGCTTCCATCAGGATTCAGAGGAGGGGTATGGATTCAGGATTCAGGAGAGGTGTAAGCCTAGTAAGAGTGTTGTGTTGTGAGAGTTTGGGTAGGAGAAGCTGAATCATTATTAATTGCAAATTGATCAGTTGCTTTTTTTTTTCCCCCTCCATGAATTATTCATGAACAGATCCAAACTTCTGTGAATATATTCAATATTCACCTAACAGTTGGGATGAACAACTTTCAGAAACTAGTGATTGACAGTGAACCTTCTGGTACACTATTTAAACAATATTGATTCATGGGCTTGCTAATATGTTTGTCTTTATCGTAAAACTCGAGCAGACCCTCTCTGTTGGCAAAAGCACATAAAGAGCTGCTTGGGTGACCTCTCCACCCTGGATAAAACACATTGTACTTCATCACACTGGAACATCTGCCCTCAAAAATTACACTGAAGTACAGAAAGATAAGATCATGATCAGAGAACCAGAGAATCACGAACTGGTTTGGGTTGGAAGGGATGTGAGAGACCATCTCGTTCCACCCCCTGCCATGGGCAGGGACACCTTCCTTTGGACCAGGTTGCTCCAATCCCCATCCAGCCTGGCCTTGGACACTTGCAGAGGTGGAGCAATGATGCTTGACCAAATCAGCACCTCACACATAATTTATACCCATATTGCAGATGGCAAAGTTGCCCCCTTCCTGTCTCACTGTGAAGCGAGAGCATTAAACGCTGTGTTCCTTGGTTTCTGCTTTTCAGACTTTTCAAATCTTTATGCATTTTACAAAAAGTATCAATTCAATCAGCACAGAACACTCACTAAAGTGCTCCAGGAATGAAACACTGACTCAGATTCTTGCCTACTACAGTGACAAGCAGTGAGACAAGTTTGCCTCTAAATTTAACTTTGCAGAGTTTTGTGCAGGTCTTCAATGTTAGGGGGTTTTTTTAGCCCATCACCTTTTGGATCCTAATACTGATTCTGAGACAAAAAGTGAAAAACAGTGAAGCAGAGTCCCCACACTCCAGCCCTTGGTGCTGTGTTGACTCAAACCAAGCTGGAATTGTTGTCAGAGCTGCAGAGAGAAAATGTCCACAGAAAATATGAATGCCAGCACAAAACGAGGGTTAAAACAGGCAGATTGATAGGTTTCCCTAAATCAGAGGAAAATAAAACCCTCAGCAGCTGGACTCTGTCTCTGCACTGAGTCCATAACTAGCTGAGGGCACAAGAGCTGTTTGTTTTATGGACAGATCAGGTGTGTGAGAAAAGAGCAGGGCTCTAAGGACATGGCCAGGCACTCCAGAGTGGACTGAGGTACCGTGTGCTTGTGCAACAAGGTGGGAAATCTGCTCCCATCCTTATTGCTGGAATGACTTCCTGCACACACCAGCTTTAAATCTGCCTTTTGTCTCACAGATAATTACAGAAATAATGGAGAGTCTTTAATAATGTTGGTTGAGTGGGATGTTCAGCATACATCTTACGAATCAGGGTGATATGAGAGGAAGAACAGCCTGATGGTTTGGGGTGATTTGCATTTGAGTATCTGGCTTCTCCTCCAGCCTGTGAATCTCCCAGTGCTCCTCAGCCCTCCTGGAGTGGGAGACCATTCCTTTGCTGTGTGTCTGTCACGGATTTGAGATCTGATGGAGGGAGATGCGTGGGAAGATCTGACAGAGCGTTTTGACGCCTGTGAAAAGCAAATGTCCCTGCTGCAGAAGGTGGACTTGGCACCAGGGTGGTCACTGTCCCTCTGGAGTCCTCAGCCCAGCAGCTTTGAGTGGATGTGTGGAAGGAAAGCAGCAGCAGAGATGGTTTTGTGGGGAGATCAAATCATTATGGTTGCACTTCTGGAGACAAGACTCAGGGTAGCAGATAAAAGCACTTCTTGGGTAACTTGCAGAGCCTGGGTGGCCTCAGAAGGATGGTGAGGACACGGAAGGGCACCGTGTTCCGAAGTTTGTTTTCTGTAAATTAACTAAACACCCTTTTGCATTTTCTGGAGGAAAATTAATATGCATAAAGAGTTGCTTGGCTAAGCCTGTATCTCCTCACTTTACTCTTAAAATTTAGTTGAAATCTTTACCCTATCTCTTATCAAAAATATCAAAACTTTCCCAGTCAAGTCTTGAGGAAAAGCAGCTGATCCAGAGGGGGATGCAGCAAAGATCAGGACAAGTTGAAAAAGGAAAGTTCTGACTGAGATGCCAGACTTGATGTATCTTCAGGTTTCAGTTTCCTGGGGTTTTTGATCGGGGTTTTTTTGGTTGTTTCCCCCCCCACCTTTTTTTTTTTAACTGAAGCAGATAAGACATAATCCACAGTAAACCAGAGAAATACCACAGAATTCCCTTTTCCCAGCTGCCACCATACTGCCAGACGTTTTTAAAAACCAGAAAATTATTTAGGATCATAAATCCCAACATGGACAGAAAAGGAGAGCAGTAAAGCCTAATGTGTACCTTTAGTAAATATCAACTTCATTGAAAAATAAAAAAAATTAGATTCTGCTGATATGTCATTACCAGGGGTGGATTTTACTTATCTGAACCAACCCAAAATGATTATTTGGCCAATCTTCCAAGAGCCTGCCGTTATGCAAGGAGAACTGTCTGCTCCTTCTCCATGTACCTCCCCATGCACAAATCTGTGACATCTCCTATCAAGGCACAGATACGGGGGCTTGATCTTAATCATGTGTGGAAGAATTACCTGGAGGTGGAATCCAGCAAAGGACCAACCACGGGGCTGCAGCACAGGTTATCTGGCAACAATACAAATTATCTGGCAACAAAAGAGCCTTGGAGTTTTAGGAGTGAAACAGGGGCGGCTGTCTGCTCTCTTTGCACAAAAAGTGAAAATGTGGGATAGTTTTCTGGGGGAGAAAGCAGGAACCCCACACGTGCCTCTGTGCAGGGCTTCCTGTGCAGTTTACCTGCTGCACCCTGGTTCTTTGGAAAGTGTTTTATTGGGATTAAAACACCGGGTATTTTCTCATCCCATCAAATCCCATTTCCAGTGTTCCGCTAATGTCACACGCCAAAGCCTGAGCACCTTTGATCTCATTCTAAGCCCTGGAATAACGAGGAGACATCAGTCAGCCCAGCTTTGGTTTAAAGGAGATAGCACACAGTACCTGTGCTCAGTGTCATAATGCTCGCAAAATATGAATGAAAAATCGTTTACCTCTTCCCCCTTATTATTTGTCAAAAGCTTGCCTGCATAGTAAAGCTTTAGGAAAATATCTTTAATTGTATTTTGCACCCAGCACTTCTTATTTTGAACCTCTGGCTTTTTAAAGTTCTCATTCACCATATATTATAATCATAATAATCATGGTAATAATAATAATAATTACAAACGGAAAATTTCTTTGAATAGTAAATTTTAGCCTCCTGGGACTGTCAATTGTGGATGGGCTCGTGATTGATCAGAATATTACACAATGGCGTGGTGTAATTCTTTAGTGTGATGTTGTAAAATGGAGTATTGCTTCTGTTATTTTATCCAGTTTGCTTTTATATGACAGGGTTTATTGTGCGTTATGTTGTAGCTCATTCCTCTGTTCACAATGCCTACTGATGTGTAATTATGACTTGTCTGAACTGTAAGAAGGAGCAGTAAGTGAAAGAAAATCTGCAAGCACACTTGATTTATGAGCCCTGATACTATATTACAGTCCTAATCTGCCTGCTTAACTTAGCTTCAGGCAAACTTACTGTATAACATGCTTACGATTAGCACTGCAGCAAGTTGTAGAAGATTTACTCTGTTGGAGCTATGAGACCTTTTTTTTTAAAATGATTTAGTCATTATTTCAGTTACAGGTATGGCAATAAATTATTCCCCATATAAAGACCCTGTGTCAAGGAACAGCAATTGCTAAAAGGCTTTTTATGCAGTAACAAAGAACAGTGCTTGGAGTGTTTTCCTCACACAAAACATCTTAATGTTATTGGTCATTTTTTTATGATGAAACTTCTTTACACATTCTTCTCACATTCATACAATTTGTTTTATTATACTGCAGCTTTTGTAGCTCAGTACAATCTGCTTATTATAAGAATGTCTATTTGGACCCAGTGAATCTCATATTTTCAATAGTGGCCCAAAATAGAAATTACTATGGATGTGCAAATGAAAAGAAGGCCATAAAGCAATGACCTAATGTCAGGAAGAAAAGATGTAAGGAGATTTGCATTTTTTTTTAATCACCATTCATGAAGACAGATGCATTCGTTCAGTCTTGGTGAAACTATAGCATATTCAGAGCAGCTACTTTGGGTAAACTAGAGGGGCACATTATTACCCTCGAATAATAAGGATCAGTGTTGATCATTCAGGGCCTAGTTTGGGGCTCATTGAAATCGCTGCCTGGCTTGCCATTTGACTTCCCTGGAATCCCTATTATACAGTACTCACTGGCAAATAAGCAAGGGATCTAAAGCTTGATCCAGGGAAGGGCTCCCATCAGTTAAATGGGTGGCAATCATTCTTTTTTTTTTTTTTTTTTCTGAACAGAACTGCTTGCTTGAGTCAAGGTAGGTGTTCTCATCAGGATTTTCTAACTGGTCCTTAGAATGTTGTTTTTTCTTGGATTTATTACCAATAGGTTTCTTTTTTAAAAAAGATAAATTCATATCGTAGGAAGTTAGAACCATATGAGATGAACAAATACAAAATATACATCTTCAATGGATGAAATGCTAATAAAATAGCTGGGAATATTTTCTAGGCAAACGTTCCTTTATTTTTCAGATTTTTTATTTATTAGCTTTTTTCTTCATTAACAGTGCCACTGTGAGTTCTAAATGTTTTTTTTTCTCCTTTGAAAACACCTCCTTACACCTACCTAAAAGACTTCTATTATTACCAGTGGAAGAAGGACTTCTCAAGAGAGACTCCTCTCTTTTAAGTTATTTGGTGTTTGGGGCATTGCAATAGCAAAGCAGAAAGGTTTCTGAGGGGTGCAATGGAACTACAATCACATATGGACAGTGGACAATAACATCCTTTAATTAGGAAGAACATTATTTTCAAGCTTATACTGCTTCAGTGAAGTTACCATAAACAACGGGCTTTTTATAATGTAACAATAAAGCCTTTTAATTTCTTGGGTTTTATCTTCAAAAAAAAAAAAACAAAAACAAAAAAAGGCCTCTGCTACACGTTATAGAGTCACCAAGGAGCTGGCTTTCCTACAGCTGGGCTCACAAATGCAATCCTGAGCAGAGCACCTGAGGTGGGAGAGGAGATGCGTGGTGATCACAGCCCGCTGCCACCATTTACCATGGTGTCCTTTGGTGACCCGGGCCATTTGCAAGGGCAGAACGCACAGCCCGGCTCTTCAGGCTGTGGTCATCATGTTACAGTCATCATCTGCAAGTATTTGTTGATGCTATTGACTGAACAAAAGGTTTACGAGGCAGAAGATGTATTTTTCTAAATGCTGCTGTGCTACCTATAACCCAATTAACTTTACTTTAGCCAGCTGAGTACACCTGGAAACCAAATATATCATGTGGCAATTAGCTTTCCTCCTTCTGGCTTAGTACACTTAAGTTGCTTATTGGAAAGGTTAAATATTGATTGAAAATGGATAATAGAACCATATTACAGTTGTATGCTAAATGGCAGAAGTTGCCTGTAGAACATTTCCAGTTACCCCACAGTAATGCAGTTAGAGAGCAGCAATCTGCTGCTGAGGCACCCAGGCACAAAATCAGGGACAAATATAAATCACCCACAACGCAGCCGTTCTTATCAGCACGCCGAATTCACACAAACATGTTTGGAAGTTCAGTCGTTAATTAGCATGATGTTGAAATAATAGAATAAAAATAATAATTGCTTGTGAAGCGATCTGTTGCCTCCCTCCTCCTCCTCCGACGGAGGCTCCTCTCTGTCTCTCCCTTTCTCTCTTGCCATGGGAAGCCACATAGACAAAGTATCAAGTGATCACATAGCATGAACTACAGCCCGAGGCAAAGCTTGTTATTTTACTTGAAACGGTGATGCATTTAGGACCCAGAAACTGTCAATAATTTTTTCTGACTTCCAGGGGATAAAAATTCCAATTACAGGAACTTTGCTGTGAAGCTGCATAGTCCAGTGCCACGTATTAATATTACAAAACATCCTTAGCACCTATCAGCTCAGTTTTATCTGTAGCGTAGATCAAAATTGCTTGGATCTGTGAGATTAAGCTGATTTAGCCTAATTGTTGCTTGTTTTGAAAAGTGGAAAGTGTATCTTCAGAAAAAAGCTGGTCGGAGCTTGGTGAACAGTAACACAATTTGACTTGGCATTCTTCAGCCAGTTGGCTTCAATAAGTCTGAGAACATACATTCAAAGGCCTTTGGCCATTTTTATCCCCGTATTTTTTTCTATAAAACATGGGTTTAAGCTTCCTAAGCCATCACAGAAAAGACCTTTTCTGAAGGAATGGGTTGAGGAAGCGTTTTTTGGGCTCCGTCCCTTCATTTCTGGGATGTGGGAGATGAATTCAAATGTGTAGAGAAGTGTGCAGAAAAAAAATTTATTTGTTCTTGTGCTCTACCCCCGGGGAATCACAGTGGAGATTAAAAAAATAGACAGAGGAAGCATGAAAAAATTAACCTTGCAGAGCATGTCCTCAGTGAGGGGCCATGGGGGTGCTCAGTGGCGGGGTGGGATCGGAGGAGAAACCACATGGATGCCGTGGAAATCCTTGGGAAAAGGAGGTTGGAGGTGGAGCTTTGCATTCCTCGGGTGATTTTCCGCTCACCTGAGAGGAGCTCGGTCCTCTCTCCTCACCTCGCAGCAGCAATGCACGCCAACATTATTCCTGGTGCTCTCCCACCACGCTTTCCCATCTGTGCCACTCCTGGGGAGTGAGAAAGTGATGATATAACCCGATTTAATACCACAATAATATAACCACACCAGAGAGAGTTCCTCCCACTCCGCGCTTCTCCACTTTCTCCTCCATCAACCGGGGACTTACATCTCCAACTCTCATCTTTATTTATATGAGGTCTGGTCTTATTTTTCTTTCTCCTATATTTTTTTTTTCCTTTTTCCCTTTAAATAACACTGCTGTGCTCCTGTGGCATTATTGGTTGTTAATAGCCCGGTGCCAATACATCTCTTAGGGGTGGACAGATGCACACACGAGGCTGCACGAGGCAGAGCTAACAAATGTGTTTATTATTGACAGAATAAGAACTGCCACGCTGGAAGATTAAAAGTTGACTGCCTGAGGTTCCTGCCTCCGGTTAACAGTTCACAGCTCTGTTATTTCAGGTCAGAGACAAACTAAACCTAAAGATGTAAAGCAGAGTCCGAGTGGTCTCGCAGAGGTGAGGCTGCAGCAGCAGCAATACAGAATTAGTTCTGCTTGTTGTCTTGCTAGTTTTGTAAAGGCATCCTGGGATGAAATTATGATAAAAATTTTTCTCACAATATAGCGTTTTCTGAAAATCTCATACTCGTTACTCGGTGGTTTTGGGTATAAATATTAAATACATTATTGCACAGTGTTTCCTTCCTCTTAATAAGTGAATTGTTGTAGCTGTGTAGGTCTAAGAGTCTACAAGAGACACAGTTTGTAGGGGTAAACAATACCTCGGCACTATATTTACTGTTAGCCTTCTTTATTTTAGCATGAGGTGGGTTGGTTGGTTGGTTGTTTCTCTGTGGTTCCCTAATTTTTCTTTGGAGCTAATTTACCTTGGATGCCTTAGGATTATATACAAATAGCTCTGTATGATTACTGCAACATCTTCTGCTCATTTGGCTCAGTGAAAGTGGATGTTGTGTATTTACAAAAGGTTCCCAAATCAGTAGTTACCTTTGGAGGCAAGATTAAAGTGGCTTTTGTTATTTAATATTTCTTTTCCCTGCGCTTCCAAATCAAAGTTTAGTAGAAATAATAATCAGACATATCTGCCAGTGTTACAAAAAATAACAAAAATCTTTGTAATGAGAGAGAGACACAAAATAATGCAGTCAGGTGCTGAAATCCAAATATAAATAGGAAGAGACAAGAGAACATGTAAGATGCATGAGCTTTGATACACAGGTTGAGCTTTTTTGTTTGCTCAGGAAATTATTTTAGCAGTTTTCTTGTATTGTTTGGAAACCTATTATTTGGCATTTGAGGAGGTACTAAGGTCTGTGCATTTTAATTTCTCACAAGGAGTAGAACAGCTTCAGAACTATCAGAATTGCCGCGCGTTTTATTTTTCATTGGTCTGTTAAAAAGGTGTCTTCACCGTGGTTAATTATTAACCTTTCCTTGTGTATAATGCCATTATCTTTTTTTAAAAAAAAAAAAAAAAAAAAAAAAAAAGAAAAGGGAATAGAATGTTTTTCTATGTTATCTCCTTGGTTGGTTGGTTTGGGTAATGAGGATCCCAAATGAACCTCCTGTAGTTTTATACATTATCGAGCCTAAACCTCGACGTTGTGTGAAATATTTCGAAAGCCTCCCTTGATCCGACTCTAATGCTGCTTAAATATGTTGGGCAGCACGCACCCTACCTTCCTGCATCCTGCCAAATGAACTGCAGCATTCCAATATGGTGCCACATGTGCATGGAAGCCTGTAGCACTTCTAACAGGTGCTGCCGGAACGCGCTCGGCAGAGATATCGGCGGGAAGGTCATCTGTGACAGCAAACACCCAAAATATCACTGCAAGGTTACCTCAGCACTACCAGGGTGCTGCAGCAATAAAAAAAAAGAAAAAGTATTATTTTCCTGAGATGAACTAGGTGAAAAAATGGTTTGGGTGGAAGGTTTGGGATGAAGTTAGTGAGGATGTACGAGGGAGAGCTCGGAGAGGTGAAAAGTGATACAAGAGATTATGATGCCTTCAGAAGGGCATCTCTTTGAATTGAATGAATTGGACAGAGAACGAGCTGCTGCTCTGCATCTTCTTGCATGGAAATTTGTTTCCTCGAAGATAAGGGACTTAAAAACATAAAACACAGAAGGAGCATAAAATACAGAAGAAACATAAAATACAGACCATATCCTGACCATAAAGAGTGGTGGAGCTTAGGCTCTTTTATGAGGGCAGAGGTATTTTGTATGATTATTATTGCATTTTGCACTTATTACCGTGTTTTCAGGGTGGAAAAAAAAGCCCCAAACACAACCCATCAAACATTGCCTCCGTTTAGGCTGGGATTCCGGCAATCTGTCCTCTGCATCGTTCTTGGCCTTTGCCTGACATTTATGGTCTTATGTTTATCATTGTGAGCAGAGACCCAGTTTGCTCCCTCTCCTCTCCCCGCTGCTCCTAACGTGGCATCTGAAGCTGCTAAAATTATAATTAAACAGGGCTGCATTTCCCTGGGATTGATTCCCATGAAGGGGCTTTAGCAGATTTCCCTGCAAACTGCTACCGTGCAGCCCAACAATGCATGGAGACACTTTATATCTTATTTGTATTTAAAAGTCAGATATTTTGTTCTGGATAAACTTCAGAAATGCTCTTCAATTCTCAGTGAGGCAAGCATTTCAATTTTCTGCAATATTAGCAGGGGTAACTAATGATGGCTAATTTTTGCCTGTAGTATTTCCCTCAATCTGCTTGTGCACTTTCAGTTACTCTGGCAGCAGCAGCATTTGTACATTTTCTGGTCACTAAACACTCAAGTACAATTGTAAGTGATCAGTTTACAGTTGGCCAACAAAAGAGCTGCGGGAATGTCTAAAAGAAAAAGAAATTTGAATAAATATGCATGTGTATAGCCCATATTCTGTGGGCAAGAGAGAAGGACAGAGGACAACTCAAATATACTTTAGCTATATCAAAATGTATTTTGAAAAATGAGATCATGTATTTATCCTGCCTCAGGAAGGTCCAGGATAAATCCAAACCACACAGATTTTGAAAATACATTAGCATCTTTCTTCATGTTGAAAGTAAAACCTCTTCATCCATTTTGTCTCTGATTATTATTTCCTTCATATTTTTTTTTAAATATGTTTGAACTATAGGTTTAAGCCAGAGGCAATTTGATTTATACATCTGAATTAATGCCATCTTATGAGCATATTTGAAAGGTATCTGGTTCAAAGAGAATATTTTAGATAGGAAGATAACATTTTAAAAATACACCATTGTAAAACTGCATGAGAGTCCTCTCCCTGATAATACCTCAGAAGTGGGAGGCTTCAGTGTGATTTGTTAATCTTCCCAACTCCTGGGCTGTTCAGAAGAACTGAACATAAATGGCAAGGAAATATTTTTAAATGAAGAGGCAGCTCACTTGTGCCCTTACTAATTAATATTTCCCTCTGAAATTTAATTATTGTCTTGCATTTTGGACGGTGCTGCTTGTGATGGAGTGACAAGAACAGTTCAAATTAAATCAGAACTCTTTGGAGACAGTTCAACAGCTCGTGTCACAGGGAAGCTTGCGTTGGAAATCTCACATCCTGCAGAAGATATTTCTCTGTTTTTCTGTGAAGAGGTGTCATCGTTCGTGACACCGCTCTGCAGACATAATGCCACAGAACCAGGGGAATGCACCGCGGGATTTGCATGTTTTATACTAAAACCATCTGAAATGCAAGGAAACCTGCACAGCTCCGTGCCTCGATCAGATCAAATCAGCGTGCACTAAAAGGGAAATCCGTCACGTTAAGTATCAAAATATTAAAGGCTGAATTATGGCTTTTGCAGCGGCAGCCTCCCGGGGGAGAGGGGCAGTGCTGGAGCGGCTGCTGGAGGCTCTGCAAAGTGCCGAGGTGCTCAGATATCCCCCAGGGACACTGGGAAAGGCACTTAGGAGCAGCTTCTCTCTAGCACAGAGATGCTGAAAGAGATAGCCCTGCTCAGCACCGCCTTCCTGGCGCTGGGTACCGCTGGCAGAATTAGGACCCCGAGTCTTTCCTCGCTCTCTCGTGGCCAGGGGGAGTGATTTAGATGTCAGTCGTTATTACTCCTCTTTATAAGTGTGCAGAATATTCCTCTGCCGACCCCTCCTGTCCCTGTCTCAGGACATTAGGAGACACAAACACAGGCTTCTGCCCCTGCTCCTGCCAGCCATGATCCTGTGAGCCGTGAAACGCTTCTTGTCCCCCTCTCTGCCACCTCCAATAGCTTCTGAGTGCAGGAAAGACGTCCTGACTGCGTGGATTCGTAAAGGCAGGATGTTTTGCTTTCATCATCTATTGTTGTGAATAAAAGCCACCGTATCTGATCCTTAGTGTCAAGGCCATGACCTCAACGGGTGAATCCAAGTAGGTTCACAGAATTGGGTCTGCAGCCATGTCTAGCAGGTGGTCCTGCCTTCCTTTCCCACCTCTTGGTGCTGATGACTATGATTTCCTGCTGAAATTGCAGGAAAAGGTGAAAATTTAGCACTTTAAGCACTGCACACACGCACAGATGTGTGTAAGGGATGACAGAAACTAATCATAGATTCTCAGAATGGTTTGGGTTGGAAGGAACTTTGATTATCTCCTTGTTCCACCCCCTGCCATGGGCAGGGACACCTTCCACTATCCCAGGGTGTTTCAAGCCCCGTCCAACCTGGCCTTGGACACTTCTAGGGATCCAGGAGCAGCCACAGCTTCTCTAGGCACCCTGTGCCAGGGCCCCCCCACCCTCACAGGGAGGAATTCCTTCCCAGTATCACATCTAACTCTACCCTGCGGCAGTGGGAAGCCACTCTCATCTGGACCTACTCCAGCATATCCATACCATGAAGCATCAGTAGTTTCAACCTCCTTATAAAGCAGTGCAATGTTACAGATGACACTAAAGGTGTCAATAATATTTGGAGGTAAATTTCCCCCTAATCTTAGAAGTCAGTTGGCTCTGGGAACTTTGAGAGCTCAGGCCAACCATGACACAAGAACTGGCAGAGCTGAGATCACCCCAGACCTCCTGACTCCGGCCCACTGCCTCCACCCGCAGCACCAGGATTTGTTGTTAAATCCCAGTTTCACAAACGAGCTGTTCATTTGGGATATAATGCAGGATCTATCTTTGAGTGTATTTCCATGCCTTGTTCAAAGGGTTGCAGCCCAGTCAGCACATTTCGAGTGAAACACAAAGTTGTTCCTGATCTCATGAGGGAACTTCTCTGTTGGAAGTCCAGGCCAGAGACTTTGGTGAGTCACCAGAAAGTGCTTCTCTCAGCAGCAGTAATTCACTCTTAGCCATTGTTTTGGAACACATGGCACTACAAGAAAATGACAACCATCATTTTAACTCCATATATTTTTACTGACTTAAATTCTGTTGTATGTTTTCGGTCATGACTCTTGGAAATGTGAGCAAGTGTTGTGTTGGTGCCAATTCTGTGAATCCCAAATCTCAGTCAACCTGGAAGTACAATGATATTATTTGTCTCTTCTGGGAAAAAAAAAAAAGAAGTAATTGTGAAACCTTAAATAAAATCAGAATTCAGATTTAGTTTGGAGAAACAGTCGGAATCTGTGAGCATACCTAGAGCTCTTGAATCCAAAAGCCCATCAGAGCAGGTTTTCTTTGGACATTGTCAGGAGTTCAGAGGAAGAGAATGGATGAATACATGTTATCACTTGCAATTCTTGGATTTGGTTGCCAACACGAAATAGATTGTCAGAAACAAAAAAGACAAAATAAAAAACCCCACAGAAATGTCAGAACCTCAGCCTGGCTGGAGCTTAAAACCACCTGAAGTTCA
Organism: Oreocharis arfaki; assembly: GCA_013398015.1. Classification (NCBI taxonomy): domain Eukaryota; kingdom Metazoa; phylum Chordata; class Aves; order Passeriformes; family Paramythiidae; genus Oreocharis; species Oreocharis arfaki. The sequence goes on along the minus strand of VZRR01007829.1, from coordinate 401,935 downwards.
GGAGGTTGGCTGTGTTTTACAGCTCAGTTGCTGATTGTAGCTCATTTGGGAAGGATGAGAATATTTGCAGATGAATTTGTGGTTGTGAATGGCTGGAGCAATTTCCTGTGAGCAAACCTGAGGCAAGGAAAGCCTCGTGTAGACCCAAGCTCTGATTTCCTTCTCTGACACCAACCTGAGAAGGAAAAAGGTGTTCCTTCAGAAAGATCTTCCCTCCTCTGTCACAGCAGATCACAGAATATCTCCCCCCTGTTTGCACGTGACCCAAGGAATAGAAAGAGGTTGGATCCATGAAAAGCTGCCCTGGATCAATTAGCAGATGAAATCTATGATGAGGAAAAGGTCCAGAGATGAGAAGTTACAGAACTGATTTAATGTCTCACTGGTGCATCTTGCAGCATCATTCACAGGAAGCAAATGTTAGCTAATGGAATAGGGGTGGCATTGTGGAATAATGATATTATTGGAAGCTAAATTCCCAAGGAATGCTTTCACTTTCCCTGGGCCAGGGGAACCCACAGAATATATAAATTCTCTTCCCAAGGAAGCAAAATTGACTACAAACAGACCTTTAAAATCAGAACAAATATTTAAAAAGAAGTTAAAATCTCCTTTTATCTGTTTCCTGCTTGTAGGTCAGCACTTCCAAATCAGTTGGACATCACTGTACATTGAATATAGCATAATGTATGTAAATAGATTGGCAATTAGAATGAAGGGAAATGCTAATATTTGCTGATGTTACAAATGAGGTCATGGCTATTTTTTATGGATTCTCCTAATTGAACTGCACATTCGCCTTTCAAAAATGTCAGTAAAAGGACCGTAGGAAAAGCTATATAAATAGGGGGATTTTGCAGTCTTTCTTATAGTATATTTAGAATTTTGACATAATTTGAAATTTGTTCTTTTTTATTTATTTCTTTGGGGTTTTTTTTCCCTCGTCTCTATTGTTGTTTTATGCTTGATGGTTGATTTGCACATAAATTCCTTCTGCTGTGTTGAGAGTCACACGGGATCTGGCCCTTAGGGGAAATATTCACAAGAGATTTGGTAAAATATTGGTTTATATTTAACTGATTTTTCCACAGAAGCAAAGAAATACTGTGTTGTGGTCATTTTAGTTTCCTCTATTATATAATTGATAAAGGTGGGGGGAAAGTGAGATATGCAAATTTAACTCATCTAAACAAGAAATGTTTCTGAAAATCCTAGAAGACAAGAAACATATTTCATTTTTTAAATAGATAAATTCATCAGAATTCTGAAACGAAAAATAGATAAATATTGAAGTTGTTGCCCAACCAGATACACCTTGTGATGTCTGAATATTTACTCTTGCAGTGACAGAACAGAATTTAATTATTAGTGGAAGAAAAAAAATAAAAGGAAATAAAACTAATGCTCAAATTCACATTTGTAGTATTTCTGGTGCCTTTAGTGTGGGAGGCCCTTTGCTCTGCTTTGAGATCACACATGGGCATGGTATCTAACACAAATTTACTGTTGAAATGTGAATATAGAGAAAAGTGAATATTTTAGTTGTGATTACCGCTCTGCAATCAGGGGTTCAGCTGCCTGTCAGAAAATCTGAGGTATCTAACAGGGACTTAGGGCTACCAAAGGTCTCAGTCAGATAAATGAGGATTTTTCTGAAGCTGAAGGCTACTCAGAAAGATAGACAGGGATCTCCAAATGTCTCCTCTCCAAATGAACTTATTTTTCAATAAAAAAATGACTGCTTTTAATGGAAATGTAATCCTTCTTTCACAACAGGATTTTTTTCAGAGAGGGAGGAAGTAGAGAAGAAGCTTCAGACAAAAATACCCCAACAACCAAGCCACAAAAATCAGGATTCCCTCTTACATTCAGATTGCAAACATATTTGCATTGGCTTTTAGCTGGAAAGTAATCTGGCATATAGAAACCAATAAATGGTGAGTTTCCAGTGGCTTCCACCTGTTAAAGAGTTGCAAGACAGCAGTAGCCTTTTCAAAGCCATTAATAATGCAGAAGGTCAATATCTAAACAGATATATTGAATTACACTCTGTATCATTATAAAAGCCAGACTTTTTGTATCACAGGTGATTTTTTTTTTCCTGCCATTTGACCCTTTCAAGCTAATTAAAATACACGGGTTGGGTTTTTTTGATAATGTTTGGGATACTATTGCGCTGTTTATCCCAGTGGTTACACTCCTCAAAATGGATTTAAAAAGACACTCTCCACTGCAGCAAAGTGTATATTGATTTTTGTTAACTTTGCAGCTCCAGTCGCTCAACAAAACTCCCCAAACACCAGAAAATCAAAAAAGTTAAACCCAAAAGTCTTTCTCAAAGAGTATTTTCACAACAGTGAGAATATTTCGGAACAGTATGTATTTTTTTTTCTTCAGATTATTATCAATTTACATGAGTTTAGAGGCATACAATGTATAGAAACATCAGGAGTTCAGTGTTTGTGCTCTCCAGCAGTCTGCAATATTTCAATATTACAATCATTTCATTGCTGAAAAGGTAAAGAATAAGGCAGTGCATTCATTTGCTGTTGTGTATTTCCCCATATGTTTTAAAATCCATAGTAATATCCGATTCCAAGGCCAGGAAATCTGCTGTCGGCGTCTCCCATTGACATTTTCTGTTTGTGTAGAGGAAAATCAGGTCAAACCAAGCCACTAACAGCATCACAGCCCTGTTTCTGCAAAATATTTTGTCACTACAGAATGTGGTGATTTCGTTGCATGTGTTCCAGTTTTCTGAATTTAGTGATTGATCTCAGGGTGTTCGAGAGCTGAATCTTCGCTGTCTGAGACCTTAAAAAACTCTGACTGCAAAGGTTTAATCCGAACCCCGTTGCCTTCACTGGTAATTGAATCAGACCCTAAACACAGATCACATGAAATTGAGTGACTTGTATCAACAGGGAGGGATCTCTGATAGTCTCCAAAATAATAGAGAAGCACAAAACCTAAAATTTAAGGGAAAAAAAATCAAATTAAATTAAATTCTTTTCTACTCAAAACTGTAATTGTAGTATGAAGTTCCTTCAAAATCAAGTCATTTTCCTTTTCAGCTAACTTACTTGGTTTAATTAGCAGCAAACACTCCATTGATTCCTGTCCAACAAAGGAAAATTCCGTAGTTCAAATCTCTCTGAAGGAAAATCCCATTCATTTAAATATAGGAATTACAGTTGCAAAACGAAGCAATTTTCCTTAACAATCTGTGAGCCAAAAAGTCCTTATTGGAAGTTAAACTAACTGCCTTTGAGTGGAAGATTATTTTTTGCAAACCATTATGCCTGTTAGCCAGGAATAGACATAGAAATTTCCTTTGGAAACTACCTTCTAAAGGGGCAGTGAAAAATCCATGATGATGATGATGGATATTATTATTCATGATATTAATAGTAATAATAAGAAGGAGCAATTCTGATTTCGCTAAACAGGAAAAATGTTGGATCTGAAAATACACAAGGGCATCAGCTCTCTTGTTTTCGGAAGGTGGAGAGCACTGGCAGTAGGGAGATGAAGTCAGATACCACAACTTCACCTGGATTCTCTGATTCGGGTCGCGGACTAAAGCAGACAAAAAGGCTGAACACAAGAAATGTTCCTGTTTCTCTCGCTCTGCTCTGCTCAGCCCATCACATATGTGACATGTAAATTCAAACCCGTGGCTCTCACCAACCGGCCAGCTCGAGCACGGTATGTGACACTTTCTCAGACTCCTACTGACGCGCAGATAGTGCCAAAAATATCATGTCCGACTTTGCACAAAAGCTCCACAGGCACAGAAATATTTATTATAAAACGTTTGTCTTCAGAGGAGGATACTGGGCTCCAGGAGAGAAGGGTTTTTATGTTCCAGATTTCCCTGTCAAAGATTACGCCGTCTCGCAAAACGTGTGCTGAGCCTCTTTGGCAAAAAACCTTTTCCCTTAATATTTGATGTTTGCTTAGTTTTGTTTGTTTGCTTGGTTTTATTGCTGTCAGTGTTATTTCTGGTGACTACATGACTCAGAGGGACTAGAAATAAAATTAGAGACTTTCACCTCTAGGTCAACAGTTTCATTCTGGCCCAGAATAGAGGGACCTATGTAAAATAACTCATTGATCTCACTCCAGTTCCCAGTTGGCAAGTGTGCATATCACAAACTCTATCATTAAAAAGGGCAATAAATTGTCATCCTTTGCAGCAGTCCCAGAAGTGAGCTCAGTGTTTGCATTGGCCTTGCTGCTGCATCACCCTCTCCAGGAGGGTGTGTGAGGAGCTGGGGGGTCCTGGAGGTGGGGTTTCCTTTCTCCTTCCAGCTTTCCCTGCTGGAAAGCGAAATGGGGGACTGGATTTTGCAGTGCAGCCTCCCAAATCAATAATACACCTTTTAGCCGGGTAATCAGATGGGATTTCATAACCACATACTGCTTGCTAGCCAAGTCTTTGTTTTCCAGAGGATGTGGTCTTGATCTTCATCAGGTTCCTTCTCTCCCCACTAAACATCATTTGCATTTCTCTCTAGGCACGGGGGTTCCAAATAAATTGCCAAATTCGTGGAGGAAAAAGGTGCAGAGACACAAAGAATTGGGTTGCTCCTTCTTAAACATTACCTGTTTGACCTGCTGCTCCCAGAGCCCAGCTCTGAGATAGCAGCTCTCTCCCCCACTGAGATCAGAGCCTGGATCTCTTTCCTCAAACGAAACACAGACAAAAAATTGCATAGCTGTGATCCTTAGCAGTGACAAACACTCCTGGTTCTACAGAAGGATTGAGGGGGGGAGCTATTATATTTCATTTTTGGCATTATTATTGATCCTAACAGGTGTTTTGAACTGAAGACCCCCATGGCTCACAGGCGTCTGTACAGACCCTCAGTTTGAGCTACAGCAGAGCTCAGCCTTGGCGCTCACTGAAGAGCTACCCAGCCTTTTTTGTAGGTCCCTGGATACTTGTAACCCTCCATTCTCTAGCTCATCACATGAGCAGGAGCGTTTAGCCCGGGATCTCAGCAGCACAACTCCTTGCTGGGTTAATTTATTTCCCTTCCCTCTCCATCCTGCAGGTTCATAACCGCTCTCCCCTCGTGTGTGTGCGTGGCTGTGCCGCTGTACAGGTATGACTGAGTGCTGCCTGCTCCCACCGGATCTGGGATCGTTTGTCTTCCGTGATCCAGGCTGGCTGCACCACACGACAGCACGCAGTGACAGTAATTTGCACTGATCTGCCCCCACTGCTAGTCCTGCTGCTACAAATAGCAATTGATTATAATGCTGTAGTGTTATTGACTGTCACTATGAACACAAGCTTTATTTCATTTTTAAAGTAACACGCCGCGGATTTACTTAGCAGACATGGAGCAATAACAGCAATTAAAAAAAAAAAAAAAAAAAAGAGGGGGAAAAAAAAAGAACAAAATCAAAACAATTTGAGGCGGGGAGGAGGCAGAGGCAGCATTGCATAAAACACCGGGAAAATTAATTAATGTTACCAGATGATTATGGTGCTGCAGATGAGCAGAAAAGCTGTAGAGGGTGTGAAGGGATGAATCTGTCCATATTTCAGAGAAACAATGCTGATTTACATCACCTGAGGATCTTGCCTGTGGCATTCTGGTCGTGGAAGTCTTTTAAACCCACCAGAATGTAGGGAAAAAAAGTGAGCTTATGAAAATCATCATTATTATTATTGTCAAAATCTGGTTCTGCTGAGGCAGCAAAATACATTAAGGCTGCACTGGATTTGCCCCTTCCTCTGCTTCTCCCTCCCCTCAGTTCAGGATACAGTTTTTGATCCAGGTTGTTAAAAGAGATCCTATTTCATACATCCCTACATTCTCTTTCTGAATCTTATGTTCTTAGAGCATTAATCTGCAGGATTGTCCCTAGAGTCCATTTGAGATGGGCGCAGAAATTTAGTTCAGGTAATTATCCTTTCTTTTCAAGTGAATTAAGAAACCAGGAATTCCTGCTTATCTGACAGAAGTGTAGATTTCCCTCCTTAATGCTTGTCACCTGCAAGACAAGTCATACAGGTAAATCTCAAACTGTGCCTTTGTGCCCCATCTAAAGTGGATTTTGGATGTCTCTGCGGAGTAATGCTCCAAGGACGTTATAGTTCAGAGAAAATGGTAATGTCTGTGTATAAAATGTGAATTACTTTAATAGGCTTTGGCAGCACAAGCCTCAACAAGACGATCCACCCCTGCTAATCTAGAGCGTACGGTTTTTCTCTCTTTTTTAAAAAAAAAAAAAAAAAAAAGTCTGAATATAATTTCTCTAAGCTGCAATTTATAATGCTAACGTTTTACCTTCATTAAGGAGGGGAAAGAAAGCTTCTAAGCCACTCTATTGAGCTGTTGGAGAACGTCTTACATTGAAATTCTGATTTAGAGATAGGCACAATCCATCTGCTTTGCATACCTTTGCCCTTTAAAGCAGTATTTGTGATATAAAGAAGCACACAGCTTGCAGAGTAGCTGGTAAGTCTCCTATCCATGATTTTTTTGGGTTTCTTTTTTTCTTTTTTTTCTTTTTTCTTTTTTCTTTTTCTTTATATAAAGTGCAAAGTCAGATTTGTTTCCTTCCCTCCTTTAGGCGAGACAGCTCCTGTATCCTCAAAAAAACTATTTTTGTGTGGAATCACTGGTGTGGTGGTGGTGATGTTGCTTTTAACAGCACTAAATATGGAAGATTTATCCTATTTTGTGTTTCAGGTTCCATTTATCCATTTTATGTGTCTTTATTTAAGACAAACTGCCTAAAGGTTGTCTGTTTTATTGAAAAAATGAGAGAGTAGGGATGGCTGCACCTCAAATGGTTCACAAATCCTGGTTTTGCTGACTTTGGGGTTTGTTTTGTGGGGTTTTGTTGTCGTTTCCTTATGATTTGCTTTTTGCTTAGCAGTGCTTTGATTAAGATAACACAGTGATTTTGTGATATATGGTGGTGAACACAAAATCCACTCCTCATTCCTCGAATGCTTATTGCTCCCTGTGGCCCACGGGGTTCCTACATGAGCAGATCACAGGATCCTACAGAAGATGTCCTGGTTCCCATGCTAAACTGGGGTGCAAATCTTTATGCAGCTGTAAGCCAGCCAAGACCATAAAAAAATTTCGTGGTCCTGCCTTTTAAAGAATTACTTGTCATGACTGTAATATGGTGAAAATGGGGGGGGTGGGGGGCAGAAAAGCTGCATTTGAGGGGTTTTCCTTATATATGCATTTCAAACGGAGGGATGGATCTCTTTTAAAAAGGAAATTACAGGTATCACTCGTTTTACAACTCTTCCACTGCTCAAATTAAAGCTTAAGCAGCTATGTATTTATCAATTAGCATTATTTCTCTATCCCTGTCTGACTCTCTGTATTGTTGTAACTCCATCAAATAGTCATTTGCTTTTTTTATGGTAATAATCCCTTCAAATTCACTCCTTTCATCTGGATCCCTGTATGTTATTTGTTGTTCTGCTAAATCCCTATTACAGAGGCCTAGGAGTTCCAGCGGCCTGATGAATAATTAGAAATGTTTTATCCCTAAGCTTCAAAAGGGTGCTAGAAATAATTATAAGCAAACATTTTATGTAGCATTCCATATCAATCCTACAGCTTTACGTTGTTTGTGCTTCAGATAGGAGGGAGAGAGGGAGATCCTGGTTTCCAGCTCCCGCAGCCTGAAGGGGACACATGTTGATGTTGCTGGAGCTTTTGACTTCCCTCTCCCCTCTTCTCGTGCTGGTGGGATGCTCATTACATCCTAGGCACCTCGTGGCACCTCTGATTTTGTAGGAATTTGGTTAATTACTGGCCAAACAAAATGAGCTTTGTTATTTTACCAGCAAATTCCCCCTACTCTCTTATCAGCAACGCGACCTACAGACCCGCTCTGTGTGTTAATAATGCCGCATGAAACCGGGCAAGAAAGCTCAAGTTTTGCAAAGTGAAAGTTGATTATTTAGTCCAGACTAGATGTGTCAGTGCAGCCTTATTCCCTAGCAAATTCTGGGAGCTGTAGCAGCTCTAGCTGTCCTTCAGCAGACCAGACTCACGCCACAAAGTTTTTTTACACAGAAGGCAAGGAGAGAGAGCTGCATCTCGAAAGCCTACAAAACTAATTGGAACACACCCAATGTCATTACTTTTGACAGCATTTTGAGAAATACCCAATCACTTTGTCATCAATTTTCAATTTTGTCAAGAGAAAGTAGCTTTTCATTGGCAAACAACCTGCTGTCCCCACAGTATTTGTGAAAGTGTCCTGGCAGAGAGTAGTGTCATCTCCAAGAACATTTTTCAGGCTCACTTTCTCTATAAAACTTTTATTGAGGAGTTTTTTTAAAAAATCCTTGAAAACTGTGTTAAGAGGAAGGGTTTTCATCCTGAAGATACCAAACCCAGTTATGGCCCAGTGTAACAAAGGACATTAATACATGATTAACTTAAAACTTGTCAACAGTCCTTCTAGGTTTCCGCTGAAGCCAACACAAGTTTTGGTGATGAGGAATTTTATCTGTTCGCTTCAAAGATACCGTGAAAGTTTAATGTTGAAAAAGAATGAATTGACGTTAAAAAAGTGAGAAAAGAATTTGTATTTATCAGTCAATATGATGAGGATTCATGTGTGAAAAGCAAAGAACAGTGTGCTCAGGGGTAGCATAGTGATACCTTTCTACCAATACGCTGCTCCTTTTGTCTCTCTCTCTCTGAGGGGAATTCATTCATCCTTGCTCTTACTTTTCCAGAACAAAAGACAGTCCGATTCAGGGCCTGATTTGCTGGATATCCATATTTTTAGCCTATTTCTATATTTTTATCAATTAGTTCCTTTTGAGAGTAGATCCCTAATTTTGCCATTTCCCCACCTGCACGTTTTGAAGTCGTGGTATTTGAAGAAATATGTGAGAGGGAAACCAGATTTATTAGATGTGATTTTCGGTGTTTGCAACACGTGGACTCTGTAAGAACCTATGGAAGCATTTCGCATTTTGAGAAGAGCAGAGAGTTTACCAAAAACCATTTATCTCAGCTGGTGGACTCTCCCTAGCCCAGGGACAGCACTACAGTGTGTCTCTGAGGGCAAGCTCGTCAGGGAATTCCACAAAGGAAGCCCTTCCTTTGATGGGCCCTCTGGCAACCCTAACAGCCACTGGGAGATCTGAAAATCTGTGGCTGCCCCATCCCTGGAAGTGTCCAAGGCCAGGCTGGAAGGGGTTTGGAGCCACCTGGTCTAGCAGAAGGTGTCCCTGCCCATATCAGGAGGTGGAATGAGATGGTCCTTAAGGTCCCTTCCAGTATTGCCTCTTTGCTCATGGTGGGAAATTGTGACACTTCCTGGCAGTCTCTTCCTCACCTCTGGAGCTGAAATTCAGACCCAAGTTGCAATGAATTATCTCAAACCCTGTCTTCCACTGCACAGGCAACAGGGAAATGGTGTGGACTTCTGAATAAGAATCCCAAGGCTCATTAAAATCACAGATTGTAGAATCTACAGTTTTTCAACTTGGAGTCAACTTCCCTCTGACTTTACCCCTCCAAAAAATAACAAAAAAAAATCTATATTGTTTGGAAACATTGCAAACCCACCGAACTGTATTTTATGTGCATCGAGAAGCTTATTTGCTTTTTTGATTAATATGCAAATCATGTGTGCTCCCAACTTTCATCACTGCTTAAATACTGTACAAGCATCGTAAATAACCTGCCTATTCAAGTTTTATCTTGTCCACTTTACATTGCACTGCTCTTGTACAGGAAATGGATTGTATTTAATATTGATGGCTCTGTATGTGTCATTTAATCGTCCCTATTGATTGGATTTCATCAGAGTGGGGGGCTTGGACAGAAGCTTTGATTATACTGTAAGGAGTCTTTGCAGTTTTCTGTTACTCAACACCATATCAATGCACATTCTGGTGTGATATCACTTTCACGATCAATACCTGGAAAGAAAATAAAAAGGAGGCCTCCAGGAAAGGAAAGGAAAAAAACCCCTGAATCAGCCTCTAATTCCCTTTCTGCACATAGATTAAACCTCTGCAACTCAAAGACCATTTATTGTGTGGTTTAACGTAAGAAACGGGGGGAAAGAAAAAAACCTGAAAGAGTCTCCGTGGGTTGTTTGTTTAATTTCTGCATCATTTTTTATTTATAAGCGTCAACTGCTCCTTTCAGTGTCCCTGGCTGATGTTTGGTGGTGTGTAATTTTTAACAGTTACATGTCATGTCTCAGTTAACTGTTTCTCTTGATCCAATAATAGTGCTATAAATGTATTATTCGATCAAATAGATGCATAGGGGACATTTTGCTTTCCAGTATTTTTTCCTGCTGAGAATGGGCCATCTTAGAGCTTTCAAAGAACGTCCTTAAACTGACACCGTCGAGCACGGTGGTTCGACCTCAACCTCACTCCAGAGCCACGCTGGCCTGTGCTCCTCCATCCCAGCCTCCCAACACCAACCATAAGAGCCAGGCAGCAGGAAATAATAATTCCCTGGGGAATATTAACACGCAGCAGATGGGTATTTCATAGTGCTGGTGAGAGGGTTTCCCCATCTGGGCATCCTCAGTCGAAAGGCAGGCGCTGACGTGCTCGTAAATCCAGCTCCTGGGTGGATGACAGCAAACATCGTTCCGAGTTGTATCAGGGTAGGGAGAACATACACAGCTCCTCCAAAGTTGTTTGTGCTCTGGTTCTCCTCATTCGTTGTCCCGAGATGAAAGGGAGTTTATGGGCTATTTATGAGCTTCTCTTCTTTTCCAGGCTGGTGACCCTTTAACTGAGATACGATCAATATTTAAGAATAATGATAATGTTAGTCGCTTATTTTTAAAGGCAAGTGGATTTAAAACTGTTTTTTGGAGTAGCAAGGGTGTCACTAATGAAATCTCTATGGGCATGGATGTGTGGTGCTCTGGGAGAACGGGAAAATACAGGTTGAGCCTTCACAGAGAGAACGGTGCATGGGAAAAATGAGTTAATCTTGGTCTACCTTGCAGTGACAATTTAAAACTCCGGACACAGACCTTGACTAAGTTTCCTTGGTCCTTTCAGATGAGTGACCAATGGTTTCTTAGGAATAACTGCTTTTTTAAAACATCTATCCCTGGAGAGATCAGTGCATTTCTGTTGACACAGGGCTAACCTGGCACTCTAGTTTTGCACAGAAGTACTTGTTCTTTGACTCCTTAAAACAGAGCAAAGGGATTTGTGTTCGCTAGGAAGAATTGTGACAAACACGAAAAATACGTGCCCTGTGTGCATAACATTCATCAGAGAGGGTTACAAAGCCAGGTGTGGCTCTCTCTGCTGACAGACACCCCCAAATCTGCCCAGCGAAGACACAGGCACAGAAACCAGTTGGGCACTGACCAGACAATCCATGTTTCTTTGCTCCATCAAACGCTCTGAGAGATCCTGTTGAGTTTTATAAGCAAGAAAAGGCAGAGACTGTCAGAGACAAATTGTGTTTCCTTACGTGCAGTGACGCCGGAGGTCTTGGGCTGGTGGCACTCTCCCGTGTGCCAGAGGAGAGCAAGCAGCGTGTCAGTGGGACAATCTGAGTCCCAGTGTGGGGGAGAGAAGTGGAGAAGGCTGCCTAAAGTGACAGGTATTTACCCAAAAGGGTACAGACGGATGCAAGCATCTGAGCTGCTAGACTTGAAGGATCCTCAGTCTAAAAAACAAAAGTGTGGTGTTAGGAAAGTGCAGTGCCTGAACAGATGTAACTTACTCATAAAAAGAAGTGCCTGTAGGCTTCCTCCCAAAGCCAGAAGTGACTTCTAGCCCTGAAAAGACCTCTACTGTGACAGCTGGGATTTTGAAATGTATTTTCTCTGCCTCTCTGTTGTTGCACTTCTCTATTTGAATAGTTGCATTAACATATTTCTGGCAAAACTTGTAGGGAAACAGCAGTTTTAATGTAGATAATGACAAGCATTAATGGAAACTTAATTTTCCCTATTACCTATAGGTATTTGCAAGAAAAGATGGATTGAAGAGTTACACTAAATAGGGAATGGGATTGTATTGTGTTTGTTCTGGCCTGTCCCATCATTGAATTTTGACAGTGAGCTTTCTTGGCAACAAACCTCAATAATTTATTAATAGTAGACTCATGAATGTCTGGTCCAATGATAAGGAAAACAAATACGTTATTCAGCAGTTCTTCACCTGCGATTTCTCCTACCCAGACTTCCAAGGAAAAGAAAGAATGAATTTTGGAGTTCTTTGTCAAGTGTTTATATGGGCTCAGAGGGGCCCCACAACTCTCCAGCACAAACCATTATGGTTCTTCTGGTATCAAGGACCAAGGATTAGGTAAATGTGGCCTAGTGGAGCCAGAATGTGCCGTGGTGAAAATTGTGCACGAACCTGGATGGATTTGGAGCTCTCCCAAAGAAGTTCAGAGGATAAGTCACCACATTTCATGACATACAAATGCAATGCAAAAATACCTGAGGGTGAAAATGCTCCCTAATTTCTCTAGAGACTTGTGGAGGATATCCACCTATATGGATAAATTCAGCTCTCAAGGTCTTTCATAGTGATGTTGTAATGTTGATGAGCCATACCTTCCTTGTCCCATGTCATGTGCCCTCCAAACTTGTGCTAGATCACCTTCATTGTTAAGAAAACACATAAAAACTCAAGGAAATGGCAAAATTAAAACTTGACTGTCTCAATATGAAAATGGAACAAATAGAAATACATTCCTGAATTAGAGCTATGTTTATTTAAACGTGGTCCTAATATTGGAAGATTCCTGATAAAATAACAGTTGCATCATGAATACCCAAATAATTTTGTGTCGCTAGGTAATAATGATATGCTTTAATATGCTCAGTATAGGGTTCTTCTTTAACTTAATTTTTCAAAGTTAATTTAATTATAATGACAGTTAGAGAGACTGTATCAGCCCACCCAAAAATAACTACTAACCAAGTAGACTGTTGCATCTCATTGGGCATGGTGCTTGTCAGGAGAGAGCCATGACCATCAGGGACAATGCCCAGCATAAGGAGAGTGGAAACGGATTTATCAGAAACAATTAATTTGGCAGTTTTAGACAATACCTTCAGAACTTTATTTAATACTACTTGGAAGTAGTAGAAAGCACTGAGATCTTTACTGAAAGAAGAGCTTTGAGTTGCACGTTCTTGTGTCTTCTGGTGGATCATGCCTTCTGCTGGACACCTTTTTGCCCACTGCAGCTGATGCACATTCTCGTGCTGGATTCTGCAAATTCCTCTCCTGTGGGGCTGCTGAGACCACAGCCCCCCCAGTAATTACCAGATGGAAATGACGCTTGGTCAGAACCAGCCTGGGCCACATTCGAGTTGGTGACCTAAAGGTGAAAAGCTTTGATTCCCATTAATAACACTTCGGGCCTCACTGACCTCCAGGATGTGATTAAAACCCCCTTAAATTCCCTCAGTAGCTTTGGCTCATACTGTTTGGGTTTTGCATTATTACTGTGTGTTGTTTGATAATCTAATCACATTATTTGATTGATTTCGGGCGCGAGCATTTTTCTGTTTGGCCTTCAAGAATCTGGCGCGTTTGGAGCTCTCTTCACCTGGGAAACACCTTTTTGTTTCGCTCTGTATTTCTCAGCGGGTGAAGGAACTGTTTTCCTTTGTCTCATTGCTCGGAATAACAAATGTCAGAGCTCGGAACCTGGTAATTTGGCAATTTCAGACAATCGCCTCATAACCACGTTTCAGTACACCTTTGAAGCGGTGCAAGTTCAAAGGCTCTGCGAAGGCGAGCGTTGCTTTGCCTGTTGCTATGAGTCATTTGAAGTAATTGGTCCTGTCTGATGTATGTTTTGAACTGAGGAAGTGGTGCTTTATTACCACAATCAGATACAGGTTTTTAGCTGAGGAAGTGGAGTTTTCCTCACAGATGTAGATGTCTGCTTGATAAGGCAGAAAACAGACAGATGTGCCTCTCTGCACTGGGGAAGAGGTGTGGAGAAGGAGCAAACACAAGAGCTGAGAAAATTCCATGGAGCTACATGAGAGGGGATTTGGAAGCCTTCCCAGTAACAAAAATTTCTCAAAAGCAAGGAAACTTGCCTTTTAGAGAGATAAATACTTTATAGTTTTATATATCAAACAAATACGCCTATCATCGGCTTTTCAAGTGCTTAGACTGGAGAAAAAAATCAGATTAAGGACTCTGAAGATATTTTAAACAATGTCACCTAATTTTAGGCTCAGCATCAGGTGTCTGATATTCCATTTCCCATAAACATATGCTCACTAACAGTTCTAAAAGTTGGGGGGGGGTGGTGTTAGAATTATTATTGTATTTTCTTATAAGGTATCACTGCACGTTAAGGTGGTTTTTGGAATAATACAATGTAAGATTAAAGCCCAGAATTTATGTTCGCTCTTATCAGTGACTAATGCCTGATGTACTGTGAGGAAGTACCTTTCTCCTGTAAATATTTTACTAAAATTAGAGAAAGAAAAGTCCTGCCAGAACCACATCTATGCTTTTGGACATGCGTAAGAGCATCCCACGGAGCTGAATGGATTCTCTGCTCCCCGACGGAGAAGTGTTGAGTTGTGGCCCCAGCCTGGGGCTCACCAGCTCCTGGAGGCAGAAACCTTGTGCTCAGATGTGCTGAGCTCAGCCCATCCATGTGTGCCTCAGATAGGAGTGTGAGACCAGTTTTTGGCACGAGGAGGGCTTTCCAATCTCAATCCCCTTCTGAATTGCTCCCACGGGCTCTGCTGGATCTGCATGGTGCCATATCCAGTGCACTCTTCAGGGCTGGTCTCCTCTTGAGGCAATGACAGTGCTGATGGTGGATGTGCACGGTATTCATTACTGAGGAAGGACCCTTTTCTTCCCCCAGGCAGAGGAATCTTGAGGAGGAATCTCTGCTCCCACTGCTGCATTGCAGAGGCCAGAGAAACACAGTAAAACTCCGAGTGGTAACAGAGAATATCTGTTTCAGTTTGTGAGTGGTGTCCAGAGCAGATTAAGGAAAGAAAGACTCATATTTCAAAGGCGAGGGAGACCTTGGATATGCTGGTGTGTGCTTTGGAGTGGAAAGCCAGTACAGCAAGAGTGGTACACTCAGGTATTTTGTAACACCTTTTTTTTCCTCTTGCAAGTGGTGACAGAGCCCAGAAGTGGCTCGGGCCCAGCCAGTTGCAATAGATGGACTCCTTTTATCAGTTTTACGATATCGCATTTACTTAATATCACATGGAACAAAGTAAATGTCTGCTAGGAAAGGCCTGGCTGCTGCTCAGCTGACAAATGAGCTGCCCAATGTGCTGTGTCTCCTCTGTGCCCCTCTGTATTTACCTGCACCTCCACCTCAGCCATCATTTTTCTCTTTTGCATCTGGGCTCCGGTTGCTCTTTGGCCAAGTGACACCTTCACAAATGAATAAGGGTTGCATGTGCGGACTTCCCTGGCCAGAGAGGCAAGAAGTTTTGCAGCAGGAAAAAGAACATTTGGGCACAGATTTGGAAGGAGAGCTCAAGACATGGGCTGACCTTCATGTCCACTACAGTCAGTGCAAGGTCATCTTTTTACTGTTTAAGAGCTTTGGCCTGTCTCTGGGTTTAGTTTTCATCCCGGGTGAGTGTAACAAGCTCTTAGCTCAGCCTGCATTTTGCCCACACAACTGTTCAGATATAAATATTTGAAGATCTTTCCTCCTTTAAATTAATTTTCAGTTTTGTACTAGATCAATGGTAAGGGAACAAAATGATCATAGCAGAGATTGTGGAGAGATGGGCACTGATAGCTTTGATGATGTCTCCAGTGTTTTTTTGGCTGTTGGAAACATCACATTTCCATTTAATCTAATGAAACGGGGTCTGATCTCATCCCCCATTTGTGCCCATCACAAAGCTGTCGCACATTTTGATACAATAAGAACATTCTTATGATCAGTGAAATTGCCAAACCAAATTATGGCGATGGTAGGTTAACCCAGTCTCCTGCCTTCTCTGAGAGCTGCTGCCACACACAAGCACAAAAACCTTCTTGCTCTGCAGCCACAGGGACTTCTTCTTTATATGCTTTATATATCATAAAGATAATTAATACTTGTTAATATGGATATAGATTTTATTCAGTTTTTTTCCTTTTTAAATTTATTTTTTAATTTTTAAGCACTTTGGCTCAGTAAGGGGTTTTTTCACAGGAATGGGTAATTCCAGTTTTTTTATCTAGGAGAGCACCATGAGCACAGTTAAAGGGGCAGAGCTATTCCAGAAGCTCCAGTAACAGCTTACCTGCATTTCTCCTGGCAGGTTGTGAGCATCCTTTGAAAAGGAAAACCTCACCAATAACTTACGAAGCAAGTTGGTGAATCAAAAGAAAACCCACCACGTTTGGCCTCTGCCAAGCCCAGCAAGCTGGAATATTATTAAAAATGGAATTGGACCTTTTCTAGAGAATGAACTCAGCATCCAGATGTGGGCACAGGATCCACCAGCACTCCCCTAAGCCAGCAGGGATCCTTATGTTGTAAAAATAGAATCACATTTCAGGCTTGAGTCTATTACACAGCAGCAGTTCCTGTTGAGAGCGTCTCCCAGCATCCAGCTCAGTGATTTCAAGAGAAAAAAAAGCCTCCATGGCACTGATTAATGGAAAGGCTTGGATATTCTGGTGGATCTGGAAAGCATCTCGTAATCTTTGACAGACAAGATGTTTCTTATTCTGATGGGATTTGATCATTGTTTATGAAATTATGTGAGTGACATAGCATCACTGTTATTTTTATCCTGGCATTACAGCTGGTCTAATAATTTGGATAATAAAGTTACTTATTTTGGCAATAAATCATTGAATGTATCCAGAGTTCTTATCAACATTTTCATTTATTAATATTCCTTGTCAGAACTCTTATCAATATTTTTCCACATTTGTTTTTCTTTCAGAAATCCACTGATTTAAATTTGTATTAAACTTGTATTAATGCAAAGCAGTTGATTTATTTGAAATGATGACATCATTTTACTCCAGTCTGTAGAGGTTTACACTTTGCCTAAATTAAAGTGTCCACACTGACTCCAACAGGAGTATTTCCAGTTTATCAAGTGCCTGTTTAAATACATATTTTTTTGTTATACACCAAATTTTCATTTCCATCTCCATATGTACATATACCTGTGTTTGAACCTATGTGAGCATACACTTGTATTCCTCATTTTCCCACGTAGTTTCTGACTATTTCTCCTTTCCATTTCCACAGGAGAATCACAGAATCATTAAGGCTGGGAAAGACCCCCCCGCCAAGATCATCAAGTCCAGCTTTCTAAAAACCTTTGAGGGAAATATTTACAGTAGTTTTGTTAATAAAAATGTTGCTTGAGAAGAACATACAAAAGCAATAAAAATAACTGAAAATTATTACAACTTGTAATAACCTATCTCAAAATTTCTGAAAAATATGAAAATCTCAAGGCAGAATAATCTCTCTGATAGTTGGATGGGTGAGTGACACATTTTTGCTGGGAAGGGAGAATGCAAACCCATCCTGAAGGAACAAGAGGTGGGACACAAACACCAGAACTGACTCTACCGTAGGTCAGGACCAGCCACCTACTACCAGTAGTAACTTGGACTTCAAGGAAAGCTGAGGACACTCCTGAAATAGTTGAAATTTTCTTCCTGAAATAATTATCTGCAGAGGGAAATAAAAGACATTCTGTGGATGAACAGACCATTGCAGGCTGAACATGATCAGTTCTATGTGGAGAATTAATAATTTATCATTAAGGAACAAACAGAGAAAGAATTGATGCTGTCAGTTCATGCAGTGGGGATAAAAGGAGATATTTGTTTAGTCCTGTTTTTGCAACAATAAAATTTGGGTTAATTTACAACAGCAGTGCAGTGGAGATGTCTGCTCCAGAGAGGGAGGGAAGGCAAAGAGGGAACCGTGGAGCAAATGTAATTGTCTTGAAAGCTGTGGTTTAACAGAAACAAGCCTGGAAAAGCTTCCTTGAGCCACTGAGTTAAGCCCAGCCCCTCCTTCTCTCACTGTATAAAATTCACACCAGAGCTCACTCTGAAGGAACTGGGTGTAAATATAAATCTTCAGCTGAAATACAGCAGAAGTTCTACAAACCCCAGCATGTTCACATCTGTCACAGCCACTTTGCATTAAGATTTTCAGAAACTTGTGTTACAGCTCAGCCCTCAGACTTGATTTTCCTATCACCTTGAACACCTAAAAAGATTTTGGAGGCATATATATATATATATTTTTTTTTTTTTTTTTTAAATTATAAAGCAATTTAAGTCCTGCTGGTTGAGCCCTGATCTGGCTCATATTTAAGCATGTGCTAAACTTCACTCGTATAAACAACCCTAGAATTGACAGCAGGGCTTCAAAATGCCGTTTTGTGCCTCTGAATATTGAAAAAACGTGGCTGGTTTAAAAATATCCATCAGCCTAACCACAGCACAGCACAATGCAAAGTGTGTCAGTCCACTGACAGAGAGGGAAAATAGATGGAGAGCATCGCTTTCAGTGAGCAGGGATGACAATCAGAAGGAATAATGCCATTCCCAGCGTTGCTCGTGTATGGGAGTATTTGTATTTGCTCTCAGTGACGATGGCTGTGGCACCCAGCTCGTCCTCAGTGCTGTGGCAGCAGGGGATGGGGCTGGAATCCAGGAAACAACTCCCAGGGATACCCACAGGTAAAAATTACGAGAACATGTTCAGCAGTTGCAGTTCCTTCAGTCTATCGGCTCCATAAAAGGCATTTATAAAAGAAGCCTAAATACATATTTAACCAATTGACCAGAATGGCACTGAAGGAGTTTTAACATATTTTGAAAAATTGCCTAAATACATATTTACCCAATAGACTGGAACAGCTGCTTCAGAGTCTCTCTGGTCTCTTGGGTCTGTAATACGTGTTTTTAAAAACTGCCTGGCTATATATTTACCCAATAGACCAGAACAGCTATTAAGTAAATAATACACATTATACAACTGTCAATGATTTTTTTTTTCTTCTCCGTCCCTTTTAAAAATAATAGAATAAAACAAATTTTAAAAGATTAAAAATTTAAATATAAAGTATTTATTTGAAGATTGTGGAAGGTCTGGAATCTGAGGTTGGTGTATGTATGTCACATTGTAGAAGATATCTCAGATCACCAGAGTGCTTTTGTGTGTGTGTTTAAAGTACAGGGCACTGTCAAGTACATCAGAGCCTGGGGTGCTTAATATAGAAGATAGAACAGCAGTTGGGAGTTGGAAAGGTCTGGCAGAAGAGAGGGGAGGGAAAAAAAAAAGGGAAGATATGAATCATAAATTCCCAGGAAGGATGGGTAAATCAAGCAGTTGATTTTGAGAAAGCCTAAAGATAGTACATGAAACACTGCAAAAAAAAAAAGGAGGTTGGCATCATGGCATCTGAGACCTGCGTATCAATACCTCAATACACTCCACAGAAGGACAAATTGTGCTCTGCCTTCCAAACTTGCCTTAAAAGAAAATCAGTCCTGGTTGTTGAACTGTTAAGGATTGACCTTTTCTTAGAATGATACAGCTACCAGGATAATGTCTCCTTAAATATTCGTATATGCTTTAAACCATTAAATTAATTTCAGCTTACAGTGTGTTCTGATGGGGATTCTTTTCCTCCGTAAACTGTTTCAATTCTGAAATCACACTCAGGGACACATTGATTTCTTTTTGATCTGAGCACATTTCAGACTGTTTTGAAATAGTGAATCTGTGTTGCTTTCAGTCTCTCTCTCTCTCTGTCTCTGTCCTGCAACATAGTGAAGGAAAAGCAGCAGACAACCTGATAGAGAAATAACATTTGTCTTCAAAAATAATGCTGTCACTTCTGCATTTACTATTTCTTTTTTTTTTTTTTTNTGGGGATTCTTTTCCTCCGTAAACTGTTTCAATTCTGAAATCACACTCAGGGACACATTGATTTCTTTTTGATCTGAGCACATTTCAGACTATTTTGAAATAGTGAATCTGTGTTGCTTTCAGTCTCTCTCTCTCTCTATCTCTGTCCTGCAACATAGTGAAGGAAAAGCAGCAGACAACCTGATAGAGAAATAACATTTGTCTTCAAAAATAATGCGCTCACTTCTGCATTTACTATTTCTTTTTTTTTTTTTTTTTAAAGTTAGGAGACTCTTGGTGGCTAAGAAAGCAAGGGAGGCATCTCATGCTTTGCACAAAAACTCCAGGCTGGCAAAAGATGAAAAATAGTCAGGAAGAGATGGGAAGTGGTGAATGAAAATTTTACTACAGACAGTTTTTTTTTTCCATGGGAAAAAGTTTTGATTTCCTGGCCAGGCCTCATTTTTCCAGTGAAATTTCTTTGTTATCTTATTTATTTGCTTGGTCACCAGACACAAACACATTGGCACAGGGCAAAACACAGCCTGTGACAGGTAGAAGAGGTCCTGCAAATGCCTTGGATTAATATTTTGTCTGGGGTAATCCCTCCAGGTGAGAAGTGAGGAAAGATGGATGGATGGATGGATGGATGGATGGATGGATGGATGGATGGATGGATGGATGGATGACCCTCCTGTACTGCTTTTGCAGCTTCTAGTGCATCACTACAAGAGCTGTTGGGTGCAGTGGAGGGAATAATGGTGAGGAAAATACAACAGAGGAGCTCCAGGATGTTTCATCTTTCCTTTATTTTTACTTCAGCTTTGATAGTCAAGCCCATAAAAGAAAGATGAGCAGCAAAACCACTGCTGCTCATCAGTTCAGTATCACTAGAGAGGCTTTTGGCTATTTCACAGTTTTACCTCATTAAACCCTTATCAGCCAAAGCTCACCTCTTCATTTATTTAATGAGCTACTGAATGTCATTAATGACATAACCTTGGACAGCACTTGGCTGCTCTTAACCAAGAGCCCACTGTCAGTGCTGACTCCACTATCCCAGGTTGCTCCAAGCCCCATCCAGCCTGGCCTTGGACACTTCCAGAGATCCAGGGGCAGCCACAGCTTCTCTGGGCACCCTGTGCCAGGCCATCCCCACCCTCCCAGGGAAGGATTTTTCCAACTCTTTTTCCAGTCATTATGAACTTCATGTAGGCTCTGCCATGGCAGCTGATGGGTGAAAGCATCTATATCCTATTATTAACCTCTACTCTACAGTTCCCATTTCCTGAGCTTTTTAACTGAGTCCGCCACACCAGAAAGAGTAAAATGAAGGTAACATTAATCAGTGTGTCTCTCTTACCCTTAAAATTTAGAATAAATATATATTTATATCTAGCCATCCATTTGTTAAAGTAGGGCATTACTTTTGTTGTACCATTTCCAAACTCGCTATTCACTATTTAGCAGCCTTCCTGCAAGACACAAAATCCATTGTGTAATAATTTCTAGCAGACTGCAGGAGTGTAAAAGTAGACAGTGTTTCCTTCAAAAATGGAATCATCTTTCACAGATGTAGATGTGTACTTGTTATGCCAAGATGAGACAGATGTGGCTCTATTCACTCAGGGACAGGTGCGGAGGAAGAAGAGATAAAACATTTGTAGAAAGTGTAAGCAACTGCATCGCTGTTGTTAAATAAATAAACATTCTGCCAGAAAGAAAAAAAAAGTTTATTTGCTTTCTTTTTTTTCCCCCCAGAATGTTTATTTTAAGCTGCAGCTTAGCTGTGATTTATTCAGATTTGTGTTCCTGTATCAATTTAAATTTATAATATGCATTCTATATATAAACATCTGTTTGTATATAATCAGGGGAAGGTGCGTTGGCACACGCGGAGAGCACGTATGGGTGTAAAGGCACACACACATTCTTCATGGGCTCACGGGCACGTGCAGGCAGCTAATCAGGTGAAGAATGGGAAAATATTTTATTAATATAATGAGGCTTTGTGTGTGCCTGAGAAGAGGGTGGGAGGGAGAAGAGAAGCAGATGCTTGTGTTGCCTATCGCAGATTAAGCCGGTTCAAGCTCCAAATTGCAGGAGAAAAGCCCAATTGCCCTTTGACCACATGGACACTCACAGGAAACCTCCATGCAGAGACATCCTTGGGGAAAGGGTAAAGTGGTTCAGGCCATACGGAAGAGCTTAAAGCTGGTTGAAAGTTGGCTCCTGAATTCAGGAGTGGCTGTGGAACAGGGAGCAGAGGGATGCTGGGGGTCACCACGGGGAGGGAGCGCAGTGCAGAGCAGTGAGAGGAAGTGGTTCAGGTGTCGGTAGATTTATTGTATTTATTACTGCTTCATCCGATTGTTTCGTTTTGTTTCATGGTGTTCTGTCAGTCTTCAGTCCAAGCTCCCTGTGAATTTGCCACAGAAAGGGGCAGTCCTGGGTGCACCTGGCAGCACAGGGACTTGCTTGGCCAGAAAAGGTGGGAATGCACAGCAGGGACATCCCTTGAGAAAGTCAAAAGCCACCTCAGTGAAGGGATAATGGGCAGATCACAGCATCAGCTTGTCCTCTAACCGCGCCTGGGCTGGAGACAGCAAAGTTATTGCCCTCGGAGACTGTTGTGTTTTCCTTGTGCTTGGACTGGGGAGCCCTCGACGAGCATTTCGTGATGAAAGCAGGGATGTTTCTGTGTTCTGGTGAATATATGGTTCTCCTGACAGCTACTGTAGAGTTAAGAGGCTGGGGCCAAGTTTTTTTGGTCCAGGAAGAGAATTCATAGTAGTCATAAACTGTTAAAAAAAATGTGCAAGGCAGGGCTTATCCCGCAAGGGAAAGTGGCTAACCCTGTCCTGACCTCCTCTCCCCCGGAGCACAGACCCGCTGCTCACTGGCCATCTCCTCCTTGCCAAGAGGATCCCTCTGGACCACTGATTTTTGGCATTAAGGGGATTTCAGGCGCTCCACGTGAGGTCATCGAGCGGGCGGAGCCCGGGCAGCAGCGGGAGCCTGGAGATGTTTATCCCAGGCTTTCGCTGCGTCACTTTGGAGAGCCCAGAGTGTTCCCTGCAAAACTGCTCTTCACTGGAGAGCCCTCCAACCCCTTGGCTGGCACTTGCTGGGTCCATGTTGCCAGTTTGGTGCCCAACCCGACGCTCGTTTGCAGGCGGGTTCGTTAAGGAGGCTGATTCCAGGGATTCGAGGGTGCCGAGGGCCTCGTTCCTCCCAAAGGCAGCACGAGAGGATAAGTGCAGACAAGAGGAGAGGCAGTGCCATGAAGCCTGGATGAAGCTGGATTACTTCTGAAATATTTAAGTGAGCCAGGGGAGGGAGGAGAGCAGGGACAACAGCAGAGGCAACTGGAAGGAGGAATGAGGATCCACAGCTGTGAGAGGAGGACTGGGAAGAGGAGGGGGAGGAGAGGCAGAGAGAGAAGGATGATGTGATTTATAAAAAAAAAAAAAGAAAAAAAAAGAATTAATCACAGCTCCAGAACAGGAATCAGGGTGGGAATCAGCAGCTGGGAGAAGGGAAGAAAATGGAAAAGATTATTTTTCATTTGAAATACATTTCTTCAATCACAAGCCTGCCTGAGAGCGGGAGTTTGCAGCTGGGCACAGAAGAGGGGTCCACGGTTAGAGCAGGAATATTTTGAGCAGAGGGAGCTCTGCAGTCAGCTGGGCTCACGCAGGGGTCGGGGCAGGTGAGGGACTCTGAGGCCAGCACGAGGTGTCATTGCCAAGGGCTGTCAGTCCAAAGCACTCCTGCGTCTCCCTCTCTGCAGCACAGCCACAGCCGGGCTTTATTTCGGTGTCAGGACAAGGAGCAAGAGGCACGTTTGAAAGGAAAGTCAAGTGACTTTTATATTTCTACAAGCTTGTCAGCTTAAAGCTTTCTTTTTTTTTCTTCCTCTGGCTCTTAAGAGAGGGAGGGAGGAGAAAAAAATAGCGAGTTTGTTCACCATGTGAGGGTTGGTTTGTTGTGATTTTTTTTTTTTTTATCCTGTCTTTTATAGCCTGACCAGTGAATCCAGCTTAACAAAAACATTTCCCTTTGTAGGCTGAACATTCAAAGCCTTCACTCCTTTAAGTCCAAATGTGAGTTGCTACTTTGTTTGAATGCCAGGAATCATATGATTTAAAAAAAAAAAAAAAATCCAGTTAGCAGAGGCATGATATTAATTCTCATGAAGTCTTGAGGAGCAATGACTGCTTTGTGAAATTTCTCTATTTTTAAATATGTCCAGCGTGGTATATATGGGACTTGCCATGTGTGTCAGCAGGAGTAGGAGAAAGCAGACCCTGGTTTTGCTCCCCAGTGAAGCTGAGAGCACAAAATATGTCACAACAATATTGTTACTTCCTTTACATTTATATTTTCTAACACCCAAGCACTGATTTGCTCCTTATTTAAGCAACATTTTCTTGATAAATTAAAAAAGCAGCAATAGCCATTACTGCAGGCTATATACAGCCTCTAATATCACTTAAGCATATTACAGAATATAATATCTGGTACTTAACGACTAACTTGCATATGAAAGCTCACATAATGTCTCATAAAACCCTTAAAATGGCTTCAGTTTAAGAGTCTCTTTAAAAAAAAAAACACCTTCAGGGAATATTGTAAATGAAGTAGCACTCCAGCCTTAGAAAAAAAAATTCACACACTTGCAGAAATTTTTAATATAAATTGAACACATTAAAAATTAATTTTGCATGACCATTTCGCATTGCAGTGCCAATGCATAGTTAAGATAAGGCCTTAACTCTTCTTTGTTTAAAGTAACATGGAAACATCTCTCTCCCCCTCTCCCTCCCCATTATCTGTACATAATTATAATTTTCATTAATCTGAAATTGGAACCCCATCCTCTGATAATGGCAATCCCCAGCTGGAGATCAGTGAAACCCTACCTGTGTCACTAAGGAAACTTGCTGTAAACTTTTAGGAGACTCATTAAAGGAAGGTGTGACCTCACAATTAGAGGAGGCTACGCAGAACATTTCTCACTTATGCCAGTCAGGGAGAGGGACTGGGAGAAGAGATGTTCTCTTCTGTGACACTTTACTCGTGGAAATCTTGTAGGCTCTCTGGTGACGTCAGCTGTCAGCTTGGAAGGCTCAGCTGACACAAATGCTGGCAGCAGAGACACCAGACCAAGCAGCAGTTTGTGTTGCGGTGCTCCTCTTCCCTGGCAAGTATATTTAGAAAAGACCTTTAGCGATTTTCCTCCTCTTTTCCAGATTTTGGATTGGACTCACGGCCAGCGTTTTACAGCCAGGAATCTCCTCAGCAGGCCTTGGTTGCAACTGGACATTGACTGATGCCTTTTGCCCCTCAGGAGCAGCTCTGATGGACACCAGAGTGTCCAAATCTCTCTGATGTCGCCACACCACAGCAGGCAACAAGATTTTTCATATTCTGACTTGTTTATAAAATGCCCAAGAGATTTGGTTTTTTTTCTTTTGTTGTCCAAAATGTATGATAGAATCATAGAACCAGAGAATTGTTTGGTTTGGGATGGGCCTTAAAGACTATCTTTGTTCCAGCACCTTGTGCTAGATCAGCTTGCTCCAAACTCCATCCAAACCTGGCCTTGAACACTTGTGTTTGATATTCACTTGATATTTTATCTCTTCATTGTGTTATTTGCCTGCAGGTAAATCAGGTTCCTAATCCAATTCTGAAAGCTTGCTTGTTTGCTATGAACCCTTCAGTAGTGTGTCTGCCTGCTACAACAATGCTCATTGGTGTGCTGTTAACACTTTAATAAATACATCCTCATGTCAAATATTCAGGAACCTTACAGTCATTTGCATTAAAGATGCTGCAAAAGCAAAATAATTTGCAACATGTCACTCATCACTGTGGATTTTGATCACTAGAATCCTGATTATTCATTTCCTTGCAAATTATAAAATAAATAGTTCCTTTCAAGCCAAGAAATGCCATCTTCGGTCCGAAGCGTCTCAGAGATCGCCGTGACTTGTAAAATATCTCGGTGTTCTATATGGCTCTAAAATATCTAAATGTTCTAAAAGGCTGAACTTTGGAAAAAGTCACCTCCTGGCTGCAGAGTCACAAGGAGCTGCACAGCACGGAAGCAGACAGAGCTAGTGAGAACGGAGCTAGAAAGTACCTTCTTTAACATGTGGAGCTAAATGTTACCACACTTTGCAGGGCTTTTAATTGAGAAAATATTCCAGCCTTCCACCAATGTGCACAGAAGCAGCAAAGCTCTGTTGGGTCACTTTTACTTCTCCCTTGTAGATGGAGAGCAGGAGAAAATGGCTGAGTGAAGAACAGCAGCGTCTTTGCGAAGTTTTCCTGTCATGCTTGATTTTCCTGAGTATTTTTCCATGCTTTGGGTTTGCTGGTGATTTTCCCTTTGGAAAACAGACAGAAACTTTCAAAAGTTCTTCTGGAAGCTCATGGACCTGTGCAGGAGATCCTGCTGGCTTTACCTTCAGAACAAAATGCAGAAGAAAATGAGCAGGAGCATTTCCTCCTGCCTCTCCCTATCACATGTTTAATCTCTTTGTGTGGTTTCTGTCTGTGGCTTTCTGAGGATGCGTCAGCACCTCCAGTGCCAGACCTTAAAAGAGAAGCTGCAAGGTACCCTGGTGAGGCTGGTAAACCATCCTCACCACACGTGTGACAGGCTCTTAAAAATAATACCTATTTTCACAGTGAACCCTCACCTTTCAGTCTAGAGATCTGCTTACAGAAAAAAACAGTTTCTTTGGGGCTTCAAGTAGTGTGGGGTGGAGACTCCTCGCTGTGTGTTTCACCTGAGATGTGGGGACAGAGAGCTGCGCAGCCTGTGGAGGGATTTGGAGTTGTTGACCGTGTGGAGGACAGTCATGGAGGACTTTAACACAAATTTTGAAGAGGTTATCCCAAAGGGAGGGAGGAAGCTGTGAACAGGGAAGACAGAAGTGAACGGGAGAGGAGAAGAAGCCTCTCACCCCTCTGCCCAGCATGGAGAATGCTTGGGCTCGCCTCACTCACACGCTGACCTGAGGGCTGTGGACCAGGCAAGAAGCAGGAGTCAAGGCACTCTCTCAGGGTGGTGGAACAGATTGATTTGTTTTTTTTCTATGGGGGGGAAAAACAACCAAAACCTAGGTCAAATACATAAAACATTTCTCAAAAATGTGTACTGTTCATGTGTTGGGTTTGATGCTGAGACATTCTTTGCACGCAGTTTTCAGCTTCTGCCACGCTCTCTGCATCACTCGTCAAATTTCCTGCTTGGAAACTGGATTTTTTAGAATTTTTCTCATCTGCCCAAAGGCTTTACTCTCTAAACTAACTCTACTGCTGATCTCTTCAATATAGTAAACACACTCATCTTCTCACAGGGCTGGTGGGTCTGTGTCTGCAGAAGCACAGAGGAGGCTGTGCGTGTTAGAGAGTTCAGCCTGGAAAGTGTTGTGTTGTTCTTTAGGGGATGGATTCTTTCTTCCTTTCTCCCACAGAGCTGTAAGAGAGTAAAAAGAAATTACCTTTCATTGCAAGTCGATTTGTGGGATGTAATGGCACAATTTAGAAAGGAATATTGCCGACAGTGAGACCACTTGGATTAGAAATCTTGAATCAGTTTGCAGGGCTCTATATTTCCATAGTACTGTGTTTTGTTGTGTGGGGAATTTAATAAGAGATGTAAATCTGCAAACTGCAATAGTATCACCATAAAACATAAAAGATTCATGTATTATAAATAGGTATGACAAATAAATTATTTATGTGAATGTATATCTGTGTGTGTGTGTGTGTGTGTGTGTGTGTATGAGCTCATGTTCACTTTCCTTTTTGAAATAATTAGTGGCAAAGTCTTTTATTATGCATTGCCCTACGACCTGTGCAGGAGCTTTAATGACATTTCACACAAAGGGCTGAAGGTAGAGCTTGCTCTGTGCTGAACTGGAGCATCTCAGACTCATTAAGGTGGGGAACTTCACAAGGCACGAGCAGAACAAAAAAAAAAATCTCAGCCCAAGGAGGCTGAGGATCATTCTGGAAGTGTCCAGGCACCCCCAAGAGCTCCGAGCCAGCAGTGTGCAGTGATGTAAAGGATTGCATTGGCTCCCTACATCGCTGCTCAGAATGTTTCTGCAGGTAAATTTGAATTCTATCAATCTGCTGCTCGTGTTGTAGCAGATTTTGGCAGCCACGGTGACATCTTTACTGCGATGACTTCTTTTCCCAGCTCTGACTGACAACATCCCCCCCGGTGTGTCAGCTCCTCCAGGAGCATGTGTATTACTCATTGTATGGAGTCACATGAACTGTACAGGAGGCACTTGCAGCTCCAGATCTCTCCTCAGGAACCTGTGCCATCTATAGATAGCTGGCTACACAACGGCCTATTTTTAAGCCGGGGTGGGACACTTCTAAATTAAGGCATGAGTAAAACGAAATTGTAGGAGAGCTCCAGAACCTTAGAGAAAAATCCTGTGTGACTTCAGTTGTGTTATTAACTTTTCCACTTTTGCTGCAGAAGTTGTTTCTGTCAATATTTTACTTTAACGGTGCTGAGCGGGAGGAAGGAGCAGGGTCCAAGCAGATGGCTGTCAGCAAACTGATGACGGCAGTTGAGAATTAGTGTCCAAATACAGTATTTAAAACTTGCTACAGTACATAGTTTCCTGCATATGCATGCCAAAATAAATCTGGTTTGGAGAACCTTTCAGTATCTTAATTTTATTTTTATTTGGAGCTTATCCTATTAAGAATAAGCAAGCAGGCAGCGTACCTTAGCTTAGCTAGGGGGGTGGGTCCATCAAGCAGTGAGGACAGAGCTGGATGAGCCACAGAGAGACCTTTCCAACCTTTATTCACTCCAGCTATTGACTTTCTGAATATCACTAAGTACCAGAACGAATGATAACATTAGTAACATTAATACTATTAATTTGTACCCGTTTTTGCCTACCTCATGCACACACACACACACAATTAAAATCCTTCCTTCTCACACCAGCCGTGTTTTTTCCCCTCCAGATAATCTTCCTGAAGGAGTTGGTGAGGGATGGGTACCATCACACAGGGGAATATCTGGTGTCAGGCTTCAGATAATTCGAGGCACCTGAACCAGATGCATTTTTAGCAGGGCAGGACAGCAGCAGGTAGTGGCTGTTCCATTCTGCACACATCTTTTGGTGTAAGGGTGACTAATCTGTTGGTTTGGATACCTGGCTGCAGCAGGGTCAGAGCAGGGGCAGGCTGTCTCTGCTGCAGTGAATTAGAGGCTTACATTCATTATCTCCCAATACCTCATTAAAACGACTTTAATGTGGTGAACATTTGATGGTAGACAAAAGCTTTAATCTTGTGAATATCAAACACACCTGTGTTGCATTTCCTCTTGCGAGCAGTTAGCAGAAACAGGTTAACAAGCTACTTTAACTCCTTAATCTGCTGAATTTGTGTGGAAACCAGACTTTCACCAGTCACCTGAGTTTGAACTCAAAAAAAAAAAAAAAAATCCTGCATACACCCCTAATTTATCAAGCTCTTTTTTCAAACTCTGCCTGCTCTAGACACTTTTAATCATCTGTTTAATTTTGCACCTTTTTTTTTATCCTGATATATTATATGCAGGTTATACTTAAGGCCCAGATTTGCCCTATTTTTCTTCCTCATCTGACCTAGATTCAAATTTACACACTGTGAAATAGCTAATAAATCCCCATTAAGGTTGTAAAAGGTGAAGGTTCAACCAATGTGCAAGTCATCAAGTTCTAATGTAAAACTGAATGAGCCTTGATATTAGCAGCAGTCTCAAAAAGTGAGGCTGAAAGGCTCTACAGGTTTCCAGCTTTTTTATGGCAGCCTGTGCTTAAAGCACCTCACCTCTGACAACACTGTTGGGCCTGTACAACAACAGTGACAACAACAGGCCTTAAGAACAGTAGGAAAAAATTTGTTGACATTTCCAAAAAAGAAATATCATTGGTTTTCTTTTTGCACCAGAATTCTCCCACCAAGACACGTTTTGTACTCCACGCGTTCTGGATATTTTGCTGCAAGAAAGCACAGTTCAATAGATACTTCCCAATAAACATTACAACCTCTAAATACAAAAATTCATATAAAAGCTCTCATAAAATAAGTTTCTTTTGTGTGTCTCTCAGTGTCAGTGCTGCCCTGCCGAAATGGGGGGTTTTGCTTTGCTGTTGAAGTCTTGGAAAAGTGGTTTGTCAACTGGAGAGTGCTGCCTTTTTTTTTCCCACTAGCCATAGATAGTATTACAATGATTTACAGAGACACGCTGAAAGTAAATTATGTTGTAAACGCCTGTCCCATGGGTCGACAAAGAATCACAGGGAAAAAATGCGAAAAGTTTGAAATTCCCAACAGCAAAGGTTGACAGGAAAATATGGTGTTGTTTTTCTATGAGTAAAAGTAACTTTTATGTTGTGTTTTCCCATGAGAAATTATAAACTTTCAAAGGAATTTTAGTCTCTTGTATGCACACATAAGAGCAATTTATCTGGTACTGCCCCAGTGAAAACACTGTTAAGACTTTAAAGCTGTTAGAACTATGGCTGAACTTCATCTAGGCTGCTACTACTTATTTGTTCTTGCTGCCTCTTCTTGTCAAAACATTTACTCAGACTTCGAAGAGTTGCAAGTTGGCAACGTGTTAATAATATTAGAATGCATTTGTGTCGGCCATGTGGCCGCAATATTTAAGTAAATTCATCACTTATTTAATGAATAATGAATTCACGAGAGTAGCTATGGAGACGTGGAACCATATGTAGTAAATTAAATGGGAACTTGTCAACGTACAGTAACAGTGAGTGTCACCAAAGTAGTTGTGTCTGTTTTATAGCAGTGGTGATGCACTTACACCGAGCCCGGGATGGATTTCTGACTAGGTACAGGACAGCCACGTTTTTTCACACCTAGGTTGCAGCAGTGATTCCTAACAGGTGTGGTAATAAAGTGAGAATTTACACGAGTTCCTCGTCGGTGTGTGCAGGAAAGGTGGAAGAATCTCAAGTTATTCAGTCTGTAAATTGCTTAGCAGCATTTTGAAAGGAAAGGTAGAGAGCTGCAGGAGGGTTTTTTTTTTCCTATGGGAAAATATCACCCAGGAAAGGGGGAGGGTGGGGGGGGGTGTTAGCTCAGTTCTCATCTGCCCTAGAGCATAATGAAAACTCCAGACATCAAGGACGATTTCCAAGATAATTAATGGGGAAAATCAGACCTGGAGAACGGTAAAGGATATACAAGAAGCTCATTAACATGAAATCAAGAAAAGAGGGTGGTGCAAAAGCTCAGAAAGCTGAGTCCATCTTTCTGTTTGACCTCAGAGCCACAGGCAGTTGTCTTGGACATCATGTCAGTACTCATCAACCTAAGAGTGAGACTATCTCATTCCAACCTGCTTCCATGGGCTGGGACACCTTCCTCTATCCCAGGTTGCTCCAAGCCCCATCCAGCCTGGCCTTGGACACTTCCAGGGATGGCACTTCCATCCCTGATTTTGCAATATGCAGGTAAACTGTGTTCAGAGGCTCCACTGACCAAAATGTGCAAGAAACCTAATGATTAACGGGGCTGATGAGCCAAGTGTAGCTTTTGATTAGCAAGAACGTGATGCTTGGTTATGCACATGACTAAAGGAGTTTCACCTACCTTTAAAAACATCTCTGGTGCAATCCTGTCAGCTAAGGAATTCAGGATCTTCCGGTGAAGTCTTCAAACATTGAGGGAACTTCACATTTTGTGCTTGAGTGGTGTGTTTAAATGGGAATACCCTGCTGTTGATGTAGCTGAAAGGCCTTTTGTGTGCACATGGATATAGTTTGCTGCAGTCAATATGAACAGATAAGACACTGTATACAGCACAAACACTGGAAAGGAGATAACACAGGAAAGGAGATAATTGTTAGAAAACAAGGGCAGAACTCGTAAAGATTGCAGCCATCTTTGTTTGAAATATGTTAGGAGACCACATCAAGCTAAATCCTGGCTTAAAGTAATGTTTATGCTTAGGACATCTCCTGAGGTTTCAGAAATTTTAAAAGCTCTAAGACACTTATAGCCATGCAGCCTCTCAGGTCAGAGACAGTTCCAGTCTTGTCGCATTTTAGGGGCAAGGCTCATCTTTCCAGCAAGTTTTTCTTGAAGAACTCACTTTTATCACCAAGCCTGACAACAGACTCCCACTGTGGCTGGAGTAACTACTCACTGCCCCTCTACACCGGGTAACTCAGAGCCCACCTTCATGAAGACAGAAGTCACTCAGCTGCCCCATTTTGCAAACTTAACCCCTGGGATCTTCCCAAGGCTCATCCCAATGTAATTTCGGGGATCCATGTCACGCCTACAAAAGTTTCCCTTTATTTTTGCAGCCGCTGAGTTGCGTTACATCTCGTCACGTCACGTCGTGTTGAGTGGCATTATTGCCTTCAGAAATGATGGGATAGAGCGTGACTTGATGTGTTGTGAGTGATGTGACACAATGCGACATATGTCATAAAATCATTGTCACCCATCAAAAAAAAGTGACAGATCAAATCCAAACAAAGCTTACCATATACTTTTAGTGGCTACCCAATCAACTAAAAACAAATATTTCGAATTGTGAGCCAAAAGCGTGGGAGTGTGACTCATTTTTGGTCAGTCCTCACATGCCTAACTTGGCATTTCGCATTTCTTCCACTTTCCTTCACACTGTATTATCCAGTTGGTGGGGAGGAAACTTGTTCAGTTCATTTATATTATTCAGTCTGCATATTTGTCAGACCATTACTTCTAAATATGTTCTCCTAGTCCTTTTCACGAATTGTCCCCATTTACCTTCTCTTTCTTGATGCATTTGAGTTATTATCATGTTATGAAAGTAATAATGTACAGAAAAGGTTGAATTTGTCATCCTGCAACGCTGTACAAGCCAAACTATCAAGAACAAGGAGATAATTTTCTATAATTCTACATCTGAAGAACACACTATCTATTCAAAAATATCACACTGCTTTATTTCCAGGCTACATATCTGCTCATTAAACATTCCTAATAAGAAATGTAAGATAGGAGGGAGAAAATAAAAAGCACTTTTGCCTTGTAAATGAATTGCTGCGTCTCTGACTAAACCAATATCAGTGTGGGAATAAGCCCAAACAGCTTTTCAAGACTGGAGTTGGGACAACTGGCAGTATGCAGCAAGTGGTACCAGAGCATTACCATTGCTCTAATATTCATGGAGTCAAGGAGTGAATTTCCAAATTTCCCCATGTCCAAAGGGGGAAGGCAGCGCCGTTCAGCGCAGGGATGTGAAGGATGATGTGGGTGCGATCCATCGCTGTGATCACATAAGGGAACCCTGAAATGTCATAAAATCCCACTCGGATCTGTTGTCACTACTGCTGCTTGTATGGAAAATTAACACATTTAATTAACTGCCTGACCAAGGCAGCTGTTACCTTATATAAAACCTTGAACATCGATGCCCAGCATATCCCATTAGGTATTCCAGTGTGCCAGTGGCATAAAACTGATTATCCTTTTACACCAAATGGCACAGCAGGACTCCTCTCGCAGCACGCTCAAGTCAAGATCTTCCTTAAATTCTTCATGGGCCATAACGATGCTGCAGCCCAAATTGCTTAATAATCTTGTCTTTCAGGACAGCCAACAAGATACACCATGCACAGCAAAACATGTCCTGGCCACAGCTACTCCTTTCTCTGCCTTTGTTCCTGACATCTGAAAGTATTCCTGCTGCCTCGGCTGTGGAAGCGTTTGGCATGTGATTTCCATCGGAATACTACAAGCACTATTTTATTTATATTCCATTTCTATCATTTATGGCAGATGGTTACTTGCCTTAAATTTTTAAATAATATCTTGGCTGCAGAATTTCAAATTAAAAGTAAACTCTCCAAGTCAGAGGCAAGGGTAAGTTCAGTTGTTTTTTAAAAAGTTGGTTGGAGGATTTTTTTTTTTTTTTTGTAGTGCTTATCCTGTAGATCCAAGTGCAATCCAAGTGCCTGCATGTGAGCATCCAGATTTCACATTTTTTCCTGGAAATACTTTTCTCCTGTAAGTTTGCGTGCTTGTAAGTTTCAATGACTAAACACTTGAAAGGTAAACCTTTTCTTCAGAGCTGAAACAGCCACAAGTTATTTCATTATTCAGGAGAGTATTTTGTACACATCTGAACATTTTCTAAATGAAATCCAAATTTTAAATTGAGATTTGGAATAGAGCAACCTCTAGACAAGGAGATTTTCTACTGTTGATATTTTTGCTCCTAATTATCTTTCCATTCCCCTTTCTCTGCTGTGATAGTCACAAATGTGTTGCATTTGGAGAGTGCAGACTATACACAGAAAAGCACAGGACAAACTGGTGCAGCCCCACTGATTTCAGCTGAAAAATTCAGGTTTAATGTTTGGCCATTAAGCAATACCCACCTTGCACACAGCATTTTCTACCATAGGTTTCAAATCACTGCCAGAGAAATAGACCCCAATCCTGCAAACACTTACATGTGTGTAACTACACACATGGGAATAATCCCATTAAATCAGTGGGATTACTGGTGTGCATAAAGTTTAGCATGTGTGTAAGTGCTTGCTGGAGCTGGGCCTGAGGGAGAAGACAGGATTTTTGAACCATTGGTACAGTGGGTGTGAATGCTCATGTTCCAGTTGTGTGGCTTCAAATGCTCCTCTGCAAGTCGAAAGTTTTGAAGGAAGAATTTGACCTCTTTTCCATCAAGCCAGGATGTCTTTAAGACCTTATGAACCATCCACTGTCGTGGCACGAGGACCACTTATAAGGAGGTCTCCATGAAGCCAAGCAAGCTTAGAGCACACAAAGAAGCTGAGACTTGTGTTGTGTTCCCTGCCCGCAGTCTTCTCACAGATCCTCTCAGATTTGCAAATTTATGTAAACAAATTCAAATCTACAAGTTGTAAACTGTACATAGCTGTTATTCACGTGTTTGGGTTTCTTTTCCTGGTAATCTCAGGTGAAAGGATTCCTGGACTAGGTATCTGAAAATGCCAAGAAGCAAATGGAATCAGGAGTTATGAACTCAGTTTAAAAAAGAGCTCCGTACGTAGAGAAAAAACAGTTCATCTAAGGTAGAGGATGCATAATTTCCTTGTGTAGGAAGGAGATGGTTTAGCCAAAAATATTTTGGGAAAAGAGCAAAAATATAGACAATACAATTCTCTGCTTGGAAAGTCTTATTTTCTGTCCAGGGAACAGCTAAGGGATCCATCAACTTCATGTCAGATGAAGAGAGATCTTCTTGCCTAAATCTCCTCTTCCCTACCATGCTCCCAGGCAAGGTCCTTGCACACTGGGTTAGGAAAAGTTCAATAAAGAAAAATCTTCAGGTACAAAGCGTTTGACAACAATACCTTGGGTGAAAAAAGGAAAAAATAAAAGAAAGAAAGAATTTTTATAACCAACTTTCCAACCAGAAGAGTGTCCAAGAAATCCCAGATGACTATTCCCGCTGAAGTTGGCTGTACCTAATCCTGGATATATATTCTCAGCCAGGATTTCAACACTTCAGCTCTCAGGGTTGTTCAGAGACATGTTTTCACAAACAAGGGAAGATCTGCACGTCAGATTCCCAGTTCTGTAACTGGGTGATGTAAAGAACGTCTCCTTCATCCTCCACAGATCAGGAACTGGTAGCTGAGACTGGAGAAACTCAGCTTACCCTTAGACCATTTTGTCATGTTTTCACTGAATGAACTGAAAACTTATACCACAGCTTCTCAGATCCTCAGGCTCCTGAACAGACTCTTGGAAATAGCTGTGTTTTTAGAATAAAAGCAAAATTATTAATGTTTCTTTGAATCGGTTAGGTTGAAAAGATCTTTAAGTTCATCAGGCCTGCCATTAGACCATGTCCCTCACTGTCACATCCACAGATATTTTAAATTCCTCTGGAGATGGGGTCTCCACTGCTGCCCTGGGCAGGACAGCCCTTTCAGTGAAGAAATTTTCCCTGTTATCCAACCTAAACCTCCCTTGATGCAACTTGAGGTCATTCCTCTTGTCCTATTGCTTGATAATGAGGAGGAGAGATGAACCCCCACCTGGCTGCACCCTCCTGCCAGGGAATTGTGGAGAGTGAGAAGGTCACCCCTGGGCCTCCTTTTCTCCAGGCTGAGCCCTCCCAGCTCCCTCAGCAGCTCCTGGTGCTCCAGACCCTTCCCCAGCTCCGCTGCCCTTCTTTGGAGGTATTGCTATGGAATATCAAATAGAAACATGTCTGGGAATGTATGAATTCAAATAGCACTACTTATATGTGGCATTTGAACCCTGATACTTCACCTTCTTGTCAAAGCTGTTGAGAGCAGCAGAGCAAAGCCCGTGACAGTAAAAAAGCACAGGGACTATAACAAGCTTGACCCTTATATATCGCAGACATAAAGCTGGAGAATTGTGTGTGGTCTTCCTCTGATGCCATACTCAAGATTTTCATTGCAAACACCTTCCTTCCAACATCCATTTAACGTGCACCCATCTGTCAGGCGATGTTTTCCACAGCAGTGTTAATGTGCGTGTGCCCCCTTCCACTTTGGTAGTTCACACCTTTAACTAGGGCTGGAGCCAGGGTGCAATAAACAGCCTTCCACAGTTTGGAGCATAAAAGGCTCAAAATGTGAGAGACACTTCATCAAAAAAACAAAAGACCAAGACAGAGCAGTCTGGAGCTCTGGAGGGCAAAGGGAGTGGTGGGGTTTAGAACCCTGCTTGCAAATACCTCTCCTAAAAAGTAAGAATTATGAATAAAAGCTCAAAAGAGAGGACAGAAAGTAATAATCTGATGGGAAGGGCACAGTCACAAGCTAAAAAAAGAATCCCTCGCCTGGCTCCCAACCAGGTGTTGTGTCTTAGCTTGTTTAAAAACACATCTGGTTGTGTGTAATTAGTTATGACAAAAGATCCTCAAAGAATGTATCAGCTCAAGCCTTAAGTTTGCCTACAATATTTCACCTTTGTTCAAGGAAAAAAAAAAGTATCACTGAGACACAAAAACTTGAAAAAATATAGTATGAAAGTTACTGCCTTAATGAAATATTAAAAATGCATCAGGAATACTGTTCTGGCATTAAAAATAAACAATAACATTTCTTCCTAGTTACGGTTCACTTCAATTCTTTAAAAATTAATTATTACCTCTTTAAATATTTGATTAAATTAGATTTGGGTGGGTTATCGCTATCCACAAAATACGCGGTGTTGTGTATAAATTTGCTTTCTTCCATCCCTGACATGTACAGGCACGTTATACGGTTGTTTGATTATTAGAAAACTAAATCCAACGGCTCTGTTCTGGCAGTTTGCAAAACATGTACTATTGAATCTTGCCACTCGGGATGGAAGTGCAGCAGTATGTTAGAAATCTCTAATAAAAGAGGAAAAGTAAAGCAGCAAAATTACACTATGTGATATTTGGGATTTCCACCTCGTGTCTTATCGTGCTGCTATATCTCGCTTTCTAAAAAGGAGACATTATTTTTAACAATGGTTAATTAGGATTGGGGGGTAATAGCTTAGGAATCATAAGAAATTTCTAGGCATATAAAGTCTGTTCTCTTCTCAATGCACGAGGATTTATGAGTATAACTACTTAGATAGCAAAAGGGAGAATAAAGCCTCCAGCATGTCCTAAGAGAGGTAAGACAATTATTTCTCCAACACTATGATAGAAATAATTTAGTATGACCGGCTGGATGAATAAGAAACTTCTCTGAATGAGCACAGGGGCTGATACAGTTATAAAACATTAATTTAAGTGAGCACCTGAAAGTGTCCAAGGCCAGGTTGGACGGGGCTTGGAGTAACCTGGGATGGTGGAAGGTGTCCTTGCCAATGGCAGGAGGTGGAATGGGATGGGCTTTAAGATCTTTTCCAACCCAAACCATTCCATGATTCCTACCCCTGCCACCTTTCCACTAGACCAGGTTATTCCAAGCCAAATCCACACTGGTGGATGTATAATTTCTGATGCATGTATTTTTTAAAACATCAGCTGATGTGGCACTGTACCTCAAATCGAATATTCTGAGATTCACGGTGGCTTTTTCATTTCATGCTTTTTTTCCAGAAAAAAAAATTA
Organism: Oreocharis arfaki; assembly: GCA_013398015.1. NCBI lineage: Eukaryota > Metazoa > Chordata > Aves > Passeriformes > Paramythiidae > Oreocharis > Oreocharis arfaki. The sequence goes on along the minus strand of VZRR01007829.1, from coordinate 363,955 downwards.
TTGAGTTTGAAACAAACAGGAGCATTTGGGCTTTGGGGGTATGGTTCTCTTCTGTCAACTGTATTGAAAATATCCAACTTAATCCTCAAAAAGCCAACATTAAAAAAAGGAAATAAGTTCAACCTTCCCTTTAGATTAATGCCACAATATCACAATGCCAACATCTGGCTCCTGTGCTTGTGTGGTGGTTGTTTTGAAAGGATAATTGACTTTGTGGGAAGGTGCTCTGTTCATTGTTCAGATATTGTGGATGACACTTCCTCTCCACTTGCTCCTCTGCCCACAGGATGCTCCCATCACACACACACACTGGGATAGCACAGAGAGTGCTTTCCTATGGGCTTAGACAGAAGGTTTGACATACAAATTGATCATTCCTTCAGACTGTATAAAAAAAATTGAGCCAAACGGTATAAAAAGTGTTGTAAAGAATCAATTACTTCCAAAAGTTTAGGGTTTTTTTTCCTTAGAAATTTAAAATGAAAACTTTTTATGGATTTTTTTTTTAATAGATAGTTTGGGTTTTGCTAATTTTATATGCCTCAAAACACTGCATAGAGCATTAAAAATAAAGAGACAAAATGCCCAGGTGAACTTCATCTCTTCTACATTGAAGGAATTCTTCCCTGTCAGGGTGGGCAGGCCCTGGCACAGGGTACCCAGAGAAGCTGTGGCTGCCCCTGGATCCCTGGAAGTGTCCAAGGCCAGGTTGGACGGGGCTGGGAGCAACCTGGGATAGTGGGAGGTGTCCTTGCCCATGGCAGGGGGTGGAACAGGATGGTCTTTAAGGTGTCTCCCAACCCAAACCATCCTGGGATTCGGGATGCACACTTTTTGTTGCCTAAACCTGACTACAGCACTCAGCTCCCTGCACTGCCTCGTGTAGTTTTACTTTCCACTTCTTTTTTTTCCAGCGTGAGATGCCGAACTTTACAGAAAGATTGAGTTATTGGCAGGAATTGCTCCCACTCTCCAAGTAGCACAGGCTCCTCAAACTAAAATAGAACTAGAGTGGACTGAAGAGGCTGAACGAGGCATTTATCTCCTCATCGCTCTGAAGTAGACACATCCAAATTACAACAGTGAAATCCGGAGGAACAGCGACTATCTTGTGGGGAATGAGAAAGAAAGTGTCTGGAAAAACCATCCTGCAGATTGAACTCTCTTCCTGCTTCAGGAGCCATCCCCGGGTGCTTCAGCTCAACAGCTATAGACAGTGCTGAGGCACTCAGAGCAGTAGGGCAGGAAGCTGGGCACAGGCAGTAGTGCAGGAAAGATGTTTGCATGATTATATACGTGATAATCCAGGCTCGATTTGCATATTTTTGATTTTGCTATTCACTAAAGTTGGGTCCCTGAGGCACTTTCTGAGGTCACCTGGGGGGCACCGGGAAGTGGCGCATGAGAGGCAACGGGGAGAGCTCGCCCTTGGCCAAGAAACCTGCCCAAAAGTGGAAATAAATCGTTCCTGTTTGGGAAAAAATATAAAGGAAAGGGAAAAAAAAAAAAAAAGGCAGCTTTGGATGGGAAGACTGTTTCCACAGCCAAGAGGAATTATTTAAGTTGGCTAATATAACACGGCCAGTTGATCCTTTGCCTTTCATATTCCTACTTGCCTGTCTGCCCCCTCCTTGGGACCGTCTGAAGGAAGGGAAGGAGCAGACAGATGTTCCTGGCCTGCGCTGGTGGGGAATCAGGGACACATCTGAGCTTCTTGTCTCTCTTTCAGAGCCACCCAGCTGGGAATGGTGACTCACAGCTGGGTCACGAGGGCCTTGCCATCAACCTGGGAAGATGATGGATTCTCAAAACATTCGCAACTGCAAAAGAAAGTTTAAAAAAAAAAGGAATTAAAAAAAAAAAAAGAAAAGAAAAAAGGATGAAAAAAAGGGAAAGGGAACAAATTTATGATTTACATGAAAGGAAAAATTGTTCCCCATCTCTGCCACTTCTGTTGGTTTCTGTTGTCTTTGGAGGGGCAGGCTGGTGGGGAGATGGTTACCTTGTCCCCTGAGCTCCCATTCATGGCACAGCTTCCAGCCATTCCTTGTCCATGACTACCTGAAGGACTTTGGACAAGGCCTTGTAGTGACACGACAAGGGGGAATAGAGTCAAACTGACAGAGGGCAGGGTTAGATGGGGTATTAGGAAGAAATTCTTGGTGGTAAGGCCCTGGCACAGGGTGCCCAGAGCAGCTGTGGCTGCCCCTGGATCCCTGGAAATGTCCAAGGCCAGGCTGGATGGGGCTTGGAGCAACCTGGGATAGTGGAAGGTGTCCCTGCCCATGGCACGGTGGGACTGGATGGGCTTTAAGGTCCCTTCCACCCCAAACCAATCTGGGATTCTATGAAAACTGAAGAACAGATTTTCTTCTCTTTACGTATTGGCACTTGTGGAAAAGGATGCTCAGAGTTTTCAATGTCACTGTGTGGACAAACCCATGAAAAGTGAAATAATGCATTACCTGGCACTGTATGTATAGTTTGGATGAATAAGAAGCATCTAAAACTTTGTGGGTATATTTAATTTTAAAATGGATTTAAAAGTCCTTGGGCTGCTGGAGGCAACAGGATGTAGCAGGTCAGTGGGGGCTGTCTCTTCTTTTTCCATTACCTTCAAGTACAAAAGGAACTGGAGAAGAGTTACCAGGAAAAAGTTTCATTCAGTTCCTCACAGGACAGTAAATGAGTGATGCTGTGGAAAAGCTCACCACGTGGCCAATGTTAATGACTCAGGATACAGCAGCTCCCCATTTTTTACCCTCCACTCTCCTCTCTGACTGTTGGTGTGTGAAGCACCATCCCAGCCTGAGCACACCGTTCCTTTCCTCCTTGTCTCTGCAGCTCATATTTCCGTCATTCTCGCACAGTTCTTAAAATGAACACATAATTATTATTATTATTTTGTGCAGGAACATATTTTCATCCTGGAGAAGGAGGAATTTTTTAATGTAATGTTTTCTGACAGTGTTCATTCTCATACCCTTTCCCTCTTGCAGTCGCAGCCCTCCTCTGATCCTTTCAGCAATAAAGCATGGATGACATCACATCACAGTTACTAGAATTTCCTTATTGATATATTTCCTTTTTATGGTGTTTTCCCTTGGGACCTCCTTTTCCAACAACATGTTCAGCTATCAGCAGGTTAGATTCAGGAACATAAAAATAGTGAAGACATCAGGACTTAAAGTTAGCAGCCTTTAATGGAAGCTCAGAAAAGGAACTGTGTGTTGGGATGTACGAGGATCAAGACTTTTTAAAAAATACAAAAAAAAGACAAAAAGACCTAAAAATGTTCTTTCATGTAATAAATCTGGAGGGGTTACCCACCACAATGCTGAAGAGATTTTCTGTCTTACCTGTTTTCTCTTTCCTTCTGTTGCCCCTTCCATCCTTCCCACACGCGTTCCTTCTCTCCTCTCCTGCAACCAAAACTCACTTCAGTTACTTTGTCCTACCAAAATCCAGCACAAACCCCAAAACCTGTCTGCAACCTCAAGTCCCAAAGGCCATGGCACAAGTGTGACCTCTGTTTGAAGAATTGAGATATTTTAGCTTATTTATTTATTTCATTTTATCCATTTGAAGACGGGAGCGTTTTCAGGGGATATCACTGAGTGCTGCATTAATGGCCTGGTTTCTTGATGCAGAATTTTTGATTTCACTGGATAGTAATAATAAAGAATTTGAAGTCAGCTCAGAGATCCAACTCTGTGTCTTCTGGAAGTGATCTAACTGTTGGATCAGTGTGTCCCTGGCACATTTGTAGAACAAATTCATATGTCAGCTTCCACAAAGCACTGGTAGTGCCTGAGCTTGCCAGCTCTGCCGTTCCACTGCAAATGAAACAAAATTCAGACTTTAAATCCAGCCTCTGCACCCTGTTCCAAGACTGAAATTCAAGCGTGGGGACCAGAGGTCACCTCTCCAATGTTGGTCCTGGTTAATCACAAGCTTAAATGGGCTCCTTTTTCAGATGAGGATTGGATAGCGTTGAAACCGTGCAAAAAATAAAAATACATGCTTTTGAAAAAAAAAAAATCTATTCAATGTGCCAGAGACGTTTGGAGAAGTATTGATCTCTTGTGGTTTCCATAATTTAAAACACCTCCTGGATCAGGTAATCTCAACAGACTGGCACATCCACCTGGGCCAAAATTTCATGCTTTGTGTGTATATATGCTGCATAAAGTGAAACGTGTTCACAACAGATTTGCTTAGCTGGCCCCACATTAATTGCTGCTGTGCCTACAGAAACTTCACCAGGCACAGGCTTAACACCAGTTTGCATTTAATCAAGCTCCCAATTTGCATCATGTACAAAGTTTCAGGTTGTGACTGATCTGAAAATGTTGCCCTGTCCCTGGAGCATTGGTACATGATGTTTTACAGGGCATGATAAATAATATTTTTAAAACTTAAATAAACAAGGTCTCTGAGTGTTTTCCCCTGAAAAGTTTTACTACATTTGTGACAATTTAAATATGCCTCTTGAGAGCCAAACCATGAAGATAAAGAATGCAAGAGGGCCAGACAAGGGAGCACTGGCATTCTCAGCACAGACACATTTTAAAAGAAGACAAAGCCTGACATTTGCCCCATTTTTGGATGCCCAAAAAATAGATAAATAAATTACTAAATAGGCTCATTACAGACTCATTCTGCTTTTTCATGTACCTACAGCAAAAAATGAATCACATTTTAATGCATGAAAACCAGGTGACAACACATTTGAATCCTGTATAAAATAATGAGCTGTATTTTCATTTGAGATGTGTCAAAATAAAATACCACTGGGACAAAGTGTGTCTTACTGAATCCTTGATAATAGGCAACATAACCAGCAATGTGTGAAACCAGAGGAATTCAAACCCACGCACTCAGGATCACCTTTAAAAGGTGGCAAGACTGGGTTATCCTTTAATTCTTTTTGGATCTTCCTATTATAAAGAGGAGAACCCTCAAAAAGATTTTGGGATGCACTAGGAAAACAGTTGTTTTATGGCAGATACTGGAATTTTGAGTAATACAAGGCCCACCTGAGTGTACAAACCCAGAGGGGAGATGCCTCAGGTTTTGGTTGAGCACAGCCAGGCAGATCTTGAAACTCACTCTGATGTGACCAGCTGTATTTTGGGGTTTTGTACTTATTATAAACTACTGATTTTGGAGGGGAGGAGGGGGGAATATTGTGTTGTGCATGATCATGTAAACCAAGAACGAATGAAATGCACCCATGGATCACTTCTCTTCCCATGGCAGATGTGTGGCTGCGGAATGCCCCACTGAAGTGGAGAACAAACAAACAAAACCCAAACAATGGGGGAAAAAAAAATAAAAAGGGTTTTCTTTTCAAAGTTAACGGAATAAAGCAGAGGTCCATGATAAAAGGAATCTAAGAAAGGAGCTTTATCTCTACCACCTCCCTGCAAAAGGGACATTGACAAATCCACCCCGTTCCTTGGGAGAGCAACAAGAACTTCCTTCCCCTCGTGATCCCAGTCTGTATTTGCAGCCAAAGCTCCAGCCAGTGCTTGGGATTTTGCTGTGAGTGTTCACATATCTGCAGCAGATGTTGCCTGTAGCTCCCAGCACACCTGCACTGCAGGTCATAGTCGTACCTGAAAAACTTCTGAACACTTTAAACGCTTCTATCACTGCTGAGATTCTCAGCGGAGCACCCAGCGAGTCAAAGTTCATCTAAGCAACAAACAGGCTCACTCACTGGGGGTGAGTAGAATTTTGTGTATTTTGGCCCTCCCATGCAAGCTGCACTTTGAAGACTACCTGTACTGCAGCTCTGAGCCCTCACCTCCCGCTCTGAACACAGCAATAATCTACTTGGGATCAGCAGGCAGATCAGAGGACAAATCAGCTTCATTCAGTGTTCAGCATCCCTTCCTTTCCCATCTCTGCTCATCCTTCGCCCCTTTTCCTGCAGCCAGGTGAGCTCACGTCTCACCACAGGGTCTTGAGCAGACCCTCCTGGACAGAGCTGGGCTCTCACACCGTGTTCCATCAGGACACTCCAGCGACATTCCTGCCCCTCCTGCGCTTCTCCCTCTGCCACGGCCTCTCTGTGAACTCAGATGGGTGACAGATGCTTTTTCCCCCCCACCCCGTTTTGTCAGCGGGATAAAAATAAGTGATTTAAATCAGTCTCTTTTTAGTACCCAACCAGCTAGCCCTGCCTAATATTTGTAGTCCAAATAATCGCCATATGTGGCAGTGGAATACAAGTTTGTGGCCTTTTTTTATTTATTTTTTCTTTAATAGAAGTTAATCCAGCTTTGAGCTGGATTAATTCCCAATGAGGCTTGGGGACAGACAGCTGTTTCTCTTCTTGGGCCTGGAAATACTGCCCTCAAAAACCCACCTATACTTGTCAGCATCCCTGATGGACACGAGTTGTGCTCATTTTCAGATCCTTGTTTCACCCTGCGTTTAGGGGCAGCATTGCACCAGTGCCTGCTTCTTTAACAAACAACAACAACAACAACAACAAAAAAGGTATGACATTTGGAAATGTTTTGTTGACTATTTTGCCATGGAATAAGAAAGACTTCAAAGCTCCCATCTTCATTTTGAGAGTTGGGAAGGAAGAATATTTGCAAAGGAGACATTTGACAGGAAAATCAGTATTAGCCTGTAGGGCAGTAGTGGAGCCAGATAAATCCTGTGCTGGCTCTTAAGGCTGAAACCTCACAGAAACAGTTTTAAGGAAACAAGCCCTGAAGTGCTTATTTACCCTGTGCCACATGACAAGCAGTGGTGAAAAAAACAGCAGGAAAGAGGAGCAAGAGAATAAACTAAATAATATTCTCTTGTATTTTTCAGCCTGTTCATCCTGGAAAAAAGAAATATGAATGTTCTACCTAGGTTACACATTCCCTTGTTATTCCTTGGCCCCAAAAACTGTATGCACAGCCAGAAAAATTACCTGGAGACCCTTTTTTGACTGGAAAATGCAGGAGTATGATATCCAATATGCACGTTAGAGCAGTCAAGGAACACTGTTTCTAAAGTAAGGCTAAAAATCGTACCTGAGGTTTGAAGGCAAAAGCAGTTGCTTGGCAAGGTTTAAATCTCTGTCTCTGCGGTTTTGTTTTCTCACAGAGATTATGTAAGCAAGTCACCTCACACCTAAAATGTGTCTCAATTTGTGTTTGTTCTGCTTTTTTATTGCCACGTTTGAAAATTAATAATTCAATGTCCTAATATTAGCTGTCATCTTAGCTGTGATAAAATTAATAATTCATCAAACTGAAATCAAACAAATGCCACCTTTCTATGCTGGGTGAGGAGTATGCTTCGCTGCATTTGCAGAGCTAAATTTGGTGAGATTCACCACTTTATTTCAAATCAAATCATATTTTGCCAATTAATATATCATTTTATCATCTTCACTCTCTTTGATATTATCTCTAAGGAAGGGTTTTGCACAACCACACAGGTTTTATTTTTCACAACGTATTTTTTCCAGATGAAAAGAACAGTGGTTTGAGAAAGCAAGGGACATTCACTCACTTTTCTGCCCTTTCCTCCTGGTCGTGCACTTTCAGCTTTTCCAGGGAAAGTATCCACTGTACCTGCAGTGCTCTGGCCGAATTCCAGCCCGGGTAATTACACTCAGCCCATCTAAATTATTGCAGGAGGCTTTTTTGGGGTTTGTTTTTTTTTTTTTTTGGAGAAGGAATCCCCCATTCCCTGAGTTGTTGGGGAGTGCTGTGAGTGCTGCTCAGCAGGTGCTGCTCCTCTCAGCAGGAGCTGACTGGGCTCCAGCAGGAGGTGAAGGGATTTCCAAGTGTGGAGAGCAGCCCGTGTTAAATCTGCAAAGCGTTTGGAGATCCTTTGGGGTGAGAGGTGCTATGTAAATGTGAGGTCACCGCCGTTATCTGGGGTGCAAATGCATCCTGGGCTGTGGTAGAAGCTTGGAGGGGACAAAAATGAAGGGGGGGAAAAAAAAAGAAAGAGAGAGGAAAAAAAAAAAAGAGTAAGGAAAAAAATTACTGAAGTTAGAGAGATTTAACAATTTTTTTTTTCCATTTGATATAAATTTTCCACAGTGTTTCACAGAACCCCTAGTTTCCATATTTTCAAAAATGTGCATGCAGCTATGCATANGGGAAGGGAAGGGAAGGGAAGGGAAGGGAAGGGAAGGGAAGGGAAGTTCCGGGAAGGGAAGGGTAAATACAATCTCTACCCATTCTGTCCCAGACTGTGGATGACAAAGCTGCCCTTTTCTTGTCTTACTGTAAAGCAGGAACATTAAACATTAAATTTCTTGGTTCCTGCTTTTTAGGCTTTTCAAATCTTTACGTATTTTACAAATGTTTCTCCCTTCACCAGGAAATATCACACATAAATCTCCCTAACTTCCACCACGGCTGCTTCCCACTTGCTGCAGCTCCTGATCCCTCCTTTTAGAAGCTGGTGCCACATCTTGCTGCAAGTCCACCTCCATGTTCTTCCACCTTTTCTTCATATTTAGAACCAGAGAATCGTGGAACTGTTTGAGTTGGAAGGGACCTTAACGATCATCTCATTCCACAGCTTGCCATGGGCTGGGACACCTTCCACTGGCCCAGGTTGTTCCAAGATCCATCCAAACTGCCCTTGCAGGTTCAATATGACAGGAATCACATTCCATATTGCCTCAGTCCCCCCATGCCTCCATAACTCACCTGCCTCTTCCCAGTACCGTAACCAAACTCGCATCTTTTCACTCAGTTTTTCTTCCCTTTTCCTTTTGCTGTTACTCACCTGGTTGGATGATGTGGAATTGGGATTTCTGTCACTTAGCCACCCTTAAAGGGGCAGGCTTTCTAATGGAAATTGGATACGAAAGGTTGGATTCCGTGGGGAAATTTCAAATTGACAAATTTTCTGAACGGATCTCTCCTAACCTTGTTGCATATAATATATGCATGTATTGAGCTTAATTTTTGGTTAGTATCAAAATGTATTGATCTGCAAGATAAATATTGACTTGACCTCGCTTTCTCTCAGTCTATATTTACTTCTCGAGTCAATATGTCTAGAAACTGATCTGACAGGAGTCAATAATGGCTTAAAATTCTCAAAATAGCGGCTTTGCTCTAAGGTTGCAATTTTTTATTTTAAAGTTACTGCCTTAAATACATGAAATGCTCAGGAGAACTTAACACTTTACTGCACAAAGCTAATGGGGAGACACTCAAATGCCACAAGGCCTTGATGTGACTTCAGGCCAACTCTGCCATTTCAGCACTGGCCAAGCCATATTGCAAATATTTTAAGAGTGACCTGCTGGAGTCCATCTTTTGCCCTGTGTGTCCTCAAAAATCGGAGCTTTGCTCCAGAGGGTATGCCTGAGTATCACTGATTGGATTTGTCAGGGCTAAATTGTCTTCAGCCTTGGGAAAATGCAAAGCTTGCTGCTGGGTAGAGGTTGTCATCATGAGAATGCCCTCCCTGCCTTCATTTCTCTGCTTAGTGAGGTGGTAATTAACCCAGCAAGATTTTTAGTGTCAAATGGGATCATGTTCCTTCCCTTTCCCCCTCAGTGGTGGACACAGCTCCAGTGGATAGTACAGTCTTCATCCCTGTTTTTCTCATAGTGGTTTTACAGCAAAAATCTTCATGATTCAGTAGCTCAGTTTCTGATTTTTGGAGTTCCTTGTGGAGAACTTTAATTAGGAGGCAGTTTAATAACTCAGTTATTTGAGCAGTGTTTCTCTAATACCTGAGAAAATGCTGTAATTTGATTTAAGGAAACCACTGTCAAGTATTGCCCTGTCCCCCAGAGATTGGTCACCCTTCTGAAAAGTACAGGAAAATCATTAGAATGAGGAGAAAACAACAAAATTAAGAGAAAACAGATGAGCAAAAGACGTGGAGGATTGACCTAGTATCACTTCTTAGGATGAAATTGAAAAAATATTCATTTTCTCTCACTGTTGAAGGAACCAGGGAATGTGCCAGATATTTTTCAGTGTTGCTGAGCAAGGGGAGAAAAAAAGATCTGTCTTTATTTTTCCCCAGGGAAGAATCCAAAATTTGGAATCGGTAATTTTCTTTTAGGATTTTAATCTTTTGGGGTTTTGGTGGGTTTTTGTGGCTTTTTCTGTTTTTTTTTTTGTTTTGTTCTTGTTGTTTGTTGTTTTTTTAAAAAATTTTTGCATAGGCAGCCTTTAGACAAGATGTTGCACAAGACCCTGGGCTTATATTAAAATAGTCTTCTGCTGATACTCATTTATCTGCATATTTTAAAAGTGGGTGAAGCATGAAGCGAAGCATGTAATAGACTTAAGAACACATAGGTACAATTAAATGGGGAGGAAAACAATTACTTGTCATTCTCGCTGTGCTAACATCACAGATAAAAACTACCAATGGCTGGAAGACGGTTTTCCAAAATGAAGGGGGGGAAAGGAGGAGGAAAAACTCCAATTCCTAAATTCCATGGGTGCAAAAACCCATGTGAGCACGGGCAAAGCAAAAAAAAAAAAATCCTAAAATCAGAGCGAAACAGCCACACCAGAATCCTTGAAAAGCCAGGAATCATTGCACAGATAGCGTGACTTATTTTTCCCAGGGAACTTGAAGGAAGGTTCCCCTCAATCATCCATCCCAAAGCTTTTCCCTGGTGCTGTTTGGGTTAATTAAACACAGAGTTTCATGGCTTCCCTAAGTTCCTTCATCCCTGGGCGAAACCTTCAGTTTTTGTATAAAGAGTTGAAAGAGTCGGGCGTGGAATGAGTCCAGCTGGGAAGAGGGAAAGGGAAAGGAGGGAGCTGAGGCAGGGCTGAGTGGGGGCAAAAGGAGGGGTTGAGATGGATCTCCCCTTCCCACCAGCCTGCCCTGGATGCTGCTGGGCTCGGGCAATCCTCTTGCCAAGGAGAAATGAACTTTTACAGCTTCGAGCCGAGGTGAGAAGTCCTTTCCTAGAACTGAAAAATAAAGTAAAATAAAACAAATCGTTCCTAGCCCGCACAGGCAAACTTCTATGAAAAGAATGCCTGATTTCAGGAATCTGCAGCCTCCCGATGCAAAAAAAAGTCTTTGCTGAAAACTTTCCAGCCAGCCTCTGTGATTTTAATTAAATAGCAAAGACCGTGTGTCGAAATTCACAGTCTCCGTCCCCATTTACTAGTGGGTGTTGAAAAATAACCTAAAAAAAAAAAAGTATTTTAAAAAAAAAAAGCTTACTCTTTACTCAGCAACTTGAACAGATTTCAAGTCATTTTGTAGTTGGGAGGAATGCTCACAAAGACAGAGATTTTCTTGACTGAGATCATCAGAGCCCAGAGCTGAAGCAATTGTGCAACTGAGAAATGTATTCAGGCTTATTTCACAAGAATTATTTACTCTCTAAACTATTCATTCACACCTACAAGAAAAAAAAAATAAAATAATAAAAATAAAAAAGAGAAAAAGGGGGCTTTGACTATGTCCCCTGATATCTTCAAGATGATTATCAGAGCAGGGACCTGATCTCCAGCAGCCAAAAGCAGGAAAGTGCTTGGCCAAAGCCCTTTAATTCAATAGGTTCCTGAATTGTGCCTTTGCATCCTCATAGCCTGATACTCACAGAAGGGAGAGGCTGATTTTCATTTTCTGTGCTCTAACTTTCTAATAAACAATAAGCAGATCGCAGCCTCCCTCTTTTGTGCGGGTGAAAATAAGCATTTTTTTATTATTATTTTTTTTTAAATATTACAAAAAGGGACAATATGCTAAAAATATGCAGCGAACAAATATCATCTGTACAGACTGGAAGAGAACCTTCATAAATTAACCTTATTAGTGCATTACTGTAAGCGAATGCCAAAAAAGCTCCTAATTTGCATTAAGATAGATTTTTCAGGTTGGCTGCATGATTTAATTAAAGAAAAGATTAAGAATCATTAAACAAGCTGCTCTACCTTGCAATAACAGAATTTATATCTGATTCAGGTTAACGAAAACACAGATGGTGATTCAGTAACTGTTGAGTTGCTGTAACAGAATGAAAATGATCCCATTAGTTCTCTGGAAATGTGAGGGAATTTGAAAATTAGCATGCAGATACATTGTATGGTGCTAGACAGCTTGGTCTGCTTGGATCATCACTGATTACTCTTTGTTTGGGTTGGCAACACTGAACTTAATAAATGAAAAAATGTTCCAGTATACCACAGTTGGAAACTGTTCAAGGTTGAAATAGGTGTGCAGACTTTCAAGAAGAGAGAGTTAAGTAAACAAATGTCAATCAATTTGGGGCTGGCAACGTTTTTTTCTTCCAGAATGTCTGTTCTTGAGAAGCAAGTGTCATCAAAATTGAAATCCTTTGCTTGATACATATGTTCATGTGGTATTTATTATTACAAAGGTATTTTAAATGCGTGTCGTTCGTTTACAAAGGAGCCTCAGCAGCGTTTGGATGCTAAAAGTGGAGAAGAGCTCTTAGGAAAATGGGTCGGGCTGTGTGTGGCACTGACAAAGAAATCAAACTTGCTGTGAAGGAAGGTTGTGATGGGTAAAACCCCTCCTAAATAATCCAGTGAGTTGGATAAGGCCCATAAGTGACCATTGTCACCCCACGAGGGAGAGCAGAGCCTTGGCAAGAGTAATTTTGTTCAGCAGGTGACGTTTGGAAGGCTCTGACAGATAACTGCATTATCCAGGGAATGATACCTGGATCACAGCAACCCTAGGGCTTGGAGCAGGAGGTTTGGGTGACAGATCTTGCTCAGAGCAGTGCACACGCTCAGATCAGCACCAAGTTTTCCAACGTGACTCATTCCGTGGCGTTAACACCCAGGCAGCAGGACAGGAGGGTGTCTTCTCCTTGCGAGAGGTTATTTGTTCCTTTTCTTTTTGACTTCTTCGTTTTACTGCAACCGACTTCAAGGCCAAAAGGTTGAGCACAGGGTGTTACAACAAAAACGAGGTTGTAACACTCGGACTTTTGGGTTAAAAATGTGCTTTGCTTATCACGTGTTAAGATCTTTCAGAAATGATGTAATGCACCAGGGACTGTGGCGCTACATTTGCAAACCACCTTTTTTTTAATCATTAATTGACATCATATAATAATGTCCAGCTCACTACTCCCAAAGTGATGGCAATTAATCTTGTAGGGAAAAAAAAAAAGACATTTTTAGCTTTTAGCATAGAAAGGTCATAAACAGGTTGTCTTTGGTTTGACTGGATTTTAACCATCTGATCAAACTTTTTTTTTTTTTTTACTTCAGCATTTCTTGAGCATTACCTTGTTTTTTTTAACACTTACATATTTAAAGATTGCATTTAGGAGAGATAGCCTCAGCAACTTGGCAGCATTTTAAAGCACACATGTTATTGCAAACAAGTGTGTCTTAGTTACAAAGGAAACCTTTGCTGTTCTTCCATGACCAGCACTTTTCTTTTTTTATGTCTTCAGAAAGTGTTTGGTGCACGATGAGTGACGGCACCAAAAAACATTGATTTTTTTTTTCTTTTTTTTTTCTTTTTTTTTCTTCTCTCATTTAGGAGCCTGGGTTTGTTCTCAGACAAGGTGAAGCACAGGGAAAAATACCATTAAACATTTTCTCAGCACTCCAGCTTGCCACAGACTGGTTAAGCGTCCTGTCTTTGTACCGATCACGCTGCTTGCGGTTTTCATATAATTGCAAATCCATCTCCCTCCTTGGCTCCTTGAGCAGGGGTGTAAAGGACTGTGAATTGTGCAGAGTCTTCCCTGTGAAATTGTACAACCAAGGAAGATGTGGAGGGGTTATGCTGTGCATGCCAACGTCAAGTGTTCACTGGAAAGGGCTGGATTACCGAGGAAAGAGAACGGATCAGGATATTAACTGCCAGCTATCGAATGATCACAGGATATTTTGGTAGTTGCTGCAGCAAAACTGAGCAGATCTTTTTAATATTCTGTCTTGTTTCCGTGAAAGCTGTGAGGAGTACAAGAGGATATTTGATTTATACTCGTGCATTTTTGTTTGGATGAGGACTGTGAGAACCCAGTGGTTTTCTGGTTCGTGGGAGATCTGGCACGTCGCTCTCTTGGTTTTGATTCAAGCGGGTTCACATCCCCTGAGTTTCGCTTTGACTTTTGATTTTGAACAAATCCAAAAAAAGGCAAAACAAAGGCTTGATGAACCAGCTAACTTTCACATGGTTTCCACCCAAAATTATAAACTTTGCCCCCTTCACAAGTGGAAGACTCTATTCAAAGCGATAGGCTTTCCAAATGCCATTAACTGGAGCTATTTTTGAGTCAGCGAGGAAGATAACCCAAATTCTTTTGATTTTTCCAGGATGAGGGGCTCAAATATCCAACTGATCTTCTCAGAAACCCTATTTACCAGAAGGGTAGTTCTGTGAGCAGAAAAAAATCAGAGTAAGAACTTGAGGGGTCTCCTGGAACCTTTCTTGAGAAAACACCAACATGTCATTCCTACCTCCACCCTTAAATTCGCTGCACTGGGCGTTTCAAGAACGGGTTAAGCATAGCAGAATTTCTGGATATAACTCTGGCCAGAAGATGCCATTCCCCTAAAAGAAAGCTTTCTCACATTCCATGGGGTCATCTAAGATGGAAGCTTCACAAAGACTTTTGGATGCTTGTCAGGACCTTCTTGTAAACGCTGTGTCCTTGGCCAGCTCCAGAATACCTCCTGTGTGAATCTCTCACAGAAAATCATGCACATGGTTCTGGACCTTGTGGAGGGGAAAAAAAAAAAAAAAGATAATGAAAAGCAGGGAAATCTCTGAGCATCCAGGAGTAATCTTCTCAAATGTGCTCAAAGGAGAATCACAGAAGAGTTGGGGTTGGAAGGGACCTCTGGACATCTTCTAGTCCAACCCCCAAGGTCACATAGCCCAAATCAAACACCTCTGAGACCTGCTCACTCCAGTGGGCCCCTTTTCAAAAGTATTGATGCATAATAAAAATGTCTTAAAAAATAAAATTATTTTTCATAAAAAGCATTAATTGCCATTTTCAATTTATTCTTCTGCTACATCTTATTTTATCATCGTGCTTTTCTCAGCTGAGTGGACTCAAGAGTTACATTTGTATTCTTTTTCTTTTTTTTATATGGGATTTATGTATTTCCTCAAAAAAATTATTTAGTACTTTCCACAATGGGAGTTTTTTAGTCACATCAACTACGTTACTATTCTTTGGTATAAAATAATAGTGCTGCATTTGCTTTTCCTATAAGGAAATAGAGGTAAACCCCACATTTAAGCATCCAACTGCAATGTTTGGACACTTTTTTTTTCTCACTCTCCTTATTTTCTCCTTTACATTTCCTTTCCTTCTTTTGGCAGAACTGTCTTGGTAACTTCAGAGTGTTTGGTACTCCCAAGCAAGAAATTACAGCATCTGGCAGCCCTGCCCAGGTTATCTCCACACATCTAAGGCTGGGTATTCAGCTGACATTTCACAGGATGCTGGAATGTGCTCCATTATCTCTGTAGAAGCACTTTGCAAACTTGGATGGGATCCAGCTAAGGAGCCAAAAACAATACTGTGGAAATTACCTGACCAGTCAAGTCTATAAAAAGTGAGTCACAAACGGCATAAGCTAAAGCAAATAATTCCAGCAAATATTCCTTGGGCATCCCATAAGTTAAAATGAGAGTAATGAGGATGTTTTAATGCTTTAACTTGAATAAATAACAAAAGTATTAGATCTCTTTGTCTGAAAAATTGTCAGATATTAATACTCAAGCCAGGCTAATTGTAAAATTGTTTGGGATCATGGATGCTGACAAACAAAGTGTAACTTTCAGCTGGACTCTGGAACAACCTCGTGGGTGGATTATGAGACCCCCAAGAAGCACCAGGCAGCCCCGAGCAGTGCTACTGGATCAGACCTCAGTTTGTGTTCCCATGACACTCAAAGGAGGCAAAAGAGGCACATTTTCCACAAGTTTGTAAACATAACAGCTTCCAGCAAAAGCGGTGAGAAAATTTCAGGGATTTGGTGGGTTTTTTTTCAGGCATCTCCTCCGTGTCACTGGTGGGAGCTGGGAAAGTGACTGTTGCAATAAAATGGATCATAGGCTCTTCACAGAACAGGATGAAATGTTTATATTTGGCTATTATGGTGATGGATGTTAAAAAAGCAAGCTAAGATAAATAAACATATTAATTATGTGTCAAACCACAGGACATCTCTTAGGACACTGTGATGGGAAGACTCAAATGCTGGAGATAACTTTGCTTCATTTCAATGTATTTCTTGATGAGCTTTATTAACCTTTAGGGACAAATGAATCTCAGAAATGGTATTTGTTACTGTGACCTTCTGTATTTCCACCTCATACTTAAAGGCAGGATGATTTCCACCCAGAAAAGAATCTAGATGGTGGAAATATGTATGATCCCAGTCACTTAAATACATCCCTGTGCTGAGATGGGACCCAGAAATTAGTGTCCCTGCTTCTAAACTGCACTGGAAGCTATTTAGTTAAGGAAGGACAAGTATTTCCCTCCTTTCCTACTCCTACTGAGAGAATTTTAAAATCACTCAGATCATTCCCCATAATTTCTCTCAGTAGCCCAATAAAAAGGATAATCCTCTGTTTCTCAAAACCAAAATTCTGAGGGAAACTGCAGCCACATTAGAAGGGCAGAAATAACTTTCTGATTCCTTGCTCCGGTGTATAGAATAAGCCCTTTAATTAAAGCAGCTCTCTGGTCAAGCCGACACTTCTTTTTTTAATTGCAGTCTCCTGTCAGCCTGCAATTTATTTTATTTTAACTCGTCAGGGTGTGTGAATGTCTCGGAGTGCCCCAAACGAAATGGGGTCTGTCAGGAGAGGCGATGCTGCGTCATCGCGGAGCCCATGGCCACGAGCCAGCTTGGCCACTTGGCCACAGTCAACACTTGGCTTTGTACTGTCCGGGGGAGAGAAGCTGATTCTTCAGCAGTGTCTAATCAGTTTAAAACAAATCTGGAAGATGTTACTAGAAGACAAGATGAGATCCAGGCCACAGCAGCCTCTGCATACAAAGAAGTGAAGGATTTCGTTTGAGAATGAAATGAAAGAGGTGGAAACAACTCTTGACAGTTTCAACAGGATTTTAACTGTGAGTAAGAAGGAGTGAACTACTGGTTTAGGAAATGGGGCTACTGGTACCTAGAGACAGGACCTTGTTCTGTCACCTCTGCTGTAGCAACAGAGATATCAGGGGATTAGATCTCCTAGGAAGCAATGGAAAAGTTCCTGTATATTCACAGCAGCATTCCAGTACACAAAGGAGATGCACAGAAGGTTGGAGAGTGACTTTTTAAGAGAGCCTTTAGTGGTAGGAAGACATGAGGAACAAGTTTTAAGTTGAAGAAAGGAAGATCTAGATTAGAGATTAGGAAGAAATTCTTCCCTGTGAGGGTGGCGAGAAACTGTGGCTGCCCCATCCCGGGAAGCGTTCCAGGCTGGTTTGGATGGAGTTTAGAGCAACCTGGGACAGTAGAAGGTGTCCCTGCCCCTGGCAGGGGTGTGGAATGAGATGAGTTTTAAGGTCCCGTCTAACTCAAACCATCCTGTGATTCCATGATTCATCATAGTCTGGTTAGTCCTTGAAAGGAACCCAAAGTCAAATAATTTGGAGGGTCTCAATGACGAGAAACAGTTACCTAATAAATCACAGGAGGTGTATATAGAAAAGGTAAATACACACTTTTGATTTATGGAACAACTTCCATCTGAGTCCATCAAAAGGTTTCAGAAACGAAATGTTTCCATACCCAGCACAGATATCAGGGAGCTCCACATTCATCTTTCAGTGCCTCATCTGGAAACCTCCTAACAGCCCTCGATCACACAGGTATCCTTGCAAATGAGAAACTCTGATGGTTTCTGGAAAACCCTGTTTCCTTCTGACACCATGCAGTAAAGGAATGAAGGTAGAAAGCCAAACTTTCTTTCCTATCGGCAGGCACCTGACCTGGCCCACAGAACATGACCAAGACACACTTTGCCCTTGTGGGATTCAACTGCAAGGACAGCTGGGTCACTTCAGTACCCAGAAAGGGAATGGAAGTAGTTAAAAACGTGGTAGAGGAGCTACTGGAGCCTTCTCTTACTGCTACAGAGAAGATGTGGCAGGGCTGAGGAAAGGATGTGTCTCCGGGAGGGTCATGTGCAGGATTTAAAGCAGAAAACAGAAAATACCCCCTAACATTAATTTAAAAACAATCAGATAAGGTGTTTTATAAAGCAGCTGTTGCTGGCAAAGAAGTGGGGGGTGGAAAGAGCTGTAGATCCACAGGAAATTCCTCCACCGAGCTGAAGGAAGCCTTCAGTATCTATCATGATTGCAAACTAGTGGGAAGGAGTCAGGAAGGAGCAGGAATGTCCTGCCTTTCTCACAGCTGCCCAGCGAGACCTGTGAGTTTCCTTCATTTACCCCAGGACAGACAAACCCTCAGGAGGTCCAGGCATCTTCAACTCCAACAGATGCCCCATCACCCCTTTTCGTTTCCCCCCTTATCCAACATGTTATAAAGATGAAATTTAAGTTATTTTCTTCTTATTAAAGGGGAGAATAACTCCCAGTGAAAAGAAAAAGCTTTCCTCATTGCAGAAACTCAGACTACCAGGACGTATTCCTCTGTCTTATAATTTCAGGAAAAAACCCACCACTTTTTCCCTACAGTGTTTTTTCCTTGCTGTTTGTCTTCTCTCTGAGATCTCTTCCTCATTCCCTTCACTTTGATTCCTATCCATGTTTCTGGTGGCATGGTCACTGGCTCCAAGGGAGCAGAACTTATCCCTTGCCCTGTAGGGCTGCATCTCTTAAACCTCCCTAACTTTATTCAAGTAAAGCCTGGTGAAACATTCTTTTGCCTGATGTGGGAATTAACCCAATATCTGAGTTGAGACAAATTCCTCTACCTCTCTGTAATTCATCTTTTTCACTTTACATGAGGATTTTTCTCATGGTCTGTGAAGCAGGTCAGATTACCTTAGATACTTTGTCAGTAGCTGAATGGATAGGGTATTATAAACTCTAATTTACAGCCTCCTCTAACTTACTGTATATAAAATACTGAAGGATTACAGATCCACTTCAGCTAAACCCCTGAGTGTCTGCAGCTCAGCCAGGTTTGGCCATAGAATAATTTCTTTTAGGGCATGCAGGAACCCTGACCTGATGTCCCCTGAGTAGTGTGGGGCAGAGAGTTTGAGCTCCCCCTGTTTACCCAGTGAGGTCCTGGGTCACACCTGGATGTTTCGGATTCCTAAGTTTTCCTCTTTATATTGCCTGAACCCACAGAAAGTGTTGAAGTTTATTACAGCACATGCTACAAGCACTGGATCAAAACCTGTTCAGGTTGCACATGAGCAGCCCAAAAAATTGGCGTTCTAGCACCATGGTGCATTTTTAAATTACCACAGGGCACTACAGCAGGCTTTAATAATGGCTTTCAGCCTCCTCTCTTTCCAAGAATCATGGAATGGTTTGGGTTAGAAGGGACCTTCAAAGGCCATCTAGTCCAACCCCCCTGTATAGAACAGGGACATCTTCAACTTGACCAGGTTGCTCAGAGCCCTGTCCAAACTGCACTTGGATGTTTCCACGGATGGGGCATCTACCACCTGTCTGGGAAACCTTTGTTCATTCTTCCTTTCAAAGAAATGATTTAATTTTCCTTCTTCTCTCTCTTACTCTGTTGCCACTTCACTGTCACATCAACAGCAGTGGACGGGGAGATCTGGAAGGTCTGAAATCCTCTGTTTGTTCTCAATTTCTCCACTCCCTTCGCCGTCACAAAGATTCCACATTGCCCACCACAGAAGACTCCCATAATAAAATCTAAGACCACAGCAGACACCAAACTTTGCTGCTAAACTAAAATTGCTAAGCTAAACTACATCCCTAGCTGAGGGAACAAGGAGAGAGCAGACACACACTGTGGCAAGGAAAACCTTTGGCTTCTTGAGTTCGTCTCATCCCAGCTCAAAACTCTTGTGGCTGAAGCCATTCCAGCTGCACTGCTTACCTTGGGAAGAGACAGAGGGGATGCTGCAAGCTTAGCTGCATCTCTCAGTTTGGCTTCCACATCTCCTTCGTCTCTGGGAGGTGACCCCAAGCAGCTGCTGAATTCTCCGTGATGAGGAGCATGGGCTGATTTATCCTGCAGTTCCCAGCATGGAAACTGGTCTGCAGATAAAGACCTGAGTCTGCAGCGTCTTCCATCAGCACAAAGCATACAACTGTGCAAGAAACCTTTTCATAATCATGAGGGGAAAGAGAGGGAGAGAAAAAAACAACCTAAATTCTTAAACATATTCAGACTCAGCTGGAATTCGGACCAAGAGATGGACTAGCTACTCACTTATCCCTGAGGCACATTCACCCCTCTCTATAATTAAGCTCTTGGGCTGTTTTGTTAGTGGTGAGAAGCAGGCTTTGCCAAAAGTCATCTGGCTTTCTCCCTTAGAACACTGACAGGTTTTTTTCCCCCCTCCTTGCAAAAGAAAGCTTTCAATTTTCATTGCCTATGTGCTTTAGGTATAATTATTTTTTTTTTACCTTTCACGGTGTTATTTCCTACCCATAAAATTATACAAAAATGGTCATCAGTGAGCCTGCTGAAAAGACCAGCCACCATACATTGCAGAGAATAACCTTAATATTTATTAAAAAAAAAAAATAAAGACCATATTTCTTTTAAAGATCTTGCTCTAAACAAACTGAATTATTCATGCATAGAATTGTACAGCGTTAGAACACCTGTTTTCAATCATGCATAATGTAAAATCACTCATTACCTCACAAGAGCCTCTACATCTCCAGCAATCAAATGGCATTGAAACAGCGGAACAGGTGCTTGGCAGGTGGATCCAAACAGATGTTTTAGGCTTGGTTGTCTTTTCTTGTACAGGTGTGGTGATCTTGTTTTCAACGGCATAATTGCTATTTGAATAGGTGATATTTAATTCTTACGTGCTTTAATATTTATTTTTGCTTCTTCAATTCCTTTTTTTTTCCACTCTGTGAGCTGCACAGGCTCAAAGCAGCTTATGAGATGTGGGAAAGCTCCGGGCTGAAACGTCAGTGATGCAATGGAAAGTACAGTTCCTCTTACTCAGACCTTCATGCCACAAATTCTCAGCCAGGAGACTTTGTCCTTTTTCTAGACAACTTGTGCAAAACCACTGCAGAAGCTCCAGACTCTCAACCACGGTCCAGCATTCCCTTCCTGAAGGGATATTTGAATGTTGGATGTGTGGGGAGATATGATAAACCCTCATGGGAACAATAAAACAGGAAATGGAGAAGATCTCTGCATGTTTTTCCAGGATTCAATGATGCACAATTTAAATGTGCCTAAAAACTCCAGCAGACTTAGTACACTGATATTGTGAAGGAGAAATACATCAGTGATGGAGGGCAGGGTTAGATTAGAGATTAGGAAGAAATTCTTCCCTGTGAGGGTGCTGAGGCCCTGGCACAGGGTGCTCAGAGAAGCTGTGGCTGCCCCTGGATCCCTGGAAGTGTCCAAGGCCAGGCTGGATGGGGCTTGGAGCAACCTGGGATAGTGGAAGGTGGCCCTTCCCATGGCAGGGGGCGTGGAATGAGAGTCTCTTTAAGGTCCCTTCCAACCCAAACCATCCTAGGATTTGGTGGTTACAAACCTTGACTCTGCTTCTCAAACTCCTGTTTTTCATGTCGGCCCCACGGGAGAGAGACACAGACCAGTGGCCTTTGCTAAACCAGACTGTGGACCTGGCACTCTGCAAAAGCTGCAGAAAGCACTGAACCTGCAAGGAAAGAAAAAATAAAAAGGCAAAAATTTGACATCTTCCCCTTGGAATTCAGAGAAAAGGAATCAACAGTGGCCAAGAAGTATTTTGGTGCTCATCACCTTCAAGCACCGATTACTGGTTGGCCGAAGCCGATACGTTCCCACTCCTACTTCAGTTTCAACAGCAAAGTGTCAAATCGTTAGAAACAGCTTTAAACTTGGCACCCTGACCAGCATTTCGGTAGAGCAGCCAGGGACTGAAAACCCACGGTGAGAGTTTATTGCTCTGACACATCACCTGCCCTCGGGCTGTGTTTGCTCCTCGTGGTCCGACGCTGAGGGCACGGAGGGGGTGCAGTGACCCAGATCGGTGCTGCTCACAGGTGTGTTCAGGGCAGAACAGCTCCTTGTGATTAGCATGTGGTGCTTCCAGGGTGTAAACAAGGGATTTGTTTGGTGCCAAACCACTGTGTGTCAAGGACCAGAGCAGAAATGTTTTCAGACCTCAGCGTGCCACCATTGAGTTCCTCACTGTGCAGGTGGGGAGACCCTGGCACAGGGTGCCCAGAGAAGCTGTGGCTGCCCCTGGGTCCCTGGAAGTGTCCAAGGCCAGGCTGGACAGGGCTTGGAGCAACCTGGGATAGTGGAAGGTGTCCCTGCTTGTGGCAGGGCATAGAACAAGATGGTCTTTGGAGTCCCTTCAACCCAAACCATTCCATGATTCCAGGGTTTTACAACACAGAAAATAATTTGTACAAACATATAATTCAATTATTCTGCCTCTCTATGCCGTACTTCACCGCATTTTTCAGTGTCAGAGATCTCATCTTTCTTTGAGTATAAGCATTCCCCAGTATCTTTAAACAGGAATGGCAAGAGAACCTGATCAAGGGATCTATTCTGGATTTACCTGACTGAAATAGCTGCTCATTTGCCAGGGTAGAAGGAACAGTTAATGAATCTGTCCTGAAACAAGTATGACAGAATTTGGATGACACTACCACATTAATAAGTAGAGTATCAAGATTGATAAGGACACATAAATATATAGATGTATTTGTCTATACAGTTCACACTTGCAAAGACAAGAAGCACATCCAGCATTCATTTACGTGCTTATTCATGTGTGGCAATTAAAACATATAGGAAAATTATCTGATAAAAAGTTCTACCAGTCCATGCTGGCTTACCTGTCCAAAGACTAGGATAGTTCCCTCAAAGCAGAAACTTCCAGAAACAGCAGCTGCCTGCAGTGACCTCTGCGCCACCTCCTTCACTCCAGCACTTCGTCCTTCTCCTGGGCTCCTTCTCTGGTAAATAAATGGGCAGGAGGCTTCATTCCCAGTTGAAAAGCTCCAGAAAACCTCCCTTCAGCACATCTCCTCAGAGACTGTGAAATTCTTGTATTTCTGGGTCAGATATGTGTGACTTCTCGTGGAAGTTACTTTAAACACAAGAACAGCAAAGAGAAACAAAGGATGCATCAGTGTATCCAGGATGAAATTAAAGCTCAGCAAACGCTTCCCAAATTCCATGAGGGATTATTTTCTGAACATTTTTCTTTCTTAGGAGAAAATATAAACTCTTACCTTTGACACAGCAGGTCCATCTCGTAGCATCAGCACAGCCTCAGCATCTACTGATGTCCCCCAGTGCTCCTCCTTTGACCTCCCATCCAGCCCCAGGTACTGGAGCTCATCTTTAACCCAGGATGAGGTGGTTTGGGTTGTTTTTGAACACTTCCACAAAGAGCTGTTTGATCTGAAGTGCTGCCTTCAGGAAACAGAGCTGCTCTCGTCCTCCTCTTAAGAACTTTTGACCACTTTTTGCTGCAGGATCTTTTCCCACATCCTTGTCTCCATGACCGGGCTTCAAAGGACACTGTGCTCTTCCCTTTGACAACCCTCACCAGCTCTACACCTCCTGGCTTGGGATTGGGTCTGTGCAGCTTTTCTCCACGATATATTTCCATTCATTCCCCACATTTAGTTTGTGTCTCAGCTGATCACAGAGGCAGCATGGATTGGCCTCTCCAGGATGCTTCGGATCAATTTTCTTTTCGCATGAAGCATAAATTATTAATAACGCCAGGCACTCAAGCCCGACTCGCTCCCAAAGTTTCACGCAGTTTACAAAAAATCTGAATGGATTAATAACTCCAAAAGATCGGTGAGTGTGAGCTGTGTAATTTCCAGGTGGGAGGGAAACGCCTGAGATAAAGGGCTTGTAATGAAAATCATCTTTTTCATTTATGGGCCAGTAACAGCTCTTTTGTGTCTAAGGCCTCCGAATCATTTGATATCGCTGTGGCTCTGCATATTCACCAATAAAATGGTCCTGTTGCTCTTCTCAGAGAGATGTTACAAGGGGGTTATAAACGAAGTGGAGAAATTAAAAGGCTTTTGCCCAGGTGCAATATGCTCTTCATATCTCGCTTACCTGAGATGCGCATCCCGCAGTTCCTTCACTCAGCAGTGCCTCTGGAGCACGGTGGGCTGCACGCTCTTCCCTAAGGGTGAGCAAAACAGCAGCTTACAGATCACAGAGTCACACAATCATCAGGGCTGGAAAAGCCTTCTAAGGCCTTCAAGTCCAGCTGTTAATGTAACACTGCCAAGGCCACCACAAACCATGTCCCCGAGTGCCACATCACATAGCTTTTGTTCAAGGCCAGGTTGAAAGGGGCTTGGAGCAACCTGGCCAAGTAAAAGGTGTCCCTGCCCATGGTAGGGAGTGGAATGAGATGAGTTTAAGGTCCCTTCCAACCTGAACCCTCTCTGTGATTCTACCAGAGAAAAAAAGTGCAAATCTCTCAGAGGAAAGATACAGCATTGCAAAATTGAAGCGAGCCTGTGGCATCCTGGGGTTGATTAACCCAATTTATGTGTGGTTTAGGCCCTCTGACTGTGACAGAGCGACTCCTGCTTTACCTCTCCATCACCATGGAGGCAACAGTACCCACACGGAGACCAAAGCCAGGCACTGGACACAGTTATTCCAACTGCTTAGGTATGCAAAGATATGTTTAAAGACACGTATGTTTATGTACATATACACAGAGGCACACACATATATACAGAATCATGGAATCACAGAACAGGCTGGAGTGGAAAGGACATTAAAACTCATCTAATTCCAGCCTCCTACCATGGGCAGGGACACCTTCTGCTACCCCAGGTTTCTCCAAGCCCCATCCAACCAGGCCTGGAACACTTCCAGGGATGGGGCAGCCACAGCTTCTCTGGGCACCCAGGGCCTCCCCACCCTCTGAGCAAAAAATTTCTTCCTAATCTCTGCTCTAAACCCGACCTCCACCCTAAAGCCACTCCCCTTCGCCCTGTCGGCAGTAGGACATTCTATATAAAGTACATTAAACCCGTATTTTTACTTAAAAGGGGACACAGTGCTCAACACCACACCCTGTGAGAACCCCCAGCCCCGACTGCCCCGGTTCCCCCCCGATGGCAGCGGGGCCGTGGCCGCCGTGGCAGCTCCGCTTTCAGCCCGACAGCTGCGGATCCCAGGTGGTCTGACATTTGAGAGAGGGGCTGCGGGGGAGATTGGAGGTGTTTTAGGGGAGAAGGAGGCTGAGAATAACACCGAGCCCTCATCCAGATGGAATCGTTCACGGAACAACCTGGGATACTCTATTACTGTCCATATGCCTCCCAGGTCTCCAAAGGCCACACTCCATTGATTTATTAGAAATCTGCTTCTTTTCCCCCAGCATTGGTTCTTTCCCAAACAGGGCATAATGTGGGATTTACTGCCATCTGAAATGCTCCTTTTTAAAAACCAGTTCTTCGCAGAAGCTGGGCTTCAGAAATGCTCCAATAAACACCAGATTAGAGAGCATTTCGGGACGGGAGCCCCCTCTTTATGTAGCCTTTAAACAAATTTCTTCCTGCCACAATGAGTGATAAAACATTTTATAGGGCATTTCTATGATAAGTAAATGGCTGAAGGCATGGCACCAGTAGAATTAAAGCCACCAGATATAACTCTGCTAACAGTCTGCCTTACACTTATTTCTTCCTTTGCATATAAGCCTGGAAGAATTATTTTATTGTTTTAGCACTGCAAACAGTTGTTATTAGTGTATCTTATTTATAGTCAGTTCTTTGAGGCACTATAGTAATATAGAAAAATATCAGTTATTTCATCACACTGGTGAATTTAATGAACCTGAAGGTGTGTGTTATTTTAGCACTTGCTGCAGCTCCTGTGAAAACCCAATGGTGCTAAAATCTGTAAACCTGTCACTGCTTAAGTAATAACCTTGTTAAAAGCATCTTCATTTAACTTATTCCAGCTTTTGCAGAATGCAGGTTTTATTTTATCAGTGCAGGGAATAGGTGTTTCCAACCAAACCACTTATTGTAAATATAGTTAATTGTAGTTCATTAATTTATTCTCAGTGTTATTGCTTTTATTTTAACACTTAGTTTAAATTAAGCATTGTCTAGAATTGAGTTCCCATTTTCGATTTTTTTTTAAACAAACTCTTAATTTATATAAAATATCTTTGGTTCGAACAGTAAATTTTATTCTGCAATATGGAAAATGCTCTTTGCATTCATTAATATCCCTTTATGCTGCAAGAAATGAGCTTTCTTCCTTAACAGCAGACAGGAAAACAAAATGAGATTCTTTTTCTAATCTTACCGCTGTGAAATTGGGCTTCTTCCTTTCATTTAAAAATATAGAGAAAATGAAATATTGGTGGCATGTGATCCAAATTATCAATTGATCCCTGCAAATGCACATCTACAATTATTGAAATCCTGGCAATAAAAGAATGGGAACTCCCTGCTATTTAGCACCATTCAGCAGAAAGAGAGGTGTAATTTGCACCATCACTTTTTTTATAGCACCAATGATACTTCCTATATTATTACACCATGGAGTTGTTTGTGACAAATGATAAAAGCATCAGGTTCCCAGTAAATTATTACAAGGTGGGCAGTTATCCACGCATTAATAGTTTTTTGTCTTTGAGACCTGCTATGCTCCCTGGTGCTCCCTGGCAGACACATCCCAGGGGTGCAGACCTCCAAATTGATGCTGGATGCCAATAAGGACCCGAGGTCCTGATAGTAGAGAGGCTGCAGGAGAATTCCAAATATGTTGGCTACTTTGAAAGAATTATCAGAATTATTATATCAGCTATCCAGGATGCTTCCATTAGATTGTCATTTTTTTTTTTTTCCCCATAATTTATCTCTCCTTCTCTGTGTGTTTCTGTTTCAGTGTTTATTGATCCATGGTTTGGGCTAGGGCTGTGACTAATTTCAATCAGGGCATCATCACCCAAGAGAGTGTAACATCCCCAAGCAGGCACAAAGCTCACCTGGGTTATTTCATCGCTCCTCACCACGACTTTCTGCCCTAATCAGCCTTGATTTTTCTTTGCAAACAAATTCAAAATACAATTAACTTCATCCTTTCTTCCTGTTTTGGTGCCTGAGCCCCTCAGGGAGGTGGCAGTGCAGTGCATCCCCCAACACCTTTATGAGCATCGCAAAGCCAAGGTGGGAGCACCCAGATCTGGTCTCCAGGATGAGAACCCCCAGATCCGTTCTGGTGCTGCCCAAAGAGGGGAGGGGTAGGAGGAGGAAACACACACTGCCTACATGCTGTGTTTACAGCAGGGTCATTCCACCAAAAATTAGGTCTTGTCTCAAACCAGAAGAGTGTCAGTGTGCCCTGGGAGCTACAGACGCAGGAGGAAGAGGAGGGAAGCCGAGCTGCCTGTGCCTGACTGCAGCACCAGGATTTAGGGCAGAAGTTAGGATGCTTCAAATCCCAACAGCTGCAGCGTGTCTGCAGGGTCTGAAAAACCAGACCAAGCAATTGAAAAGGAATCCAGTTGTTTAAGCTTAGGCTGGGATTGTGTTTGTATTTGTTTTGCTTGTAACCTTTCGTTTCCAGCCTTCCAGCTAAAAGCCTGACCTTACGTCTTGCTTAATAAACCTTTTGAAAAAGCTTTATTTTATCATCCAGCCTGGCCCGTGCTGCAGAGAAGATGGATGGGAGGGAATGGGTGAAGCTGTGGAGGCGCAGAGGCACATCCCAAGGGTGCAGGGTGGGAAGCTGGGGGGTGCCATGCCCTGAAATGCTGTTCCACGGAGCCATGAGCGCGCCTGCTAAGGGTTGGACAGTCAGGAGAGATCCTCTGCTAAAGCATCTCACAACTGCTGCTTACAGCACATTCAGTGGAAAGAATACAGATGTCTGGGAGTGTGGATTAAAGGATCTAGCTGATAATGATCAAATGCAATTTAAAGGCAGATCTGCAAATGCAAGGGTTATTTTGGAGCCTGGAGCCCTCAGAGCTTCCCTGCTGCAGAGCCAGGGGTCCATGGGCCCAGTTTGGTGTGGATCAGCATCACCCTTCTCTGGAGCTCCCACCTAACTCTCCTCATTCCTCCCTGAAACTGCATCACAAGCTCTCTCCTGTCCTGGACTCAGCTATCAGTGTTGGTAGAAGAAATTTTGAGCCTTTTATACTCCAACACAAGAAAATATTTCCCATATCAAACATCCGGCCAGTCTCCAAGAGCCCTACTGTTTCTCCTGACATCCTGTGCTGCCACAATCCACAGAGAGAAAAGACAAACCCAACACACAGAGCATAACCTCAAATTTGATGATCAGGTGCTGAATTCAGCAGTGGGAGGGAGGAAAAAGGCCATACCGACATCACCATTCCTTCGGACTCTGCAGCACACGGAAGTGCAACAGCAAAGCTGAGAAAGGGGATTCTCCCTTCTGACAACCAGCATAACCCAGCCCAGCAGTGGTTTTTATACCCATTTACAACGTATTGACTTTGGCTGGCTTATAGCTAAAGTATTTATCCCCTGTGCTGAGACACAAAATAATTCCAGGTAGGATTTCACATCAACGATCTGCTCTTTTCATAATCTAAAGCCAGCACAACGTAGTTCTGCGTCCATTGCTAGTACCAAGCAGGAGTGAAATCAATATTATGTTTATGGCTGTAGTGCTAAAAATGTATGATTAAATTTAAAATTATGGAGCAGAAAATTTGAATCTAAGAAGATTTTTTGTTAAGCCAGCATACATTTATCCCTCACACTGACACAACAGTAATAGCAATTTGACCCACATAACTTTTTTGTTTCTTAAGTTATACTATTACAGACCAATTACACGTTCTTTAAAGAAATGTTATTAATTATTGAAACATTAAAAAGCTGAAGTCATTGTTTTTGTGCACTTAGCATAGCTTTTAAGACAGATTATAGGGAGAGAATCTTTTGGTAGATAGTCTTAAAATATTCACCAGTGCTAGAACAATTTAATGAAATTCACATTTATTTCAAGGATTTTTTTAATTAAATCTATTGGTTGTTGGTATCCGTAAACCCTTAAGAATAAACACCTGCAGTGTTTTATTATGTAAAAAGGTAGTTTAATTGCATCATATTTATCACAGACAAATCAAGCCCTATTCAGAAGATAATAATGACACAGTAATTGGACCAGTAATTGGTTCAGGATGATTCAATATTGTACTAATAATCATAAATACAACTGTCTCCTGCTTTGGTACAAGGCTGACACTACATTACAGATTGGATTTGGTGCCATAAATATCCATGAACTGGGTCCAGTAGCGCCCAGGTCTTTAGTTCAACTGCCTTAGTAAATAACAGGTATCTAATAATGCATCCTACGTGAGCAGTCATTGTTTCCTGGAGGGAAACGCAGGGAATGCTGCTTCCTTCTGCACCTGGGAATGGCTGGGAGAGGCATCCTGACAGCAGCACTTCCTCTGGCTCCTCGTGTTAAGCGTTGCCATTTGCCTCAGAGATGTTTCCTCTCCAAGTAAACCTGGTCACGCTCAGAGCCAGTTGTAGAGCAGATCTGTGTGGTTAAAATCTCGCTCTTCTTGGGCTTTTCACTTATTTGTTTGCGTTCCTGGCAAAGGGAGAAATGGCACGCTCCAAGGAGGCACGGTTTGCCAAAAAATGATCAGCATCTACTCCCAAACCCTCCAAGGAGAAAGAGGAGGATGGGCAAGGTAGCCCAAAACTGGGCACCTCAAACTCCACAGCAGGCAGAGGATACACACGGTGTGGTTTGTCCCCAATGGGCCATAGACCTCTGGGGATGGCCACTGATGAGCCCTTGTGGGCCAGCAGCCCCCAGCAAACCCCTGGAATGCCCTGGGCTTATGTTCTCCACTGAAATGAGTGCTGCTGTTCCTTGCTTTAACTCTGCCTTTTTCCTGTACTTTCCCTGCCTGATCCAGAGCACCACCATCCAAAGTAAGGGCTTTTCCTTGCTCCCTGCTGCCTGCCTGGCACCACGGGGGTCTTACTGCAGCATTTTGGGAAGCCACGCTTCCTATTTCTAATGGGAGTGGTTTTTTCTTATAAAACCTAGGATTTTTTTTTTTTTTTTCCTCAGGAAAACACCTATTGAAAATAATAATGATAAAAAGGCCTTTTTTGGTTCCTTACTCTCACTGAATGTGACTTGTGACATTCAGGTCAGGGCTTCCCAAACACAGCTAGTCCGAAAAAAAAGTACTTGTAAAAAAAGTGCTTATATTCATATTTCAGCAGTTAAAAAGAAACGTCAGCATTTCAAAGACTCCACAACTTCACTGGATTTCACCTGGAGCTTTGACCACAATTTTCCAGACTGTCCTGATGTGATTTGAGCACCTGCTTAGTTTCATGTCACCACAATTTCCTTATCGTGTTAATTAAAGCGTTTTTTATGGTACCACATAAATTGGCATGTTGGTATCCAGCTTTAATCTACTTTTTAAAAATTTTCTCTGTATAAGAATACAGGATTTTTAGGAATACAACAATATAGAAATTTAGAGAATATTGAATATTAAATTAATTTCCTTTCTTTACTCGCTCGAGGAGGC
Source organism: Oreocharis arfaki (assembly GCA_013398015.1). NCBI lineage: Eukaryota > Metazoa > Chordata > Aves > Passeriformes > Paramythiidae > Oreocharis > Oreocharis arfaki. Next base: position 333,313 of record VZRR01007829.1, on the reverse strand, counting down.
AGGGAGTGGAAATGTAATGAAGCAAACACCAGGGCCCGGTGGCAAAGGGCAGCTGGTAGGAGGTGGCAGCCCTGTGGCCAGTTGCTTGTTTATGGAGGGTTGATACAGTGAAACACGGAGCACAAACCCACTCCCGTGGCGTTTAATGATGGCTGTGAAAGTTGGCCTTGTCACCGCCGCACCCAGCACGCGCTCGCGGACCCGCGGCACGGCTCCTCGGCCTCCTCCCTCCTTCAGAGGGAGCCAAAAGGGAGTGGAGCCTCATTATCCCCAAAACAATGATCCTTATTCACCAGACACAGAAACTTGCCTTTCATCGGTGCGTTGTATGGTGCGGAGCTGGAATAGAGATAACACAGCCCCTTTATCACCAGGCAGAAAGCTCAGGGTCCGTGCTCCTGGCTTGGAAGGATGCCCTCAGCAGCCTACACTGATGGATTTGAGGGGGTTTACCTCTTTTCCTTTAACTGCTCTGCCCTGGAGGGAGGAGCAGCCAGGCCCAGGTACCAGCCCGAGGTGGACAGTGCGATGCTGACACCCGACTCCATTTCTCCTCGATGCACCCTCCCTTTGGCTGACACCTCCACCCCAAAACACAGCACCTGGAGGGAAGGAGGGATGTGAGGAGTGCAGGCAGAAGAAGAGACAATTCACATTGCAGGAAGCACTTGGGGAAACCTTTGAAGACACTACTGCAGAGCAGCCCTGGCATGGATACTAAGACTGAAACCAATCTGTACAAATGGAATTCCATGGCAGAGTGGCACCAGAGGACCAGTTCCCTCTTAATGAACTCAAAGGGATGGAGCCCAAGCACTCCAGTAAGGTGGCAACCAGGGGAAGGCACACAACACCGAACCATCCTCTTTAAGTTTTTTTTTCCCTTGGAGCTCCATCCCCAAGCCTTTTTTTTCCCCTTTTGCCTGAGTCTCTCTTACCTTAGCCTTGCGCAGGGAGGAGGGAAAGGTGAGAAGACAGGAGAGCTATCGCTGTGCACAGCCAGGCAGGCAGGCAGCAGAGGTAGATGAACAGAATGTGTTGAAAGCATCATGATCCAGCGCCAGGAAATAACAGTTAGCATATCCCTGAATGACATTTACAGGAAACCTATGTTTCCTTTTCAGGGCCATAAGCTTCAACAAACTGGTGTGTTCAGTCAGCCCTTCCCCATGTACAGTATGGATGCCACAATTTTCTCAGCATATGCTCAGCTGCGTCCTTCTGATGGCATCCATGTTGGCGCCTTTCCATCTATAGGCATGGAGGGATGTCTTCATCTTCTGCAGGAGTCTGGGGCTACTGCCAAAGGCAGGGATCCAAGCACCGCAGGCAAGGAAAGTGGATCATTTTGGTTCCTGAATAAGGATTAGGCTTTGCAACACCTGAGCAGCGAAAATCCTGCAGAGCCTTGGTGGCCGGAGCCAGGAAACGCCGCGGTTCTGCGGAAAATTGCTGAGCCGAGCCCTATTTAACCAAGGTGAATGTTTGCTGAAGAGCAAATTAGGGGAAATTTAGGAAACAAATGGCAAATAGGCAGCCACATGTAATGTCCGTATAAAGGCTTTGATGGGTTTGGCTCTGATGCTTTCTCAACATGGAATTGATAACACCTCCGTTATCTTAACTCTCTTCTAGCCCTCACCTGAGGAAAAACCACACAGCCTTCACCCCAAGAACTCCTTCTCTTATGTGAGGCAGAGATCCCTTTGATCTTTTGTTATATATGCTGAGGAGCCTAGTTATACACCATCCTAAGCACCCACAATAGTCAAATCCCTTTATTATCTACTTCTTTATTTTTAATCACAAACAGGAAAAAAAAAATCCTTCAATTTTCCTCCTGAAGCTTATCCATTTCTTGTCTTTTCAGAGTATGGGCCAAAATGCACTTTTCTGACTGGAGAAAGGAGGATTTCACTGAAGTAAACAGGATACCCAGAATTAAGGGCAGGATTTTGTCTACACACTGTTTTATCCGATCTACATTTATCGTCTCTAATACACTTAGGAGAGAAGAAGAGAATTTATTTGGATATTAAATGGCCCTGGAAATCATTCTCAACAAGGAATAAAACATCCCCTTTACATAAAACCACATTATAGAAAAAGTGTTCAAGTTAATTTAAGGCCAAAATTTAGAAAACAAAAGCCAAGTCACAGCCACACACACACAAACTCGCCTCGCTCCTGCTTGGGGAAGAGAACTGAAATATTTCCTCTCCTCCTCTCTGGCCAGCTCGTTTTACAGAAATGAGAAGGTAACCTTATCGATCAGCAGTGCATAAAAGCCAGGCATACACAAAGCAGGGAGAGGTGGGTGATACAGATGAGAATTGAAAGTGTTTTTACGGCTCTGCACCTGACCACGAAAAATCTTTTCGGCTCAAACACATGAAAGTTGTCTCCTGCTCTTAAGCTGTTTTTCACCTCTTTCTTCAAACGCGTGCTTTGCCCAAAGAGATGATGACAACACATGGCTAATTAACAACAAAGAATAATTGAACTATGGCTCTAACTATCTACCTTTAAATCAAAGGAAGAAGGCAACCAATACTAAAATTTAATCTGTCCTCTGGGGCTGGAGACAGCTTACAGGTTCAAGTCAGATAGCAAATGTAGCTAAATGGCAGTCAGAAAAGATCATGTGACTAGGGGCTAAAAACTAATTAATCTCCATAAAGCTGTAAGTGAGGTAGGTAAGATGACTTGAAATCTGATTACATTATTGCATTTAAGGAGGGAAAATGCAGCATGTATTTTTCATGTTGATTTTAACCACCTGAGCCCTTAATGACATTTTGTACCTTGAAAGAAAACTCATATTTCATTTATATTTTAAAAGACTTACAAAGATGCTATTGTCATCTGCACAGAATTTACAAATTTAGTCTAAATAATGCTGCTATGAATCACAGGGAGTGCATTTCTAAACTTTTTTTTCTGGTGTCAGCCAGAAGCTTCCATGTAACTCTGGGAAGCCATAAAGCCAATCATTTAACAAAAGCTGAAATAAATCTAAGGGAAAGAATAATTTTACTATATACTCAAATAGAGGAGGAAAAAAAGACCCTGCATTCTAACTGACTGCTGAGGATGCACGTGCATTGCTCCTCTGATTTGTAAACAATCTCCAACACTAAATTTTGAATTAGTGGGAACACGGCAGTGATTATGATTTTTATTATTTATAAACTGCTGCGTAGAAAAAAAAAACAAACAAGAAAATCACAAGCAAACAAAAAATTCTAGGTGGGTGGGAGACCTCAATTCAATTAATTTAGTCAAATTATGCATGGAATTGACACACTTAAATGTAATATTTTTAATCGTGTAGGACAGTTGTCAGAATACAAGGTAGGACAAGGGCCTCAAGTTTCTCCAGAGGAGGTTCAGGTTGGATATTAGGAAAAATTTCTTCACTGAACGGGGGTTTAAGCACTGGAACAGGCTGCCCAGGGCAGTGGTGGGGTCATCAGCCCTGGAAGTGCTCAAAGCACGAGGAGATGAGGCACTTTGTGACATGGTTTAGTGGGCACGGGGGTGTTTGGTCGAAGGGTAAAAACTCGGTCTTGGAGGTTTTTTCCAGCCTTGATGATTCTGTGAACAGAAAGGAAGGGAGAGGGAACAGAAAACTGCAACCACGTACCAAGCTGAAACCAACCCTGAAGTTAATTTTGGAGGTTTTAGTCATGGCTATGGACCGCTGTGCATAATCTCTGCCTCTTGTGCAGCAGCATCCATGTTAATATTGCAGACTGGAAAGCACCGCAGACACACCAAAAAAAAAGAACCAACCAAACAAAAAACAACAACAACAAAAAAACAACCCAAAAGCAGAGGCATTATCAGAGTCAATTACATGTTTTGAGATTCAGTACCAGCAGTACCTGACAGGCTGTGCAGGGGGCTGAGACAAGGACAGTTTTACGTGATAAAAACCTGTACTTTTAAAATGTCAGTAAAATACTCGATATACCCGGCTGAACAAGTACATAGTGGCAATAAATAAACAGCATTTAACTTAACAAGCACACATTTATAGGTATAATAATGGCATTTTGCACTTCTGCAACACCTTTGATCCCAGAATTTCCGAGTCTTTTGCAAGGATTAATTAATTAAGCTTCAACACGCCCCTGCACCAGATGTCATTAAAATACTTTTTATGGCCTAAAAATTCTGCGAAAGACACGCTTGTATTTCATGTCTTATTGTGCCTCCTACCCAAAGCAATTACTTTTCTCCTCACTTGCCTGTGTGGTGGATGGCAAATGATGGAGGGGTCCTCCTGCCCCATTGGGCTGGGAGATTTCCTGGCAACTCTGAGTCTCTTCTTGATGATCAGGAAATTCAGGAGGTTCATGCCTGTGGGAGTTTAGGGAGTTCATGCCATGTACCCTTCCCTGAAGCAGCTTTGCCTGTCTTGCTCCTAAAGCCTCAGATTTTCCTTCCCCACCTCCTGTGTTGCTCTTTGCTATGACTGATCTCCCTGAAATGCTCAAGGATTTTGCAATTTTGCTATTTAGAGTGAGGAAGACATTTTTCCCACATGGTGAAACTGCCATGTGGCTGTAAAGTGCCCCCACACCCTCCCCCCCTCCCTTCTCCTGCTTTTTCTCTCAGGAACCAAATCATTGCACTTCTTACATCTTTATCCCCAGTTTTGCCAGAACCCAACACGAATTACAGTTCAAACCCTACTTGCGAGTGATTTAAGGTAGAGCAACTTGGCAGTAAAACTTGCAGGGTGAGAGCGCGTGTTTGTAAAGTCTGGCACAGATGGATGCACCTCCTTGCACGAACCCTTAGCCTCCCTGGGAAAAGGCAGAACATGGGAATCGGCTCCCAAACCTCATCCTCTGCTTATCACGCTTATCTAGAGCTGGCAGTGCATCCTTTCCTGGACTGTGATTAGTGAAAAACTCCCACGGGGAGCAAAGTTTGGCTCTATCACTTATTAGACTTTGGAGAAGTCACACAGGCAGCTGAATTAAAGATTTTATTGCTGTTGGGCTCTTCCTAACACTTCTTTTTCTTTCCTCCTGCTTCCAGGTACCTAATGAGATCACAGTGCTTGTGAGGATGTGGATTCAATAGTCTTCTCTACCTTATCTGCTCTTTACAGAAACAGGTTGTTTCTACTGGCCAGCAGACAAATTTGGCCAATGAGTTCAATTACTGGACATTCACATCCCCTCCTAAAAACACACCTGAGTATGTTTTAATGTCACTTATATCAGCAAACCTTAGGCTGATTGTCTCTTGACCTATGTATATTTTATCCTGAAAATAAAACACTTATAAGGAGCTTATAAAAATATGGAGAGCAGCTTTTTTAAACAGGCAGGTAGTTACATGACAAGGGGGAAAGTTTCTAAACTAAAGAGGGGAGATCTAGATTAGAATTTAGGAGGAAATTCTTGACTGGGAGGTATTAGAACAAGTAGCTCAGATTCCTCAAAGCACCAGGAGAAGGATCTCCTGGAGACCCACCAGGCACATTAATTCTGATGGCAAAATAACCCTCCCAGAGGGGCAGGCTGTGGCCACAGGTGCTTTGGTGACACACGTACACAACTATCCAGGACATTTTTACCATCCCGCTGATAAACCATAGGCTCTCACCGAGCAGGTATCTCCTGACATTTCCTGACCTGTACAGTTATTTCTCTTGGGTGGTGGGCAGAGTCTGAGAGTTCTCTTTACCTGAACTGTGTTTTTTCTGCTGTAGGAATGGCTGTGCTGTGCTACCCTCCAGACATGGAGCACAGACCACGTCACCACTCCTTCTTTTAGCAGATGTGCTCTCTGTCAGGAGCTGCAGCTCTCCCTTAGACTCAGCATTTCCTCTGTCACTGCACTCGCTTATTCAGGCCATAAAGAGCAACTGTCTGACCAGTGGATAGACATAACTCAGCTCAAAGCATGGGTTTGTTTGGCTTTTCTATAGCCCTGTGCCATAATGTTTTGTCACGCGAGGTCTCGTGCCAATTGCTTTTGAGAAAAGCCCTGCTGACCAGCATCGAGCGGAGCCTGCTCCTTAAAAAAGGTACTTTGTGCATTCCCTTTTTGAGGAAATTAGTTTGTTCCTTCCACAGTGGAATGGGAGGGAATCTCCAGGCCAGACTTCAGATTCCTGACGTAATTCTCCACCTACTCAACAGCAGAAGGAGCGTGTTCCCAACACAATTCGAGGACGTTGCGACTTCCATGTGCCTACGGAGAGCAAGAAAGGCAGGACTTCCCACAAGAGAGTATTTTCCTTAAGAGAAGAGAATCCTTTAAAAATAAACCATTATCTTACCTTTTTCAGGTCACTTAGATAATGTAGCTGAGTCCAGCTGGGCTGAAGAAGAATTTGTACCATACGGACGTTGATACCGCAGCTCTGTGTGCTTAAATATTTAATTCCACTAAGGTACTGTACAACCAAAATACCTTGGCTTAATTTAGGTTGCATCTGGAAACATGTCATCTGAGATGCCAAGAGGTAGCTTTCTAATTTTCTGCTTCTCTCTTCTCATAAATCTACAATTTCTACTCCCAAGTTTAAAGCGTGTAAAAATTCAACATTTTTTTTTTTTTTAGATAGAAAGATAATGTTGCAATCCAAGGGTTGGCTTGTGGTCTGAACAGTCCTTGGTTTTATATACTGGAGGCAAAACATTAGATGCAAATCCATCTGAAGGCTCTTTAATAAGAAAGATGGCAAGTAAATTCTGGTTTAATATAAAAACCAATTCAGCTATTAATCACGATTGCAGATAATTCCTAATGTGGCATGATATCATTTAATTTCCAAAAACCAGAGGAAGTGACAGCATGCATTTTCTGGAACCCACGTAATGATATCATGCGAAGAAGCCCTTTCTGACCATTTCTGTGCACAGGTCATAAATTACCAACCAGGCACATAGATCCCCCTTTAATATTTTAAAGTCTCATTTTTTTGTGTGTATTCTTTTCTCTTGTTCCTGCTTTGTCTTAACAAATACGCTTGGCCATAATGAAAATAAACTTGCTGAAGTCTCTGTGGCCTGAGACAAGCTATAACACATTTCTGCACCGCGGGGTGGGCTCATGGGATACCTACTGAGAAAATGCATCCCCTCTGCGCATGCCCAGACTATTAAAATGAATTGACATGTTAATGCTGACAGGAAAAGAGCGCAAGAGAGCTTGCTAAATTACTGCTCAGTCAGGCACTAGGAATTCCTGAGTGGCTAACTCCTGAGCAAAACCTGCAGCAAGGAGACAAGGAGAAAAAAAAAGGGGGGAGAGAGAGAGAGAGAGAGGAAGAAAGGAGAAGGGGAGAAAAAAGAAGGGGAGGAAAGAAAAGTGGGTGAAAAAAAGAAACTTTATTGTCAAATGCAACAAAACAAACAAACGCTCAGGGTTTGTCATGTTAGCAATGCACCTACTCATAAATCATATGGATTTTAATCATACCTGCCACCTCAGCCTGCTTCTCCCCTGAGAAATTGTTTTCTTTTTGCTCCCTCCTTCACTCGCTTTCAATTATCTGGAAGCTGTTTCTCCTGTTTATTTATTTATCTAAAGTTCACATACAGTATGCATGCACAAATTTCCTCTGGGGGCCTGAGCCCAGGCAGATCATACAGGGATGCGGTGGAGCGTGGCAGCTAAACATCTCAGATGAATGTACTCAGCCTCTGAAAACCTGCTTTGGACCACGGTGACAAGAGGAGGGGAGGACAGAAAGTAATTAGTGTGTGTACAATGATGGATTATGGCTTAATATTCAGGCATTTCACCTTTGCACTGTTATAGGTAGGCCCACGAGATGACAAACGAAGTCCACATTCTTGCCAGTGAGGGGAAAAAAATAGAAGAGGGGGGGGAAAAAAAAGCCCCACAGGGTTTTCACTGCTTTAGGCATGTCCTCTGTTCAGTGAATAAATTGCCTTGGTTGTTTTAGTTACCTTTCAGACCTTTTCCAGTTTGGAAAATGCCAGATATATGCACATATGCATCCATGAGAAACCTGAGGGGCAGCTGCTCGCTGAACTTCTGACAAGCTGGCACAATATTGTTTTTATGTCTCACAGCTTCTATACGTAACTTCAGTACCACAGAGCAACTCACCCTTTCAAATTTTAAGGAGAGAGTGAACTGCCAGTGACCTTTTCTCAGCTCTGGGAGGTGAGTGTACAGCACGGATCCATCATGAGAGGAAGATCTTATAGACAACTTTAGGAAAGAAAAAAAAAAAGCCATCATTTTTGCAAGCCAGATTGGAGGAAAAATAGATGAAGAGAGTTCAATAAGGAGTTACAGCTACAGGTTAAATAGAGTTTTAACTCCAAAAATGAGTTTATAGTCTAACTGAAGCCCTGCATGTGCATTAGGTCTGTGGTAGCTTTTTCAGGAACGTTTGAAACTATAGTTGCTATGCAGAGTATTGCTCAATTAAAGGAACATCTAGACAGCTCTCCCATTTGGAACACTTGTAGAAATTAAATGGATCACATGCAGTTTGACATTTTGCAAAATAAAAGAATAATTGGGGCACCGTATTGTTTTCGCCTTTTAAAGAGAAGAGTCAGGCTCACCCCGTGAAGCTCAGCTGGAACCAGGATCTGGAATCTGGGTCCAGATTTCTTCCCCCCACTGCTTTCTCAGAAAACTACTGACGCTCCAGTTAACCCTTGCAGCGCCACACACTTCACACTGGATATTTCATACACCTCTAGCCTGATATTTTGAAGTAGTCAGAACTTATTTAGTCAAATTCATACGAGGGGAAGTAGTTGCCTGCTATGGCAAATTCTGCAGTTCAATATTTCCCTCTGAAGGCCATGACCTGGTTATGAGACAAGTCCTGTGCTTCATGTCCTTTGAATAAAGACTTTTTGGAGGAATTCAGCTGCCTGCCAAGGCGAGGTGTGGGGTGAGAGTGGGTTTTTCAGAACACCCACTGTCCCCTGCAAAAGCCAAGGAGCTCACAGGCTTTCACACCTTTTTTGTTCCTGGGCAAACTCTGACGAAAACCGAAAACCTTGAGATCAAGGGGTTTCTGGTGTCCTGTGGTACTTCAGCCCTCTCACATAAATCAAGTTCGTGCTGTGGTCAGAGCAGATTGTTCACCAACTGAGGAGCCACAAGCACTTATGTATGTGCCATCTTTTAAACATTTCAACAGCCCCGCTAAATGTTGTCGCATAAGCTAAAAATTAACCGTGAAGACACACTTTTTCTCACATTCACTACAGCTGAGCCTGAAACCAAATCCCAGATGTTCCCGACAAAAGCCATCTTGAATCACTACTTCCCAGAGAAGCGTTTCAAAGAAATCTGAGGAGGTGTCCCTTGTCCTGATTTCGTGGGTGCTGCCAGAGGCAGCAGCAGCGTTGAGGGACCTTCACTCCAACCCACCCACATTTAGTCCAATTCAGGGCAGCCACTGTCACGTGTCTATACATGAAAAGACTTTGGGGTAACCTAATTGTGGCCTTCCAGAACCCAAAGGGAGCCTACAGGAAAGACGGAGACTGTTTACAAGGGCCTGGAATGATAGGACAGGGAGGAACAAATTCAGACTGAAAGAGAGATGGTTTAGATTAGAGATTAGGAGGGAATTCTTCCCTGTGAGGGTGGTGAGGCACAGGCTGCCCAGAGAAGCTGTGGCTGCCCCATCCCTGGAAGTGTCCAAGGCCAGGTTGGATGGGGTTTGGAGCACCCTGGGGTAGTGGAAGGCGTCCCTGCCCAAGGCAGGGGGTGGAACAAGATGAGCAAAGAGTCTGTTTCCATCTGTCTCTCTGAATTACCTGAGCCAGAACATATCACAGGTGGTTTCCTGTGATCACAACTTGGTTTTGCAAAGCCATCAGCGCTTTCTGCCTGTGGCTTCTCCCACCTGAAGATCAAAGCCCTGAATGTGTACAGTTCACCCAGAAATGCCATCTTCCTTGGTATAAAAGACATATTGCTCATTTGGTGCAACTTTCATTTTATTGTGTGTTTTCATTTTCAATCTCAGATATCAGAGAAAGCCAAACTGACAAAAGCCAGCTTGTAAACCCATCCAAGTGGAGTTTTCCATGGTTTACAGAAATCAACCCATAATTGACTTTATTTAAATCTCAGAGTGCGTAAAAGGCTGCAGGTTGTCAGAGTAAGACAGAGGCATAGCATCATAGAATTGCTTAAGTTGGAAAAGACCTTTAAGGCCATTGAGTCCATCCATTCCCCAGCACTGCTGAGGCCACCTCTAAACCACATCCCCAAGTGCCACATCCACACAGCTTTCAGATCTCTCCTGAGATGGGGACTCCACCACTGCCCTGGGCAGCCTGTTCCAATGCTTGGCCACCTTTACAGTAAAGAAATTTTCCCTAATATCCACCTAAACCTCCCTTGGCACAATGTGAGGACATTTCCTCTTCTCCTGTTCCCATCAGTTGCAGGGAACCCTCTTGGTCTGGTGTCCCCCTGCAGGGATGGAGAGAGGGTCTGAAGGATTTACTTCAACACAGCAATCACTCCAAAAATGAACACCCGGAACTGATTGGGACTTACCTCCACAGGTGTTTCTTCCATCTCTTTTTTATTTTGCTACCAGCTTTTCTACCAGCTGGTGCTCCCAACATCACCATTTTTGACTGTTTTGTCTTCATGAATCTGTAAGGGGTTTTAAGTTATCAGTCACCCGAATTTTTGCAAAAGAAGCACCTCTAGCAACTAGTCCAGGTATCATCAGCAACAAAATTATACAGCATGGGACTTTTGTGAGTTACATGGATCCAGACATAGTAAAAATACCTCACCCTCAATTTCGTGTTACTCCAATGTCAGGAATTAATGCCAAAGTTTTGACAGTTTTATTTTATGCCTAAATAAAAACAAACAACAGACAAAACAAACAAGCAAACAAAAAATCAAACAAATTCCCCAAGCTCTTAAGTTTGCTGCAGTTTCTCCCAACCTTGCAGCAATGTGAGTTTTCCTTATTGATGGGGGGAAAAATTAATAGTTACCATGGAAATTGCCACAAATCTTTTTCTTTCAGCCTTCTTCAAGCTACGAAGCACATTTATAAAGACACACACAGAATCCACTTGTCATTAAAGAACTTAGGCAGCGATATAACTACGTTTTCCCAAGTTTTACAACGTATTTCACAATAATTTGCTCTGCTCTCGTTCTCATTACAGAGGCAATATTAGAATGATAATGACTTACATGCTCTGTCATAGTTTACTACTCTGACCTTTTCAGTATTCTGCCTTTTGAAAGCTTGACAGGGCCACCTCTCCTGCACACTTTAACATGGCAGAGAGCTGGGACCAAGGAAAGAAGGGGATAACAGCAACAGACACTCTGCCAAATTCTCTCAAGCCTTAAATAACCTTACTGTAACTCTTCATTCCTGGGGTGTATTTAAACAGAATTCCTGTCTTTCCCCTAGCACACTGTGTCCCTGGAATTGCACTGGTCATGCAGAGCAGTGACTTACCTGCAGTAGGTGCATTGGGGAGTGAGAGGCTTACACCCACACTTTACTACTTGAAGATCAGTTTGGCCTTTTGAATTATTCATCAGCTCAGCAACAAAGTCAGATTTTGGTCCCAGGTGACCAGTTGTCTCTTTTCTCAGCATGTAGGACTTTGTTGTTGTTGTTTTTTAATGTGTATTACAGACCCCAGGCCTGTCCCCCTAGACATATGCAGCACTTACTTTATTTTGTAGGACAGCAGACTTTTTTTGGCTGCATTTCCTGCTGCCAATTCCCCTATAAATCATCAGGAGTGTGAAGGAAGATCCACAGGGCCAGTGCACAACCTGCTGAACAGGTTGTGGGGTCACAGGTAGACATGCTTGCATCAAGTGTGTTCCTCCCACTCCCTCATTTCTTAGAGCATAAAGAGTCAGAGAAAGTTCCAAAAGAGTCATTGACAATTCTCCTTTCCCTTATGTACATTTTTTTAGTGGTTCAAAGCCATATCCTTCTTGAAATGACGACACAGAAGGGCAGGAGCTTCTTTAACCCGTGGAAAGCTTGCGATGGAGGGAAGGGTTGCAGGGATCAAAGAATCACAGAATTGTTTAGGTTGGAAAAGACCTCCAGGATCATCGAGTCCAACCTTTGACCAAACACCACCCTGACAACAAGTCCAAAGCACTGAGGTTTCTGGAACACCTCCAAGGGCTCCACCAGCTCCCTAGGCAGCTCCTTCCAATGCTGAACAACGTTTTCAGTGCAGAAATTCTTCCTGGTGTCCAACCATGATGCACACAGTGGATGGGGTTCCTTGTCTCCTGAGACAGTCGCTCCCCATCACAAACTTTTGATGTGCAGCACAGAGGAGCAGCCAGGCTCTTCTAATCTCTGATTTTAGAGATTCAAAGGGAGCTCCCAGCCTCCTGCTGCTCAACCTGACCTCCCTCAGACACTCTCCTGATGCTGCTCCCTGCCTTCCTGCAGCTGAGGTGAGGATCAAGCCACTTTCACCCTTTCACTTCTCCATCTCACATCTGTCCTCTCCGATATTACTTGCAGGTGTTTTGAGAAGACCCACACACACTTCAGGCTGCCTTTTTCCCCCCTTTCCCCTGCTCTGGAATAAGCTGCCCTGCACATTAGATCTGCAGTGTTATGCTCCTCGAGTACACCACTTCAATAAAAACCAGGTGTTCTGCTGCTTTCCTGCGGGATCCTATCCCACTGCCAGCCATGTGCTCTGCAGCACACCCTGATGTGGTGACGGAAGAGTTAATGATCTCCCAGCCTACTGCTCCAGGATTATTTAGCACACCAGGTGCCTGCTGCACTCTCACTGGCGAGGAGAGCATGGGAACAGAGATGAATCAGGGCTGCAGCTGTGTGAGAGAGGGGCCTGGGAGCTGGTGAGACAAAGGGGATCCCCCTGGGACCCTCTGCTGTTTACACAAACACAGAGCATGTGCTGAGCAGAGCCCAGCGGGCCCCAGCCATGCCAGCACCTGCCTTCTGAGAGTCTCACCTTCCTGGGGAGCACCAGGACCCTCACAGTCTGCTGGTCCTCAGATTTGTGAGGATGCTCATCACTGCCTTTCACCTGTTGCTTGTAAAGCTGCTCTGCTCAAGTACAAAGACTTCCTCTGGCTGTAGGGAAATATAAACTTTGCTTTGGCTTTCAGTTCCTCTTATCTTCACAAGAGTCAGACTTCAAGGCACCTAAAAGTTCTTATTGCTCTTCTCGAGTCCTCCTCTCCACGTGCAGCTTCCTCTTCCTTCAGGGAATGGTTTGATTTTGGAGGTTTTTGGTGGGTTTTATGTTGGTTTTCTTTTCCTAAACAATGCATAATTTGATACCATAAGGAACCCTTATTCTGAATTTTCATTTCACACAGGAATACAAAACCAAGGGACAACCTGTCACACACAGGAATGTAAGGGAGACCCTGACATGGCACCAGGAAAAGTAACTGGAATTGCAAAAGTCCTGGGACCAGGTGTCTGTCCTAGGTACCAACCTCAGGCACAGGAAGCTCAAGAGAGAAATGAATCTCAGAACTGTCCCAGGTCAGTGGGACTTCCCATTATCTTTTATTCAGAGACAGTGGAAAGCTATCCTCAGATTCAATCCTGTATGGTTTGGTTTGTGTCATTCATAATGTAAACAACAAATAAATCTACAGGGTCTCAGCCAGCTTGTCAAAGAAAAGAGATTTTTGATAATTAAAGTATTAAAGGAGAACCAATATGGAAAACACATTGTACCACTCGCAGGGAAGGAAGTTTTTGATCCATCTGAGCATCTTTCCTGTGCTTAGCTGTGTCAGAAAAATCCACAGTGATAAATTCTCTCTCTATAAAAGTTTTGCTGTGAATGAGATAATTATGTTTTCTCTATCCCAGGTTGCTCCAAGCCCTGTGCAACCTGGCCTTGGACACTTCCAGGGATGGGACATCATACTTCATCTCCTGTCTTTTCTTTTTCTTGCCTGACTTCTGAAACAAGGAAGAATTAATAACAAAATTTTAAAAATATTTTAAAACCCACTCCACTCCAGAGGCTGAAAGAGCAGAAAAGAGAGTGATGGCACAAGTCCCTTGGGATCTGCAGTCCATGCAAAGGACTGTGCATGCTCATCCCAAGTGCAGCTAAATGACATTTTAGACACCCTCCTTTTCCATATTTGATACCCCAGAACAGAGTCACGGCCTCCCCACTGCCCCCACCTGCTGTGACATCAGCTGGTTTCCCCATCCTGCAGAAGTGAGGCAGGTCCTCCCTGCAGCTCCTGCTGGCACAGAGGGAAGCATTCATGGTACACCCTAAGGTAATCCCTAAGTGACTCTTACTACCATGTATCCCATATCCAGCTCTTTCTGCTTCTCTGTTCTCTGCTTCATGAGTTTCTTTTCACTTTCCTCAGTGTTTACTGTACTTTGAATAGTTCTGTGGCTACCATCCATAAGAGAACCATGGGAACTGGCAGGCAGTGAATGACTGGCATGCAAAAGGGCTTTTTTGGGTTTTTTCTTTCCCCTTCTTCTTCTACTTCTCCTTCTTGAAAACAACCTTGGCGAGCCATCAGATGAAAAAACCTATTCTTCTGCCAGCTCCTGCCCGGTGCCAGTGTCAGGCTATTTAAAGCTCTCTGAGAAGTGGTTTGGGGGTAGGTAGCACCAAAGCAGCGTATCGAGCTGCATCTTTTCCCTCCATATTTAAAAAAAAAAAAAAACAACCAAAAAAAACCAAACCAGAGGTTGCCGAGCTCTCTTTGCTACCAGGCTTGACTTAAGTTAAACATCCAAGCCCCTGACATAAATGTGCTCTGTAGGAATCTGTAATAAGGTACTGCAGTTAAAACTAGCAACTGCATTTTCGATGCGAGAGCATAATCCCCATTGTTACTGGGGAGTCTGGATCTTGCCACAACAGAGGGGTTTTTGTTATATTACATGCCTACCAACCAAGTCCTTTTCTTTTATAGCTCCCTATGGTAGGGAAGGGAAAAAAGAGTGGATTTAAGTTTCCAGGGAGCTGTCGGCCTTTGTAATAAGGTACATGGCTCACTGCTAGTTCACAAAGGGGGTTAGCACCAGAACCGCGGTGAACTATTCATCCTGCCAGCGAGCTCAGGTGAACGCGGCGCTCGCAGCCAAACAGGAACGCTCAGCCCCATTCACCCGGTGGCTGTGTAATGTACCACAAGCTGAAAGCTGTTCATCGAGCCAGCGGGAAATTCAGGCGTTTAGCAAGCGCTGGAACCGGAGCTGCTGTGATGGATGGTAATATCCAGACCTCTGGAGCTGCGCGGCGGGGCCGGGCCAGGAGCGAGCGGGCGGCTGCCGCAGCTCTGGAGAGCAGCGACAGAGGCTGGGAGTCGCGGGAGGATGGGATGAGGTGTTCCTCCTCTCCTCCTCCCTGGGAAACTGCGAGCAAAAAAGAGATGAATTTGATTTATTTTTTTTATGATGAATTTTATTTATTTTCCCATTGTCAGCTTCGGGGGAAAAGAGCAAAACTAAGAGCAGAATACGCAAACGAAACAAAAGACTTAACTCTAGGGGGAAAAAAAAAAAGCATATTCCCCGGGGGGAAATGTGATACTCCCCAGCTTGCCCACTATCAGCACTCTGAGACCCGCTCCCAGCTGCTCTGCATTCTTGGGTTTCATCACTCAAATCTGAATTACAGGAGAGCGTTAACGCTGCCCCTGCTGCTCCTGCTGCTCCCCTGGTGCTGCCCCTCAGAGTGGTGCTCAGCCACCACCAGAGCGATACAACCTGGACAGGTCAGAGCCCACCGTGGCAGCAGGACATGGACAGTCACAGACACCTGGCAGGGCTGCTGGCAGAAGTCCAAAACCCAGAGATCCCAGAGCATACAAAACAAAATTTGATTTCTAGTAGGATGAAATTGTGTCTAAAATCGGCCAAATAAGAAGTTACAGCATTTATCCCTTTGAGCTGTTGGGTGCACGTGGAGAGCAAACCCGCCAGCAGTCTTCTGATCCACTCCAGGAACCCCGAAGAAACAGGGAGGAGAAATTGTCCCATAAACTATGGCTCATCAAAACCTTTTATCTTGAGATCACAGAATGGTTTGGGTTGGAAGTGAGCATAAAGACCATCTCTTTCCAAAACCCCTCCCCACGGACAGGGATGCCTTCCACTAGACCACGTTGCTCAAAGCTATTTCCACCCTGGCCTTGTTGGTCACATCTCTGCAGTCGCTCTTGACAGCTCTGCTTCATTTGAGGACCCTTTAAAAATATAAAGATCTTCAAAAATATAAAGGTTTCTGCATATTAGTAGTTTACAGAACACGTGGCACTCTGCTCTGTATTTCCACGACATTTATTATTTGACGAAATCTAATAACATGTTAGTCGAGGAAACTGAGGCACTGTTGGATAAAGAGCCTTGCCAAAGAGAAAGGACAAATCACTGTCTGTCCATAGAGGGAATTTGGTAGGAGACAATCCTCATTTCCTCTTTGATACACTTTACCCCAGCTACACACTGCCCAAAGCCACCGTGGTGCTCAGTACTGTCAGTGCAGCGTGAGCTCTCAGTGCCAGAGCAAGTCCTGCTGATAAAAGGACAACAAACTGCTAAAGCTCTGCCTGGACTTTCTCCCCACCTGCTGCTCTTAAGGCTTTCCCTGAGGACTGGGAAAAGCATCCCTGTGTCTTCAGCACCACCTCTTCAGTGATTTGGCACAGCCACCTCTGTCTTCCCGGAGATCCCATGCTGGCTGAGAGGATCACCCTGGCTCCTCATCCCCACTTGACCTTCCTGCCTCTGCTATCGCTGCTGTCCATCGCTGCCAGCTCACGACAGCATTTCATGAAAAGGGGACAGCAAGGAAATCAGACAGTGACCCAGAGCTGGCAGGGAACGGGGGGAACACAGCTCCAACTGTAGCCCGGAGCCTTGGCTGTGGAGTGGGATTTACATAATAATTAACTTCGGTATTCTTGGACACCTCACTTTCTGTGCAACAACTGCAGATGATTCCCCCGTACACCCTTAAAAATCTGCCTAGCTAACAGATCCAAAAATCCAACACCTGTGTGTCAGCACGAACAGCTGTACACTTGCCACTGCTCCTCTCTCTGCAGAGGATGCCACATGCCAGTTGCTTTACTTAGAGCGTGTGGGGAGGCCAATCCATTAGAGAGAGAACGCAGCATAATTAAGAAGCAACATGCTTTCTTGTCCCTGCTGCCCTGATTCTTTTTTTCCTTTTTTTTTAGTTTTTTTTGCCTTCCCCCTACTTACTTTGTTTAAACAACTCCATCCACTTTATTCTGCTGATCTTCAGGCTTGCAGGGGTAGTGAACTTGGGAGGCAGGGTCTGTTTTCCCAAGTTCTCACAGCACTCATCAGCTGGCGTGTCAGGGTAGAGAAGCTTCCAGTTGAACTACATTTTTGTCTTTTGTTTTTCTCTATCCCTTTCTCCTTTTTTTTTTTTTTTTTTCCTTTTTACCCTTTCCCTGAGAAATACCCTCAATAAGAAAGATCTTCTTGGAATAAATAACGGGAGACACGAACAGTGAAGAATCTAAACACGCGCATTCCGCACGCCGTGCGACGGCAACAAATGATTACATCCACCCCAAAACATCCACAGACGGTCATGTTTGTTTTCATTGCATTCCAGATATCAGTTGCAATCGCTCTATATATATTTCTTTCTCTCTCTTGCTTTGTGTGTGTGTGTGTGTGTGCCTGTGTTCCCTTTATGCACGGAACAGAAGAAACATTTTGCTAAACTAAGCTTTATCTTCAAAACCTGTGCTCCGTGCGGTGCACACTGCGTATAAAAACGCGAGCTAAAAAGGGGGTTTTAAATCCATTTGGAGCCATAATGTGAATTTATCTTCACATGAATAATTTGCACCAGTATTCCTAATTTGGCAAGCAAAGAGTGCAGCATAGCTTCACAAGCCATAGCACCTTTGTGCTCTTAATCCTCGTGGGGCTACCTATACTTGTCTTTCTGTACATTGGATCACTAGTGGAGGTCTGAAAAGCATCTCCAGCAATCTTTAATTCATGTGATTAAAAATTCAAAAGAAGCCCTTGTACCAGCTGTTAAACTATGTTAGTAAGCTGTAATTCAGAGTTCAAATCCCAGCAAATTGAAGGTTAGGTTAACAGGATCATTCAATGGAACTGCATTATATCGTAGCAACTAGAACAGTAGGTGGACTGTTTTATACATGCTCATTTGCAGAAGATAAACTAGGGATGAGCAAACTCAGAGCACTGCAAACCTTGCCTTGGATTTATTTTTCCCCGTTTTCTTTCTGTGACATGATTTTTTTTTAGAGCCTGGCAGATGAAACCAACTGTGGGTTTTGTTTAATCTTTGCACAGATAGAAGCAGAATAAAATCAGCATGAAGTGTTTTGTTTAAGATTATCTGGAATCTGAGCAATGCGTTTTTCATCTCTGAGACTAATTAGTTTAAATATTACAAAGGTGAAATGAGTTTGATGGTCTTAAGTCTACTGTTCATTGTCCTTCAGCAAATACAGAGAAAGCATATGAGAAAAGAAATCCACCTTATTTAGCACAGTTTGATGTGATTATTCTTTGCTCAGACTGGTCCCAAGATAAACTTCGCTGGAAGTCTGGAAGAATCAGTCTTAAGTGCAAGTAAGGCTGAAAGTCTTATGTATGATTACAATTATTATTCATTATTAACACCACAATAGTCATTAGTCTTCAGCTGAGACTGAAATGCTGTTGTGGAGAGCGTTGCATAAAAAAAGTGACATTATTTGCTCTGCAGTGCTTACAGGCTCTGCAGCTTTACAGAGCTTGCAGGGAGAAGGTGAGAAACAGGATGTAATATCATCTTTAGTTTGCAGATGGGGAATTATGGCACAAAGTGTCTTTCCCAAAACCACACAGGAAGCGTGCAGAGCTAGAAGCTGAATCCTGATCTCCTGGAGGCTTTAACCAAAATACCATCCTTCCTGCCTATTGAAAGAATCACACATTATATAATAGGCTGTAAAGCAGACCTTTAAGGAGCCCAGACCCCCAAACTAGATGTGGTCCTGTGCCTGTGGTATCCAACAAAACAATTAGCCCACTTAAAATGTCCTCACAAAGTCTTGAATTCCATGATCTTAGAGGTGTATTTCAACCTTAACAATTCTGTGATTGACTCCTGTGTTTCTGAATTCGAATGAATTTGTTAAGGTGGGTTTTGTACAATAGAGGGAAACTGGAAAAGGAGACAAACCAGTGGCAAAGGCTGGGAAGGGCTGATAACTTGCTCAGGATGGCAGGAGGGAGAGGGGAAGCAGCCTTTTGTGGTTACAGGGTAATTTTGGGGGACAAAGCTTCCCAATAAAAGCAGTCAGGAAATCTGTGTCTTTCAAATTCAGAAGAAAACATGCTAAAGGAGAAAAAGTGCTGAGGATAAGAATGTCAGGGATTTTGGTAGAGGGAAAGGTGAGCTGAAGAAACAGGTGAAGAGAAGCTTGGTAGGAAGAAAAGACATGAGTTTTAGGCCTACAGCTCTCTTGCCAAAGCATAGAAATTTTTGCACAAGTTGAAAAGGAATAAAAATTTGAAAATTATGTTTGCAATTTTGCCTTCTTGCTGTTGGTAAGATACCACCTGCTGAAAGGCCCAACAAACTTTGTTGTCCTTCCAGGGATGTACTGACAAGTTGGAAGAAAGAAGACATCTGCTTATGCACCTTTTGGCTGCAACTTCTATGAACTTTGATCGAGCAGTTCCTTTTAATTTCCCACCTGAGACAGCATTTCTCCTGAAATAACTAAAAGTCCTGGCCATTCTTCCCAATAATGGCCTTCAAATAAATTTATAAAAACCAAACCAAACCAAACAAACAATTAAAAACTGCTTGTGACCAGCACGATTGCCTGCATGTGGATGATGTGTGGTTGGTTCCTGCCATTAAAACCCTCCAGTGACAAATCCATCCCACCGTGGGTCAGATGTCATGTCTATGCACATGGCACTCCCCAAACAATTTTAATGCTACATCAAATACAGTGATTAAAAATAACTTTGTCTAACCAAGGACTAAGTAAAACTTGTGAAGGACTTGGCCTCATAATTTGGAGTCATCATCATCAACAGGCTTTCACTTGGATAGCACCTTTCATTCAAAGATCTCGGAACACTTAATTTAATTAAGCCTTTCAACAATGCCATAATGCAGCCAAATGTTATAATAACTGCTTGTAGAGGTTTGAATCTGAGACAAAGAGAGGTTAAACGAGTCTCCCAATGTCCCAGAACGAATTAATAACATCGCCAAGAAGAGGCTGCAAAGCCTCCCTGCAAGCCGTGCTGCTTCCCTGCTTTCCCACCCTGACACACAGACACGGGTGGGTTTCTGTGCCCACTGGGCTGTGCTGAGGGAGCCTCTGGATTTCTCTCTGCTTCCCAGGGAGTCTGGGAGCAGCCTGTGTGAGAAACAAGCAGCGATTGCTCAGCAGGGTTAGCTGCACCCTGAAAGGGAAGGTTGGTAATGGGAACGTCCTGCCCCCAGAAACAAGATGAGAAAAGGTCTCTCAGTGCTTTCCTCCACGCCACCACTTCCTCTGGGTTACCTTGGGAAGTGGGATTGTTTGCTGTTTTCCCATGGCTGAGAGCTGTGAGATCTTTTACGGTGCGTTAGTGGTCTCTTATAATCTGAGTCCAAAAAGCTGCGGCTGGGAGAGTACAGTCACCTTAGCCCCGTGTGGGGAATTGCCTCAGCCCTGAGGGAGGAACATCCTGTCCTCTCACCGGCAGAAAACGCTGCACTCCGACTTTTTCTAGGAGGTCCCTTGCATTCAAACACTGTCTCGTCCCGATTCCCTTAGCCTGGGAGATCTGAGGAGCATACAGGCTGCAGTGGTATGGCTCCAGGCCATACAGCACACACTAAGCATTACCATATGTCACAGAGGCAGCTAGACAAAATCTTCCCTGCAATGCGAAGAGGAGTGCTGGATCCATGCACAGCTCCACTAGTTAAGACCAAACAGCAAAAGGTTTTGTAAAACAAAATCGGTTTGGTTTACTGCTGAGCGTCAGCAGCTGCTTTCAAATTTACAAATGCATTTACTTTCTACAGAACATAAATGAAAAGCAATTGATTTCCGAGCCGCCTGCCAAGGCCTGAGATGGGGATTTGTTTTTTCCCAGGCGTTGCTGCAGGGTTTCAATCACCATGACCCACAGGTGGAGTGACCACTGGAGCACTGGGACATGCAGCTCCCACCCTGCTGCCAAAGGAGAGCTGGACCTCATGGATGTGAATTGCACCGATCTCGTCAGGATTTGCCCTTTATTCTACCCAGCATTTCCCTGGCATAGAAGACCTCAGAAATTAAATATTTGGCCCTTTTGTTCTGGGGACTGGCACAAGGGAAGAGGCACTGCAGAAGATGCATCCTGCTCAGGGAACGTGGGGTCTCATCAGAAAGGCCGCATCCCATATTCTCCCAACTCTACAATTTCATGAGCACAAATATTTAACGCCCATCCCAGCCCCATATCTATAAAAGGCCATCTGTTACCTGCTTCTAGTGGCTCCAAACTAAGTCACCTCCATGGCAGGACTGATGCCACTCACTACTGACATGATACCTTCAATTTGAGGGTAAGATAGTTATTTACTACTAATTTCCTAGTAGTAAAGCCCCGTGTAATTGAACACTGTTGAAAACAAGTGGGGTTGGACAGAATTACAAACAAGGTCTGCATTACTGGTGGTACACATTTCACCAGGCC
Organism: Oreocharis arfaki; assembly: GCA_013398015.1. Lineage (NCBI taxonomy): Eukaryota > Metazoa > Chordata > Aves > Passeriformes > Paramythiidae > Oreocharis > Oreocharis arfaki. Next base: position 311,583 of record VZRR01007829.1, on the reverse strand, counting down.
ATCTAACCAAAGCCCAAGCTCCAGGAATAATATGATGCTTCAAAACATCGACTTTGGCTTTTAAAAACAAGCCCCTGGTCCTCATTACTGAGAAGTTCAAAATGTGTTTACTGCTGAAAAATCAAAAGACAAAGAACAATTCCAATTGTATTTCTGAAATCTAATTATTTGAAGCATGATCTTGGAACATTGGGAGCTGAATGCAACAGTGCAAATTACACACAAATTCCTACAAAAAGGAAATTATGTGGGTTTAAATGACAGTATAATGGCTTAAGCTTATTTATATTAATTAAGCACATCAAAATAAAATGCGACTATTAATACATAAAACAACATTAAAATATAATAGCTGTTTTCTCTTAAAGGTTAAATGGTCTTGATTCTTTGCATGTGCAAATGAGTGTCATTGTCATTAATTGCCGTCATCTCGCTTGCTCACATTTCTTGGAAATGCAAGGCTGGGCACTTTTGGCATGCAAATTTAGCTTTAAACTCTTTAAAGACCATGAAAGAGCCTGGTCTCAATGAGACCCACGCAGGTAAAGCAGAGCCTGCAGATGAGCCCTCAGCACTGTGCACTGCCTGGCTCAGCTCACAGGCTCCATGCAAGGCTCCGAGCTCTGCAGATATTTCCCTCCTGCAACTGCTCACAGTCCTTACAGCACATAACGAAACTCGCGTCTTAAATTTATCTTAATGAGCTGAAATCCGCGGCCCTAATTGGGGTACACATGGCGCGGTTTCAGTTATGAGATAAACAATTTACTCCAGTATCAAGGAAACATCGGTTAAGATTTTACGAGGCTCCCAAATATGTTTGATAAACCCACCCTTCTGTTTGTTGCAACAGCCACAGCAAAATAAACTCCCAGCACATCCCGTGGCGGCCAGGCTGAGCTCTTTGTCTCAGCCCTGCTCCCACCCACCGCCCACCAGCCCCACCGCTTCGCACCCAGCTCGGCCAAAACACCGCCCGGGCTCCTACAGGTGTTACATTTTTTGCTCCCCCCAGTGACCAGTTCCACTGCGATTGGACTAAAATAATGTCTCCAAAAGCAATGTGCTGGCATCGCTGAGAACATGCATATAAGGCCACTGAGGTCTGCACAGCAAGGATTGCACAATAACCCATTAAAATAAACATTTGCAACCACAGATAGCTGGACTGAAATCCCTGCTCTGATACAAATAACATCTGGACAACTTTTGTATGCATCTTCCAGCATAAAACACCCTTGAGAAAAAATAGAAGGCAAGCTAAAAGACAAAGGACCACTAAAGATTTTATTATGCTATGGGTGTGGTGCCATAAATTTGAGGGGATTCAGGCAAGAGTTGCCAAGCTTGAATTTAAACAGCATGTTGTTTTTAAAAGTTGTAACATTAGTGACGAACAAGTCAGTATTCTTACATAATTAATCCAGTGTGAAATAGAGTGACTGGAAGACATCCAGTGGTTTAAAAATAACTCAATCATCTTTAGGATCCACAATACTATAGGATTTAACATTAAGGCACAGGAAGTGAAGGCATCTTGGTACGGAGCATGCTGTTTTAATTCCACTAAAGCTTTATGAATTCAGTGTAACCGAGCTCACTGTACAACAGCCCTGCACTGTGCAAAGCCAGGGAGGTTCCTCTCCAGTGGATCCCAGGTTTAATCACCAGGATTCTTCCCTCTGCCAGAGAGAATTGTCTCTAGATGGAGATGCCATCAAAGAGAACAAAAATAGGAGTGCTTCTTTTGCAAAATGGTAATCCTTAACTGGGAAGACTGGGAGAAAAGTCAAAGATATGGTGGGAAGGTAATGAGCGTCTTCAGAAGACGTATAATCACGGGTTGGAGTTGAATGGACTTGAACATCCAGGGTTATTCCTCAGTGGTGTTTCCAGCTGGCAACAAGCACAAGGGAGTGCAAACTGGAGACACAGCATGAGTGGGGCTCAGTGTAATGATAAAAAAACCCCAGCCAAACAAAACCCTCATTCAACCTGAAGTAGCCACTTACATTTGTCAACTGAGGGCCTGATTCTTTGAGTTATTCCCACGAGAATCTCCAGCAAAGCCACCTGTAAAAGTAAGATATGTTAGAGTCACTGTTCCTGCAGGCTGGATAAATTCTAATAAAAGGTTCCCTGGCCATGACTTAGATTATTTTTAAGGTCTCTTCCAACTCTAACTGTTCTGTGCCCTTGTGTGTTGAAAACTGGCCCTTTTGGAGAAGCTCTTGACACACTCTGCTCACTCTGAAATCACAGAAGGCACCAAACACTTGTCCCAAGTGAATTTCCATATCTGAAGCATCACAGGCCTGCCCAAAACCCCAAGCCTGCACAAGGATATCGTGTTTCTTGCAGCACAGAAGTTGGTGGGGGTCCAGAAGAAGCTGAACCCTTTATTTGAAATCAGTCTCCGGAAAGCCGCCGGTCTGGATGAGGTAAGATCCAACCAATTATGAACCATGTTTGATGAGTGATGTTGCTGAGCCAGAGTTTGGGCCAACCGTCCTATATCTGAGTTTGGTTACAAGCAGAGAACCTGTGGCACCTGGGGCCAAGAGCCTGGTGCAACAACCATGTCGTGCTTCCAGGTCTAGCTGGACACCTCGATGACATTTCACTATCCACTGCATCATCCCACTGTGAAAACCTACCAGAACCAGGGTTGTTCCAAAGAATATGTGAATCCCCAATAAAGGGAAACAAAGACTAAATCGATAGATAGAAGGTGACTCTTCCTTAGAAAAGCGTTCCCACTTTGCCTGGCTTGACATACAGGATGAGAGCAAATACATCAAAATTGTAATCTTGAATGATCAAAATAAATCACATACAATTGATTTTGACTAATGTAAAACTAACTGAATACATTTCTGGAAACAGTAGTTATGAATTAATAATAGTGATTAAGATGAATTAAACACACAGACTAAATTCTGCCCTACAACATGCTGACTTCCATGGAAACTGTGCGTGCACTTAGGGGCTGAATCTAGCAAGTTAATTCTGAATTATTTTTTATCTGTTGATTCAAAGTAGTTTGTTAAAAAGAGTTTATGTGACTAAATAACATGCTGTACCTATCAATGTTTATTGAGCTTTGAATATCATTTTCTCAAATGAACAGTGTATTTGCTTAACTATGCAAAAAGCAGCTTTGTAAAACCCATTATTGCTGGACTGCAGCGAGTCTTGACTAAATAAAGGTGCAACAAGTGTGACTCCAAACAGTATCTTTATTTCAGTGGATAAGGTCAGATTCCAAGAATCATTAATCCCATCTCCTGTTATACACCTTGTTCCCATTTAGCTATCATGAAAAGTCCAATCCACAAGCTCTCCCTCCACTCTGATGGTGTCATGTCCCAAATCTGAGCCAGAAATATTATGACAACTAAAATTCATTTATATTTTTGTTATATACATCTGCTTCTAGAAGCCCTCCCTTCTCAAAAATAGATGTATTTACATGCAAATACATATTTTATATGTATTTCTGTGTGTATGTACAGGTGAATTTTCTCATATGTATTTGTCTGTCTCCGTAACAGGTTAATTTGTTATGACAAACTTGTTCTTGGACTAGAAACTGTGTGAAATTCAGAGAAATTGAGCAAATTGAAAGGCACCATGTGGCATTTCCTATGAGGATTTGCAGAGATACGTTTAGGAAAGAGGAAAAAATTGTCTCAAGCGAGTTCAAGCCCATTGGGTGGAAAAACGATGTTTAAGACTGGGCATGAGAACAGAAAGAAGGAACAACTATGGATGTGGAAGAAAACACAAAATGAGCTGCGTTGCCATATGGGTTTCTGGAAGGTAGCATGTGTCAGGTTAACCTGATGTCAGTTCAGATTAATTCTGATGAGAACATCTGCAGAGAGGGACTTGTAGGTGAGCAGAGGAGAGCCTGTGTTATCAGAGGAGGTTAAAGGAGCTGGGCATGCTCAGCCCAATAAATCAAAGGTGGAGATGCAATTTCTGTCTAGAGATAAACTAGTGGGGTTAAAAGAGGTGGGGAAAAGATTTGTATTTAACTCAAATATGAATGGATATTACCTGGCAATTAATGAGCTTTGGGAGAAGCCTGATAAAGGGGCCTACAGTGTGAACTCTCCCACAGCTGGCCCACAAGAGTATGGGGACAAGGGATGGAAGGAAACAGCAGCCCCAGAGGCTGCTGAAGGTGGAGCTTGACCAACCCACGTATGGGATTACGAGGTGCGATAGTGACCCAATGCTCAGAGGATCTCCCCTGATCCCATCTTGTTAACTTGTTTTGATGTTTAAATTATGGATCCATGAACTTTTAACATTTACAAAATAAATGCCAAAGTGTCAAGGTTTATCAAGAGTGATGAAATCAAAATTTTCCCACCAAAATATCCCCCCCAAACAGGGAAGGTTTTGGGGGGATCCAATTGTGACCTTCTAGTACCTGAAGGGAGCCTGCAAGAAGGATGGGGGGAGACAATTTACAAGGGCCTGGGGTGACAGGATAAGGGGGGATGGCTTCAAACTGACAGAGAGTAGATTTAGACTGGATATTGGGAAAGAATTGTTCCCTTTGAGGGTGGGGAGGCCTTGGCACAGGGTGCCCAGAGAAGCTGTGGCTAGCCCATCCCTGGAAGTGTCCAAGGCCAGGCTGGACAGGGTTTGGAGCACCCTGGGACAGTTGAAGATGTCCCTGCCCATGTCAGGGGGTGGAATGAGGTGGATTTTAAGGTCCCTTCCAACCCAAACCATTCTATGGTTCTATGATCGCTATAAAGAATTTTTTTTCAGTATAAAATTCTCTCTTATATTTGTTTCTAGAGGCTCAAGACAGAAACCAAGACGTCTGGAAGGGATGTAGACATTTATGCCTCACTGCCACTGGTTGGCCTTCTCCAGAGAGCTCAGGACATTCTTGGGTCAGGGTCAGTCTTTGTGTTTCTGGTGATTTAGCAGCTCTTGATGTCACCTCTTGCTAAATCCTGATGACAAACAATGTTGTGTCTCTCTGCTGGGTGCTAACAGGAAAACAGGCTGTTTCCTCATCCGTAGGGAGGTCCCAGTCGTCCTTTTTGCCACAGACTGGACGAGAACAAGGTCTGGCTCATGGCAAGGACGTTTGGAATTGCTTCTTGGAGACTCCTATGGCTCTTCCCTGTATGATCTGAAACAACGGGTTGGGCAAATGTTGCTCCATACTCATAGCTGCTCTTACCTTAGGCCAGCTGGGTGCACCAGATGCTCTAATTAGTAGACCATATCAGAATTTTTTCTGTCAAAAATTACTTTTCTAATAGAAAATATCTTCTCCATGAAAAAGAAAACAGTAGTCGGCTTGAAGAGTTTTCTCTCTGTGTCACTAAAACACAGCTTTCTTTTCAACTGGTTAAAATTTTAAAATCAATTTCAGTTTTATCAGCAACTTAAATCGTGAATTTCTAAAAATGAGATATTTTTGGAAATCCTTTCATATGAAAAATGTTGTGGTTTTCAATTTTCATCCAAGAGTTGGATTAATTTCTTTTCTAAAAACAGAAAATATGTAATGGGAAGGGATTTCCACTTTCTAGCCAGCCATGGCTTTTAGTGGTATTATTATAATTAGTTATTTTCATTCCTTTTATGTAGAACCATTCATAAATACCCTAAATTGTAGCGAGGAGTACACACAAGTAATTTTTTAAGGAACAGGGCAATGAAAAGCAGAATCCTATTTTTTAACAGAAAAAAAAAGCAGTAAATTAAAACTTTGGTTTGAGATCAGAACTTGTACACAAGTGAAATTACTGGACAGGGCAGAATATACTGAAAGTAAAGCTTTAAAGTGAAATAATGAGCCTGAAAATAACTAAATGCATTTAAATGTTCCCAGTGGCCCCAACTTTGAAAGTTGCTAACACATAGCATAAAGGAAGTTAAACTTGGTGTTTGCTCATCAAGATGGTGAAGGTTCTCCCATACAATTCCTAGATGGATACGAACTGTATCTGCCACAGGAGCTTGCTGCTAATTGAGGCCAATGGCAAATTAGAGAGAAACATCCAACATAAAACAATTGGTAGTTTTCAAGACTCTGATTTTGATTTCTCCTTGGAAACAAATGAGAAAAGAATTTGCAACAGCCGCGACCTGGAGCTGGCAAGTAAACCCTCATTCCATCCCTGTGTCATGGGCAGGGACACCTTCCACTATCCCAGGTTGTTCCAAGCCCCATCCATCCTGGCATTAGACACTTCTGGGGATCCAGGGGCAGCCCCACCTTCTCTGGGCACCCAGTGCCAGGGCCTCACAAACTTTTGAGCAAAAAATTTCTTCCAAACCTAAATCTCCCTTCTCTTAGTTTAAAACTCTTCCCCCTTGTCCTGTCACTATATGCCCTTGTAAAAATTTCTGGAGTAATGAGAGAAGGAGAAAAGTAAAAATGAAAACAGTCCCCAGGACAGAGAGGAAAAAAATCTCCTAGGTACTATATTGCCTTCAACATTTGCGGTGGGAAGCCACATGAGCCACCCTGTAGCATCCCCGTACACGTGTTAAATGTTCTGCCCCTAACCTTTGCTGAAATAGGAATGAAGGGAAAAGTTCCAGTCCAACCATTAATGGGAAAAGTGATTATTTGCCTTTAGAGAAGATACCCACTGAAAAATGATGACATTATGTGCTCTTTGCAGGGATGCTGCAGCTTTTATAGATGCTCTTGGTACAATTCATTTCGGGGAACTGCATGTGAGAAGGTTTTACCACTGTCATTACACAGAAGTGCTGTGGCCGGGCTGGGAACCCTGCAGCATCTTTGGGGCTGCATCCCCTAAATGCAGCTGAAGAACTGCTGAAGTTAAGCTAAAGGTTTGGTGGTGAGTCCTAATGATGGATTGCTTCCATCTGGCTGGAAGTGAAAATCGGAGAGCTCTGAGCACCAAAGGTACACAAAGGAAAATGAACTTGGCCTGGGAATTGGGCCCTGGGGTTTGCAGATCAAACCTGACACTGCATCAAAAATTTCAACAGTGTGACACACCTACTGCTCATGCCTGTGCAACCCAATGCTTTGTTTCTCTGAAATAATCTAAATCCAAACTTAAAATTGCGTATACGGCTTATATTTAAAACTGCCCAGGAGAGCCATGTAGCTCTTTCTAAAACGACAACATTTTTAAAAAGCATAACTTCATTAGTTACTCATATTTAATAACCAGAATATGGCTTTTTCCCCCCACTTCAACACTGACATTTTTTACACTCTCAGTTTTCACTAATACCAAAGTCTAGACTTGCTCAACGCAGCTGAGATGAAATACTTCATGTGATATCAGCTTTTTGGCAGCCACTGGATTTGTGTACCCATCAAAACTTCATCTTCTGAGAAGAGAAAGAATTAAGAAAACGTCATTTACCCAGTTAATTCTGTAACTATCGATTTCAGTGTAAACTCCTTCCTCTTTATAAGATTAATTTAGTTCTTCCCATGCCCCACAGAAAAATCTCGTGCCCAGAGAAGAGCTGCTATGAAAGGGATACAAATGAATCTACTTAGATAATTGTAATTCCAGTCAGACACTGGCACCATGTAGTTCATGTTTTATCATAAGAGACCAATTTCTAAGATTTAGCCATCAGTCTAAAGAGTACAAGACAAAATTTTGCCCCCGGTACTGCAAAGAAGGCAGGGTTGACTCCAGCCAGCTAGATTTTACCTGGGACTCGCAAGGTCTTTGAATAAGAGGGAGTTTTTGCACTGTGAAAGTGAAAACATCTGCATCAGTCTAATGGTGTTAGGGTTCAACATGCATTTTTCCATAAAGTGAGGATCTCTTACCCCTGTGGTCCATCAGTGACGGGTTTGGAAGGGTAACCAAGCCAGCAGCCATGAAACCCTGAGCGCTGCATTACAAACGCCTGCCCTACATTGGAGAAGTAACATCAAACAAAAACCTCACCAGTTTCATTTTTATTTGTAGTGGAATCACAGCGGAAGGATTTCCCCCTCCCCTTTTTTCTAATCAAAGACTGATTAATTAATTCTCATTATCTCCATCTCTGTCACGAAGATAGCATGGTGACACTGTCAGAAAGCTGTTGCAATTTGCCTCAGGCATGGCTGTTATTTGGTGGTGGTTGAAGTGATCGCTCGCTGTTTTTGTGGGTCTCATCACCCCCATGTCCACAAAAAACACTCCCAGACAAGAGCTGTGTGCACCAGTAGGATGGAAATAGGTGGTAAAACCAATATGAGCCTCACTCTGCACAACCTTCAAATGAGAAGGGCTCAAGAGACCAACTCACAGCCTCAGATATTCCCACAATTGCACCAAAGGCAGCGTCAGACCAAGTCAGGAAAGGAGCCAGCTCAAAAAGGAAAAAAAGCCCTTTTCCCCAGAAAAAATATATTCACTGAAAACTCTGCTGCTGCTGCTGCTATCAGGCCAGAGGGAAGAGCGAATAAACCCTCTCTCCCAGCAGACTGCAGAGCAGCTCCCGCTGAAAGGGACCACATCAGGAAACAGAGCTCACCACAGCCCCATCAGGGTGAGCTGGGACAGCACCACGGCTGTGGGAGGACCGGTAGGACGGCTCATTACTGGCAGTAGGAGCTGAAAGCATCCATGGACAATTGAAACCACATGGCACCAATCCCCCTCCAACCCCAAGGTTAGCGCCGATCCAGCTTTCAACTCAGCGAGCAACATAAACCAGACGAGGTGCAGCGAACAATGGCTCATGCGGGTGTCCCAGTTTCCACCAACAATGTCAGCCACACTGGTGGTGACTCAATTTGTTTCCATCATATGCTCTTTAGAGTCGCCTCTGGCAGCTTTATTTTTCACGCTCCTTTTCCAAGCGAGCGTTATCCAGCCGCGGCGGGATGAGTTGGCACCCAGGGAAACACATACGAGGCTCCGTGTTCAGATCATACCTCACGATCCCAGGTTTGAGGGTTGCTCCTCCTCCTCTTCCTGACCTTTCTGTCTCAGTTTTGGCATCCAGCTCAGAGTATGACATCTTCCCATACCACTGTTGTGTAAAGCAAAAGGAATCAGCAATACCCATATCAAACATTAACAAAGAAAAGGTTAAAAAAATGGGTATTTATCCTATATATACAGGTACCTGCCTTTTATATAGAGCTGTACTGCATCATCTTTAGTGTAGAAGTAGCAAAGTATTCAGAGGAAATAAAATAAATACATATCTGACCTCAGTGAAAAAAAAATCTTCTTTCTCAGAGTAATATACCACAACTTGAAGTTTGCTCTCCCAGCACTATTTGTTTAATAGAAATATTTTCTGTACCACCTTGTTCTGGCAGAAAGTCAGAATTTGCATTTATATGAGGTAGTTTATCAAATATAACATACAGAAGTCTGTTAAGTACACATTGCATTTTGTTTGTGAGAAAATCTGTTTGTATTTAATGTAGTTTTTAAATTAACCTTAATGAAAGCTTCTGAAAATTGTTGTTCTAAGCATTTGAAATATGCAACAAGAACTAGTGGAAGACATAAACATGTTTTCCATTATATGTTATCAGATAGTCCAAAATTACTACAAAAAGAATGTGGGACTATGTTAAATTAGAAAGATAAGCAAGCATTTAGTTAAAAGGCAAAGGTCTTTAGAAGAGCAAAGCATCTGACAGTTACCCCCAACATCTTATGATCTCCTACCAAGAGTAGGACAGCACTCACAGAATACAGTAGGGTCTTTTAACCACATCCATGGCTAAGAGGGAAGGAAAAAAGTCATGATTCGCAGAAATTCCATGGTGGGTGTTTGTTCAGTCAATATTTAGAGAGTGGTAGCATGGCCATGGCCATTTTTAAAGATCTTACTCAACCAGCATCAAATATGGTTTGCCTACAGTATTTAGCATCTTTTGAAAAGAAGCAAACATATGAACTTTACAAATAGCCTTATAAAAGAAATAAAACTGTCCAATCCCTTCAATTATCAAAATAACTTTTTTTGTTGTCCTCTGCTGTCTGCTGATTTAATTTTGTTCCTTGAATGGGCTGCTTTCTGTTGATAGTCACAAGGGTGGCTTCATGAAGGACATAATGTAGGGAGTAAAAATCCCATTGGTACTATGGCTTCCTTCCCATCTTTTCCTCATATATCCAATTAAATTTATTATAAAGAGTAAAAGGGCAGTGGGGAAAAATTGCCAAACAAGGACAGGCATCAACAAGCCATTTAACATATCATGTGAGGAGTGAGGCAAGCAGTACCTAAGTAGCTCATGGATGAGTTGTTGTTACAATAATCATTCAAAAAACAGCAATAAAACCATCACTGGTAATGATCAAGCAAGGGAAGGAAAATCTGACTAACAGAGTTGTCTTACTATTCTGGTAACCCTTTGCATAGAGAGAACTCAGTCAAATCAGGTTTTAATCAGGGCGATATTTTTCTGGAAACTCTTCCTTCCCGACACATTCTGGCGCTTAACCAGTGCTTGAATAACATTCCCACAGCAAGTCTCGAGTCAAGCTCCGTTTTCATAATCAACTGCTCCAGAAAACAGGGAAATCGAAGGGCTTTTGTCAGAACTCCATTAACTTCTCTGAGATGTAAAAAAAGGAGTTGATACCCAGTTAGCAACCACTGTTTTCAAGATGAAAATTCCTAAGCTCTAGGTGCTGGAATTATCTTCGAATCTGTCCAACATTAGGGCCGCCTCCACTGAGCATCAGAAGCTGCTCTTTGACTTCCTTTCACTTATATTTTCTCACTAACACATTGGAAAATTGGATCATTCTCCATTTTATTTCGGAGCACAATATAGGCAGGTCAATCCAGCTGTCATCTAGGTCGTGCAATACTGGAAATCCTGTTTTGGATCACGTCCTCAGTGTCTTGTTTAAAGGGAATGATTTCCTATAACTGAGTTACAGATTGCTGTGCTCATAGGGTGGTCACAGAACTCCAGCTCTGCTTTGCATTAAAACTGGAATTTTTAATAGCCAGGGAGGAAAAAGGAGAAAGAATTGAGAAGTTGCAGTATGAACATTTTGCAGTAGAGACCAACCCTGAATACTACTCAGGCCCATTGCCTGTCGTGTCCAGGGCTTTTGGGGTTCTTTTCAGTTATATCAGACGAAAGGTGGGTTGGAAACAGAAAGTTTGGGAGAGCCAGCCTCCCGAAGTCCTCCACCCTTTGGCTTTCCTGGGTTTTCCTGGAGGTTGTTAACCAGACATTTACAGCCGTGAGAAGCGGTAGAAGCTCCTGGATATTGCAACTTCCCTGTTAAGAGAACAGAAACCCTAAAAGCTCCTACATTTCATGCTTTTGGCTTCCTAATGGAGCCTGGGAGGTTTAAAGGGCTTGACTCAGTTTCCCATGTCTGCAGGCTCCACACTGTAGCTGGGATGGGGGATGAGCAGAGCTGTTGTAGGAATGCCTAGAAACCAGACTGGGCGAGGGGAAGACCTCGGAACAATAGCAAAGAGCTTGGGGACATCTTCCACAAATAAGAAAGTTCTTGGCGTACACCGCAGCCACGCTTAGGAAAGTTTTCTGAGCCTTTCCTAAATAGCTAAAGGAGATTCTTTTCAGGCTTTTTTTTTAATTATTATTTTAAGAGCTGGAATGAGCAGAATTTGCATAGTCTTCGGATGCTGGGGGGAGAGATATGGAACCAAGCTTTTGTGGATAGGCCAAAAGACAATTAAGGCAATTTTATACTGTAAGGGAATATGTTATGCCATTCCTAAAGGAAGACTTTCGGCCAGATAGAACTGATGACAAATATTTATTTTCTTCTTTTGGCATTAATAGTCTTAGTAGGCAGTATTAGGAACACTTATCAGTATTCAGATATGGTATTTAGGGTGGCATTTTCATTATGTTTAGTGCAGATTTGTTTCACATGTTAATACGACACCCATTTGCTTTAAGAAGATATTAAAGCCTGCCTAATGGCAGAGTGTTGAAAACAGGATGAGGTTCGGGGCAACTTCGGGAAGATCTGGGCTTGCATCCCTAAAGCCAAACCACGTGAGTTTAATACAATGGGGAAAATTACCTGGGAGAAACTCTGGGGCTGCAGGGTGCCGGCCCATGGCACAGAAAGGATACAGAGATCTCTGAGCAGGAAGCTATTTGGCAGCCTTTCTGCCTTAGCTGGCGGAGAGCAGCCAGGAGCTGATTTAGTCAGTGGGTAGGAGAGGCAGCTCCCAGCGAAGAGTTGAGAAAGCGAAGGCGGTCCCGGTGAACTATCGAGAAAATACCGATCCGGAGTTATTATGTAACGTTAGGGTCAGAACTGCAGAGAAGAGGCTGATGCATCGCAGCGCTAGCAAACAGCCAGTGTTAATATGTTTGCATAGATAAGGCAGATTTGGCGTGGTACACGGGCATAAAAATGAGGAGCCAACACGAGCTGAAACGGAGCTCAGAGCACCACTGCCAAGAGATGTAATTCTTGTCTTCATCTCCTTTGAATATCAAGGTTTATTTAGTTTACAAACATATGGGTTTTCAAAGCTATTACAACTGTGACATCGATTTAGAAGCTACAGACATGCAAGAGGTTAAGATTAGAGCTGGCCAGGAATTTTCTTACAAAACAGAATTTTGCTTTTTAGCCAGGATTAGTTAAGACAACTGAGCCTTACAACATCATCCTGCCAGGTGAAAAAATGACTCACTTGACAAGCACAGTGCTGCTGGGATGAGTCCTTTTAAACTGTGTATTTACATAAACATTTATGGGGTGTTATGATTATTAAGAAAAGATGTGATAGGGAGAATTGCACCTTTCAATTGCTCAGGCAAGGGGAGGATAGTTTGGGAGCCACTACCTTCCTTGGATTTATTAAAGTGGTGAGGAAACTCCTGCTTCTTTGTATAGCAGGGTAGGTTGTGCCTTCATGCCATGCCCTATACCCACTGTAACCTGAGGTTTTTCAAAAGGGCATTAAAAACAGAAGAACAAATATTTTATATCTAAATGTAACTAAAATTAACATCTAAAATAAATAAATAAAAAAAACCCGCAAACAAACCAAAGAAAAGCTTGTTTCATAAAAGAATTCTTTACCGGAACAAATGCCCAAATATTAAAATCAGAGAATCACAGAATCATTTAGTCTGGAAAAGACCTCCAACTCCATCGAGCCCAACCCTAATACTACTACTACTACTAATAATAATGGTAATGAACAACACATCTGTTCTTTTAGCACATTAAAGCCCCTGCTACAAAAAGAGAAAAGCAGCAGAATCCTGTGCCAAACCATCACTACGCTCTCAATCAAAGAATTTTGAACTTCAGCTCAATTCACTCAGATGCCGGGGATTATTTGGGCAGAACCCGAGATTACAAATCAAAGAGCACTGAGCAGCACATGTATATGTTCCAGTTATGAAAGCTGCTTAATGATTAAAGTCATCTATGCTAAAAAAAAAAAAAAAAGAAAAGAAAAAAAAGAAAAAAAAAAGAAAAAAAGCAGAACTGATGTTGAGATCTGAAAGTATGTCTGTGGATTGACGGGGCAGAGGTTAAATCCAGATGAGGGTCGCTCAAGCCTGGTGTTAGTCTAAATGAGTACAGCATTAACGCTGAAAAATCCTGGCGCTGAGCTCACCACCTGTCTGCTGCAGAAATCCGAGGTTGGGCTCAAACCTGGGGGGTTACTTGCATTTACACCACTTGTGTGCTCTGAGGGGGGAGAGAGCAGGTGAATCTGGCCGTTGCTTCAATCACTGCTACCATCCTTAGACTACTTTTGCCTGCTGCCCGTTGAAAAGGCACCGCTTCCCACTGCCAGTGCAACAAGATGCTTGTACTGTGGAAATATGACAGAGAGCAGTTTCGGCGCAGCAGGGCTTGAAATGGTGAATCTTTCCAGGAAAACAGCACACCCTTTCTACTTCTGTTATTCATTTTTTTCTAGTAAATTTTTCCATTACACTCTTATTTGCATTTTTTTGCAAAAGAAGTCTATAAAAGCTGAAGGAGAACTGCGAAGTGTCAATCCTGGCAGTGATGACCACGCAAATATTTAGGTCCTGATCTCAACAGGAGGAATGTCTTGCTGCCTCAGAACTGAGCTTTGTGTAACATCAAAGGGTTAAAATAACCAACACTTAAAGGAAAGAGGCATAGATCACTTACAACACATATTCTATTATTTGCTGAGAACTCTTAGTGTGGATGTAAGCTGGTTATCATTCACCAAAAGATAAAATTTGCTGCACAAGGTACTCACTTTGCAAGCATAGAACAGCTAATCTCAGACCACTAATAGATTTAACCTTGTATATTCACAGATATTTAAAAGTGTCATGGTTTGAAGGTCAACTCCACTGTCTCCGAGTACAAGGAAGGCAAAGAAAGGAATAAAAATTAGAAAGAATTAATTCTTCAAAAAGTTTTTACAAATCAAAACCCTGCAGTTTCACACTGAGAACAAAAGAAGCATATTAAACACCAAAGTTTATCAAGACAAATTAGGTCCCAGTTTCAAATTTTCTTTAATCTTTTGCATCTGAACGTTTTTTTGCCTCATGCTGTTTTCCCTAGTTAAATGTTAAAATGAATTCTAGCCAATACCATTGACTTCCTCCCTTAAAAATATTGAGACACATAATAAAAAATTAATTACTTCCCCTAATTTCCGTGTGATTCTTTAAAAAGATGTAAAATTCATTTAAAGTAAGTGGTGACTTTGTCTTTGAAGATCACGACAATTAACATGGATCAAAGCTTAGGTTCTGTAACGATGATAGCTTATTAGCATAATGAAATTAACTTAGAGACAAGAATCTTTAATAGGTACAACAAAAACGCTTTAATAATACTTGAAGAAAATTATGTATTTGCTAGAAGTACAACAGTTTCAGACTTTCTATCCAATTAATAAGTTGTTAATTAACTCCTTTTCCAAACAATGTGCACTTTAAGTTAACATCTGCCCATTGGATAACACTTTCCAATGGTATTTTTTTTTTTTTAATATACTATAGAACTGCAACACTGTTTTACTGGGAATTCCTTGTAGAACTATTCTTATACGAGGGAAACAGGACCCAAATATAGTAATATGCTTTCTACAGGCAGCCAATTAAAAAAAAAAAAAAAGAGAAGGCTCATTTCAAAGATGGGGAGGAGGAGTGGGTAATTCCTCAATTCTGGCTGCATTGTTTGTGTGTAGTCTCAGATTTCTTTGCATTTTCAGTAGAAATTATTTTCTGCAGCTTATATTCCCCTGCAAAATGGCTCTCTGCTGATTAGTGCCTTATATAGACCTGATTTGGGAGCAATTTTCATATCTTTTTAAAAATATCTATTTATAGTTCCGCGGTACAAAATTTTGCAATCTTGCTTTATAAGATTGTAAATCAATAACTATTGGTTTTGAAGATACAGAGAGGGAAGGTTGTTCACAAAAAGTTAAAATAGAACCTTAGATATCAAAAGAGTACTTTCACAGACTTTGCTTTGCAGTGCAGAACAATAAGGGCTTTCAGCACTTGAATTTTTAGTTAAAATGACACATTTTTTGTTTCAGGGGCTTCTGCCTATAGAGTGGTGTGGGGATCAAAAATTTCACAGAGCATTTTGCAAGTGGATCTGGAGAGCACACGTGGCTCTGCACTGCACGGGCTGCTCAGGCCAATGATGGAACAATTAAAGAGGCCTCATTTGAAACAAATGAGTTATTATATTCTACTGGGTCAAGGATTCATGTTTTAATAAATCCCTAATTACAGTAACTTTTCATTTAATCTGGCGAATTCTAAGCAAGTTAAGAATTTATGAGAGTTGGAATCAGCAATAAAAAATATGCCTGTCTGCCATTCTGCTCAGGGCCACACAGGTTGAGCTCGTTTGGAGGAGCTTGGAAGCCAGGAATGGATCTCCTGAACAGGGCACTGGGACATGATTGCATCTAGGTATGTATGAAATAGTATTATGCATGTCTAAGATAATATTGTGCATGCATAAAATAATATTGTGCATGTATAAAATACACTGTATATTAAATTATGCATAAAATTGTATATAGAATTATTATGTTATAGTCCTTATTAATAATAGGGTGGAAAGCCTTCATTCCTTTTTTTTCAGAAATAAATGAGAAACAACAAGAATCGACCAAATCCCCAGCATAACCAAGAGAGCAGTTTTGAGGTGGGCGACTTTTTTGCCTTGGCAAACTTTTCTACCACAAACCTGTGACTTCACAAAGCTTTTTGTGCACCATCCAGCCAAAACTCTTCCAGTCACTACTGGCTGAGCTCAGGATTTCTATTTCTGATCATGCGTGGTGCTGGCCAGGCTCTCCTCAGCTCTTGGTATGTGGCTGTCACAGTACAGACACCTTTGAAAAAAAACCCAAAATTGAGTTGTAATGAATGTTTCCATGTGAAATTTTTAGATTTAGAATTTTCTCATTAGGATTTGCTGGTTCAACACCACCTTGAGTGCAACTCTCCCAGCCAAAGGCCAACACTGTCTCCTCTAAAACACCACCCTTATGAGAATTAACTAATTAATACCCAGCAAACAAACATAGCACAGGCTTTACCATCCACTGAGCACCTTTTTCTTTGGGATTGGAACAAGGTGCCACCAATAACTCACATGACAATGGAGAGAAGTCAGGGAAACTGATGTTTTCTGCAGACAAACAGGTAGCACCTCTACCTTTCCAAAGTTTGTGGTGTCTTTACTGGACATAAATATGCAAAGTCCTATTAATTGCGTCTGTAGCTGTCTGAAATTCCTTTTTTTTTGTTGTTGCTGTTTCAGTTTGAAAGTTGCTGGGGTTTTGGTTGGTTCGGGGTTTTTTTATTGCAAGCCAAAATTGATAATTTTTCAAAACTTCTCCCCAAATACCAAAGGCTGAAAATCCTTGTTTAGAAACAAAATGGAGCAGGAGCTCTATTTGTGCAACATCAAAGGGTTAAAAAACCTATCACTTGAAGGAAAGAGGCGTAGATCACTTACAACACATATCCTGTTACCTGTTGAAAACTTGCAGGGTGGGTGTGAGCTCGTTTTCATTCACCCCTCTCTGGGGCTGCCCAAGAGCGATGGGCACAGCACGAGGGACGTGGGTTCTGTCTCAGTTTACTCAACAGCTTCCAGGTCTGACTTGTTCCTTGGATCTGGGGCAGCTCTGCCACCAAAACTGCTGCAGGGATCAGTAATATGAAAAGCAGAAGGTTCTTCTCAGAGGAGGCTGACCCAGTCCTGGCAGAATTTGGGGCCGTGCCCTGGGGACGTCCCCGTTAGCTCCCAGCTGATCTCTCTGCAAACTGAGTTCACCCACTTCCAGCAGAATCTTTCTGAAAACAAAGACACTTCCTTTAAACTCCTGGCTTTTGGCACACCAGCGTTTTTTGAGGTAAAACATTTCCAAATCGTAAATCCATCAGATATCTCCCCAGTTCCAAGTTCCTTGGTATCCAAGAAATATGATACAACTTTGGCTGGGAAGTGCAGTCGAAAGAACATCATCACCTATTGCCTTTCCTGCATGCTTCCATGGCATACCTATTTTTCCCTGGATGACTCCCAAGCTAAGAAAAATCTCTCTCCTTGCTTAACAAAATCCAGTGTTTCAGCTGTATAACTGAGTGCAGGCCAGAAACATTGCAGGTTCTTCTAAATAAGACATTATTATTCTTTACAGGAGGAAAAAAGAGATCAGGCTCATCTCTAAGCTAAGAAATGCACTTACTGTTCCAAACTTTGAGTCAATATTCGGTTAGTTTATACATAAGGCTCTAGTGGAGATTGATACAATGCCAGAAGATACTAAATTCTCATTTTTAGTGAATGACCACCACACAGAATTGCCAGCCGTGAGTTTACTTTATGATAACAAAGAGCTTGCCAGGAAAACCCTCAGTACAAAAATGGTGCTGATAAATACATCGATTTAAAGATAACCAGTACAACACTTCCATTGTTCACACATGGTTTCATTTTTTGGTCAGCAGAATATATTTCCCTTGCCCGACTTCTCCTTCCAACAAGGTATTTCTGCCTTTTTCCTGCTTTGGAAACAGAAAACTCTATGACTAAATCACGAGTATATGGTTTAGGTTGGACACACATGAGCAGGATTTAGCTGTTGAGAAATGGTGAGGTAGCAGGTTTTTGAAATTATATAATAGCTTTCTTCATCCATCCTATTCCAAATTGTCTCCATAGAATTAAAAAAGAAAAAAAAGAAAAAAAAATCTATTTGTCATTGATTATTCCCTTTGAAATATCACCTTTGTCAATCAGTGTGGTGGTGTTAGTCCCAGCTTTCTGTGATTTCTCTCAGTTGTGCCCTGGATTTGGGATTCTCTTGATGGCCTCGTTCTTTCAGTGATGCTGTTCCTGTCTGCTTTCAGAATAATTTCTGTTTCACACTTCATTTGCATGTTTTTCTCACTGCATGGGAAAAAAACCCAAACAAGCACAAGTTTCCTTGTCTCCAGCTTCACAACTGAGCAAAACATATATTCCCCTTCCTTCCCATTCCCCCTACCCTGCTGTGGAGTTGGAAATGTTGCTTCAGATGTTCATGTGCAGCATCGTGGAAAACCATGAGCAAAAATCCTGGCTGTGAATTGGGAAAGTCTGAGCTGAATGCCTTTGGACAATGACCTGAAGGTCACATTGCACTAAAAGGACAGAAGTGACCCAGGCTTCAGGTAAAGGCACAATTTCATCTTTTTCAATTCATATTGGTTTAAAACCTTCAAGTTTTACTTGCAGATTTGGATAAGTACCTACTGAATTCCAGCTTTTCAAACGGGAAGTTTTCTCCAGTACTTTTGCCTTCCCTCACAAGGACTTCTTAAATCTCAAGTGCAGTACGACCAACAAATTGAGTCAAAGGAAGAGCTCCATGGTGGGGTCAGCCCAATTACGGTGATTTCACACACCACTTGCAATTTAACTCTTTCTCCCTGCAAATGTTGCATCACAGACTGGAAACGTCAAGGCAGAAATCAGTTTAGGAAAGTAATACCACCCATTTAAGAAAAACAATCTAGAACCTAAGTTATGAAGCAGGTCTTCCTGCGAATACCCAGAATTGTGCTGCTGCCTGCCCCTCCTCTCCCCCTCTTGAAGAAGTTGTAGACCAGGATGAGTCTCCCCTCAGTCTCCTCTTCTCCAGGCTGAGCTGCCCAAGTGACCCCAGCCACTTCTCGTGTGTCTTCCCCTTCTTCTTTCACCATTTTTGTAGCCTGAATTTCACAGGTTGGGGTTTCAGGGTCCTGCCCAGCAGATTTTACTTGTCACTTGTGTTATAGCAGCAAGAAAAAGGCAGCAAGAGCCTGCTGCATGTGCACCCCTCGCTGCTGAGCTACAACCCAGCCACAACCCACAGCATTGCCCTGCTCCTCTTGGCCCTCATTACTGAGCACTCAGCATTCTCACCCCGCTTGTCTGCTCTTTAATAAGAAATAAAGTTGTTTGTTTATTTTATACCTATTTAACTTGTCGTTTAAGATTTGCAGAATGCCATCAATCTCTGCCTCGGCACGTTGACCTCACTTTAATTGGTGGGGCTCTAAATTCTGCACAGATGTTATTACTGTGAATTTAACTTTATATAGCAAGAAATTCGGGGCTGCCATATGCTGTCTTTTATGAGCTTGCAGTTTGCAATGAATATCCATGACTAATGCTTGTGACCCAGGTAAGCCCGTGATTAGGGAAGGTAAAAAGTTTACCCAACTTTATTGCGGCACTTTCAGTAATTTCACCAACAACTAATGAACACATCTCCCCTGCCTCTGCGTTGCTACAAAAAATTGCTCAGCTCTTCTCAATTTATCTGTCAGCATCAAGTGCCATTCTCTCTCATGAGTCAGCCAAAATTTCCTGCATTCATAGATTGCATATCAGAGGAGATAAGATTATTTCCTCTGATATCCAGCATAAATCAGACTTTTTTACATTTTTCTAGTGGTTTCTAGTTGTGCTTGGAAGGTTGGCTTTTTTTGTTGAATCAACTGGGGCAAAACTTTCTGAAGGTTTGTAGGATTTGGCCAGGTGCTAAATCCAGAATTCAACTACATCTACTAAGTCTAGACAGAAGTAGAAGAAACAGAGATACGTGGAAAATTAGGAAAAACTTTATGAACTGTGATCTATAGTAAACGTCTTAAATTGCATTCCACCCAACACAATAGCTTCAGCTTAGCTGAAGCTCCAGGAAAACCTGTTCACTGTTAGTGAACTTATTGGTCTAAAGGCCAGGGAGAAGAAAACATTATTTCAGCTAAAGGGAAAACTGGAGAGAAAGAAGTAGGAAAAAAGAAAAAGCCAGTGGGTTTGAATTAGTCATACACACATTTGCAATGCAAAGTAGGAGAAAGTCTTCAATCAACAGAGAACTGAGGTTGTGGTGCCTCCTCACTGCAGGAATGGAGTCAGGAAACCTCACTTATCCCAAGACAGAGCTATCCAGGCTTTCAAAAGTGGTTAGTTGGAGTGCAGCAGGAGGTAGAGGCACCTGTAGATCAGAAGGCCTTGCCCAGTCTTATTTCCACGTCTCAGCCTTACCCCTGCTAAATACTTTGCCCAGCCATCAGCAAACAATAATAAATTCCTGCTGACTGTCAATAACATTCATCACAACCAGAAGCATAGAAAAAAATCTGAAAATATGAATGAATCTGAAGCACTACAGAGTTAAGGTTGCTGGTTAATAAGCAGGGATATGCTTGCAGCAGGTCCTGTGCTCCCAGCAGCTCCGTTCACATCTACGGAGTCAGCTCACGAAACAGGAATTGGAATGGTGTTTTCATGAGTCACTCTGCTTGGAAACCCTTACATATTTAAAAAAAAAAATAAAATCCCCAATCAAAAAAACCCCCACGTGTTAAAAGTATCTCAGCCAAGCATGTTATTTCTCTTAAATACACAGCAAAACACAACTGTCCTCAAGGTAAATATCCTCTGTTTTATTACCTTAGATCACTTTTCAGTGCTGTAAGCATGTCATTAGGATTGCAGTTCCTGGCTCCAAAACAAATAACCAACTAACTATAAAATTCTGGTTTCCCAGCCTATTTTGAGGGGACAACCAGAGTTCAGTGGGTCTGAGCCCCCACCACTGAAACCGATGGCAGTAGGTTCAAGTCTCCTACTTCATGGTGTATCACAAGGAGAATTTTTTTTTTTTTCTCAGCTGCAGTTTCTAACAGATGTTCAGGCAGCTCATGTCATTCTTCTGAACTGAATTAGAGAGCTGTGTCAGGAAAAAAGTGTGGACAGTCTGTGTCACCCACAGATGCACCAGCAACGTTCCAGCTGGTACCACCGGGGGCTTCTGTGTTTGTGGTGTTTTCTTTTGTAGCCTAAAAAAAATTTGAGGTGGGGAAAAAGGGAAGATTCTTCCTTTGCCTTATAGGTGGAAATGAATTTGAACAACAAATCGTTGAAATCTATCTTCCACAGGTCTGCATGAGGCCACCAAGTGACGCCAAGGACCTTAGCTTTTCCTCTGAGACTTTTTACCCTTCTGTGCAATATCCTCGAGGATAAGAGCCCAAAACCTTTGGTTGCAGCCTATTCTAGCTAGAACAGGCTTACAGTGTGGGAATTCCATATTCCATATTCCATATTTCATAACATATTGTAATGCGTTATGTTTTATTGTCACTACCTCTGGAGCCAGGAAAGTTGCATCTGCCATGAGTAACTTCTGCAAAAAATAGGATAGTGGAGACCAAAGCATTACAAAAATGATTTCTCCCTGAGAGGCCTCTCCCTGCAACAACAGCGTTCATCAACAATGGCATTAGCAAGTGGCAGCAAGACAAAAGTGTCCTTAAACTACCTTTGTGCATCTCTACACTGTCTTCTTGTCCCATCTTGCAGATGAGGTTTGGATCCTGCCCTCTCAGGTGGTCCAGATGTGTGCAAAAGCTACTTCAACAAATGTTAGGTACTGTGTCCATAGACTGAATCAGCTCAGCATAACCCCAAGAGATGCTCAAAGCCACTTTTAATCCCAGGCACCTCAGCTCCTGCTGGGCTTGACAGGCCTGACTTACCATGGAAGTGCAGACTAGGACTCCAATGGCCCTTAAATAATGGATTTATTTATTCTTTTATAAAGAACAAGATTGCTGGTATACTTTAATCCCCTTTCAAGGTGATTTTTTAGCACTCCACTGTATATTTGCTGTGTTTCCTGAGGTCAAATCAGTGGCAGCTTTAATTGCACTTACAAGTAATGTTGCTAAAATGGGCACAGAGTCCTAAACTCAATGTTTTCTTCATTATTTTGCAACTTTGGGAGCCTGCCAACATGGTTGCGAGATTTGGCATGCACTTACCTGGAAAGAATGAGGCTTAATATTTCATTTCAGCTTTGCAAGGTTTTCTCCTCCCGCCAAAAAAAAGAGCAAGCAGAGGAATCAGAAACACAGGCAAAGGGCAAGGCTGGTGCCTCTGATGTGGGTATAGATCAACACGGCCCTACAAGGTTCTGGGGAGCTCTCCTGGAGATCAAGAGCAGCTCCACCACAAGTGGCTGCACCTTTAGCAGCTGCTTCTCCTGCATTTGTGTGCACAGGGAATATTCTTACCTCCCGCTTCCTAAGGCTGGGTTGGTAGGTCACAGAATCACTAAGGCTGGAAAAGACCTCTAAGATCATCAAGTCCAAAAATTAAGAGGTGAGAGGTTTGTCACGCTTGGAGGTGTGAACTGCAAAGGCCAAGCTGAGAACCTCACCTGCAGCCTTAAGGCCAGATCTGTGTTTAACTCCTGCCTTAGAGCTTTAATACAGAAAATAACCCTCATGCAGCTGTTACTTGGTTCTTGGAAGCCACAGACTACTTTGTGTTGACTATTTTAATGTAAAATGTTTTGACAGCCTTAAAAAGGGGTGGAAAGAAAGGTTACCACCACACACATCCCACAAGAGCTGCTGTCCACCAATACCTTGGCAAGGCCAGGCTGGACAGGGTTTGGAGCAGCCTGGTTTAGGGCAAGATGTCGCAGCCAAGGCAGGCAGGCTGGAACAAGATGAGCTTTAAAGTTCCTTCCAGCCCAAACCAATCTGTGATTCTGTGAAGCCAAGCCCCTGCTTTCCCGGGTTGCTTCAACAAGGATTCAACTCACGCATGTAAAGAGAAGGTTTCCCTTTTGCTGGTTTGAAAGGAGGGCTCCATGGGGCTGGGGCCCCTCTGGAAAATCCTGGCATTGGAGCTGGGTTCCTCATGGGCTGGGATGGTACTTACACAGCGAAGATGCTGCCTGGAACCAGGGTGGTTCCTGAGGACCCTGCCTGGGGTGAGCATCAGGAAAAGGGAGACCCAGTGCAGTGCCTCCTCCATCGGGATGCTTCAGCTGCTGAACAAAAGTGTTTTCCTGGTTAGAATCCTGGAGCTGCGCTTCCCCCATCCACAATGGCCGGCTTTCTCCATGCACCCAGCAAAGCCTCCCTAACTCATAGCTAAAATAATCTTCCAAGCCTACAATTTAATCATAGCTATGTCAAAACCCTTCTGTGGATCCGGTCTTCCCTCTGCAGCCGCCCCACGGAAAGGATGCAGCTACTTGGGAAATGAACATTCCCAGTGTTCACCGGGAATGAGGATGTCAGATTCCGCTTCCAAAGGAGCGATGCTTCGGTGTATTTTGGTTTAATATTCTTATGTCAACGACACTGGTAGGAAATGGGAAAAGGTAAAAGCTCTGTGAGGCGTGTAAAACAAGCGTGGACAAGGAATGGGAGTGTGACAGCAGGGGCCGGCACGGCTGTCACTGGGGCCGGCAGAAAACGTTCCCTGAGGACCTGAAGCCCTTCCAGCACTCCCCACCCGAAGAGTTAAATTTTGCTGTTCGCCTCTGTGGCATAAATCCGCAGCATTTCGACTGAATCCCATAAAAGTAAATCAGCGTAAGCGAGGCCAGACCGCGGCCCCGCAATCCTGCAGGACCAACGCTGGGAAAAAGGGCCGGCGATCGCAGCGAGCGGCGGCTCCCGCCACGCTGGTGGCAGAACACGGAGTCAGCCAGGGAGCAGCTGGGAGGCAGCCAGATGGGCAATGAAAGGGGCACAGCCAGCGCCTCAAAGAAAGAAAAAAAAATAGGTTTTTAATTGTAGGAAATTTTGCAAGGCATAAAGTTGAATTATTTTCGTTTTTGCTCCAGCAGCAGAAATGTAAATGCTGCCGTTTGCACAGAGAGGGGTTTTTTAGCTTGTTGTCGAGAGGCTGCGCTTAAAAAGGGGCTGGTATTAATAATCTCTACGTCAGGCACGTTTAAAGGGGCACATCGGGCAGTTCCTCGCAGGAGCTGATGGGCAGGGGTCTATTTTGCTGGCTGGTGTTTTTTTTCAGAGCGGGTATCAAATGGGTCCACGTGGCATGAACAGAACATAGCTCCAGATGGGAGAGCAGCTCCCATCTCTTGCAGAGTAAATCTGCTGCTTGAGACTATATTCTATGACTGAAATTTTATACATATGACTTTGTTGGAGCTGGGATCTCTTCCTTTGAAAATGTGCTACAATAATAATTGCATTTACCAGTTGCCAGTCCTTCTCGCAAAAAGTGGGTTTTTTTTTTTCTTTCTGTTCAGATTGTGAAATTAATTGTCTCTAGCTAATATAATTAAAAACAAACACTTCGAGTTTCGGCGGAGAGAAAGGGGAAGGGAGAAAGAAGAAAAAAAAAAAAAAAAAGCGAACTGCAGCCCTGATTTTCTATTGACAACGAGAAAGCTCTGCCATCCCTGAACTGTTTAATTATTGAAATGAACTGTAACAGTACACTGGATTGTTGCCGAGGTCACCGAGTAGTACTGGATGTCAAGAGGAAAGCAGCAGC
Organism: Oreocharis arfaki; assembly: GCA_013398015.1. Taxonomy (NCBI): domain Eukaryota; kingdom Metazoa; phylum Chordata; class Aves; order Passeriformes; family Paramythiidae; genus Oreocharis; species Oreocharis arfaki. The sequence continues at coordinate 286,783 of VZRR01007829.1, read as the reverse complement.
TCCAAGAGCCCTGCAACGCCCCAGGCTCCGGGTGAAATCCCACACACTTTTTCTCAAGCATTCAGGCTCCGATAGGTAGCCTGATAGCACGGCCGATTTGCTGCTATTACAGAGGTCTGACGGTGCTTGCTTGTTTTAAGACGAGCCAAACTATGCTCTGGTGACCACCGTGACGCTGTGATTCCCATGCCCTATCGCATTCCTCTTTCTCAGATCCCAGGCATTTTTTTTTTCCCCCTACGTGCAGTCCAGGATGTAGACAAATGAATTCCAAGTGACCTATGTGGGGGTGGACTCTTTGGAAACAAACAACAAAAATAAGATATCTCCTGTCCTCACTTTTTCATTTGCTCATTCCCTGGATACAGTTTATTCGTGGCAATGAAATACACATTGTGTCTCTGGAGTTAGATCCAGCAGCAACATCTTTACCACCCCCTAACCTTGGCTTTTTCTTTTTTTTTCCCCTCCTTTTTTTTTTTTTTCTTTTCTTTTCCTGATTTCCTATTTAAGCCTTTACAAAAGACATCTTGTTTAACACTATCTGCTCCTTTGGAAGTCAGGCTGCCCTTTAAAGCCTATCATATCAAGGCTCTCTCTTGATTTAAACAATGTTTTTTTACTGGAAAAAGTTTAGGAAACTGGAAGTTTTGTGAAAAATTCTTGTACGTATCTGCACTGGCAGGAGGATCTGCTGGACAAATAATCACTCTGTTTGCAGGGAAAGGGAAAAACTTATTTTGAATCTTTCATAGTGAAGAAAATCCTGTAGATACAAAAAACTGCTAAAAAAGAAATAAAACTGCAGTTGAGGAACAGACAATAAACATTTCAGATTGCTTTATGGCACACTATTACAGGCAACTATCTTGCTTAAGTAGGCATAACATTTTTCACAGTATATATTTAAGGTTTTTTTATGGGGTGGATTAGCAGAAGGGAAACTTAGCTCTTAGAGGGAGGGGAGAAATAATTTCTGCCACTACAGTGGCCTGATAGGTCACAAAAAAATCTTTTAAAAATGGCCAGAGAAATGCACTGCATGGTCAAGCAGGACCAGCCTCCAGCCTACCCTGATGCTTGTGTTGTGGGCTGCACACCGAGCCCACGACCAACACACCCCAGGAGAGAGCCTTGGGATCAGTTCTGGCCCTGCAGGCACTGGGGAGGCTGCACTGGTTTCCAAGAGTGCTGCTGGGACACCTGTGGAAGATGCAGCTCTGCAGCCTGGTGAGAGCAGCACTGGGAAGGGGTTCCTGCTGTGAGACATCGCTCCTCTCCCACCACTGGCACTCTTGGAGCACCCACGAGCCCACTGGCAGCAGCCCCTCATTCCTGCTCAGAGTCAGCCTGCCTTCCTCACCACAGTCAGGTATCAGGCTCTTTGTGCCACCACAGCCCCTCCACGGACCTGAGCCGTGCTCCAGAGTGGCTCTCAAGGACAGCAAGCTATGCAGTGACATCCCCTTCCAGGCTGCCGACTGCTGCCAGCTCGAAACAATGAAACAAAGAACAATGGGAAAAGAGCAGCATTGTGCTGGATTCCCTTTGGCTTCATTAAAATTGGTGACATCCCTCAGTTCTGGGTGCTCCAGAGCCCTCCTGCCTGTGCACAAAGCAGAGCCCAGAGTGGCAGGATCCTGCCTGGCAGAGGGTTCTCAGCACTCCCCGGCCCCTGGCTCCATGGGCTGATGGGGAGGGTTTGCCAGTTCACAGAATCTCAGAAAGGTTTGGGTTGGAGGAGACCTTAAAATCATCTCATTCCACCCCCTGCCATGGGCAGGGGCACCCTCCACTGTCCCAGGCTGATCCAAGCCCCGTCCAACCTGGCCCTGGACACTTCCAGGGGCAGCCACAGCTTCTCTGGGCCCCCTGTGCCAGGGCCTCACCACCCTGACAGGGAACAATTCCTTTCTAACATCTAATCTAACCCTGCTCCCTGTCAGTTTAAAACCATTCCCCCTTGCCCTATCACTCCATGCCCATGTGAAAAGTCGTTCTCCAAATATTTAGCTAATTTTTTTACCAGTCCAAAGGAAATGAAAGAAAACTAATTTTTATTATTCCCCGTGGAGTAACAACTTGCCCTGTTCCCCAGTTTATTTTCACCTCTTTGGAAACAAACACTTTTTACTCCAGATGCTCCCACCAGTGGCTGAGCCCTCATGGGACCTCCTTCACCTTCCCTGGAACATGCAGAGTTTCCACAGAAGCAGAGGAGCTGATCTCTTTGTAAATTATGTGCACTGAACCAAGCAACTTAACAGTTCATTCCCCCAGGTAGCCAGTGACCACTGTATGTCTATCTACTTAATTTCACAATTAATCTCTGGAAGGCTGGTAGTCATTTTAGATTAACTTTTTTATCTTAAAAATTAGCAAGCAACTTCCTTCTGGCTGATTTTTCTTTTTATTTGTTAGTGTTTCCACATATTTCCAGTGGTCATCTCATCTACTAAATTTGTTCATCGTTTTCGATGCATCCCTTTGGGAATCAGAGGTGGGGGGAGGAGGGAGACTTGCTAAGAAATTGGAAAACATTTTACATTTTTTAAGTAGGTAAGATTAAGTGCTTGTGCCGTAGTTTACAATTATAATAAAATAAATCTAGAAACTATTTCATGTATGAGAGCATGTGCATTAGAAAACGTATTTCTGTAACAGATAACCATCTTCTGAACACTAGAATGCTGGTAATTTGTCAGTTTTTCTTTTAATTAAAACTGTGAATATAGTTCATGCTCTGTTTGATTCAGTGTCAACATTTTGGATGGGGGCTAAAACTGATTTCCTCTTAAATCTTTGCATTTCTCAGGACAACTGATGAAGTGTGCCTTAACATTAAGCTCATGAACCCATGAGGTTTGCCTGTTTCAAGATCAGTAAATCAAGAGATATTGGAGCAACAGCCCTGATAAGACTCAAGAACTTCCAACACTTCTGTAAGTGCTGTCTTTACCAAAACTGCATCCATTTTTCCTCTCAGACAACCTGTTTTAATTCATTGCATCATTACCAAGCTGGTCCACTGTAAAATGAATTAAAATTATGCTAGTTAGGAATTCAGTTCTGAATATTTTTCTCAATGCAAACCATGAAACTTTTAAACTGTTTAATTTTTTTTTCTTAACAGCAGTGCCTGATGTTTATCTAAATAATTTTAAAAAATGTTTTTGCTTTTTAATTTTCAGTCTTCCTTTCCAAAACTATGAAAACTTGCATGGTCTGGGTTGGAAGGGACCTTAAACCTCATCCAGTTGCATCCCCTGCCATGGGCAGGGACACCTTCCACTATCCCAGGTTGCTCCAAGCAATGTCCAGCCTGGCCTTGGACACTTCCAGGGATCCAGAGGCAACCACAGCTTCTCTGGGTACCCTGTGCCAGGGCCTCCCCACCCTCACAGGGAAGGTTTTTTTCCAAATATCCAACCTAAATGTCTCCTCTTTCAGTTTGAACCCAGCACTCCTTGTCCTGTCACTACATTCCTGATGCAAAGTCCCAGATCTGGGTGAGTTTGGAGCCCCAGACTTCATTTCTGTTACACAGAGAGTGAAAACAACCACCACATGTCTTAAAACCACTCACATCTCACCATATTTAGCTCCAAGCCCCAATTCCTTCTATCGTGCCTATTTTAATAAATACTCATGGCACTCAATAAAATTAAAACATCAGTGAACAAAACAGATCCATATGAATTTTTCCCCAGGGATTAGGAATGGAGAGGAAGCACATCTGGCACAGGAGAGTCGTGTTGCTAACTGTGCTCGACTGCCCCACCCATAGGTAAGTACGGCGATAATCTCATTTATCTGCAATGTACCTGAATGCTTCTTGGATCAAAGCCTGGGGAAAGCCAGAGGAAAAGACTGAAAACAACCTAAATGCACTCAAAAAAGAAGGCAACTTTCAGATGTGATCACCGTGGTAGTGAGGTACTTGATTCCCTGGGAATTACCTCGAGACAAACACGGTGAGAATTACTTTGGAGAGGATGTGAGGAAAAGCACACCAGGAGAAAGAGGAGCAGATGCATCTTTCAAGCTCAGTATTCCTCATGCCTCTAACTTCACATGCCCTTTACACAGCCTTCTACTAATTTTTCTCCACTGATAATCTATAGAACCTAATTACACAAAGCCTAAAAAAGCTCCTTCTACGAAAGGCATAATGCTGATATCTGAGTCACGAGCACAGCTAATGTAATCTAACACATATTGCGGGAACCTACTGCACACAGATATTACCAATTAGCACATGATTTTAACAATCAACATTCATGCAATTAATAGAACACTTCATATTCCTTCTAATTTTGAGCTCTGCATGAGCATATGTTATCATGACGGAATGTGGGATCATTTATTTATACTGGAAGCGAGGCACCACATAGAAATCAGAGATGCTGAAAGTTAGCCTGAAAGTGAAACAGTCTCAGCTTTGCAGTGAGGAAAGAATATTATTAGTCTGACTTCTAGAAGTTGAACCTTTACCTTACCTTCTTGTTGATCCTTGCTGTTGGTGAACTTCTGGAGAGGAAACTGTATCCTGATTACAGCTGGGGAATACAACAATGAGTTCATCCACTAGCACTCCCCTCTAAAATTGAAAACTATAACATAAACATCACTCAAAAAAAGGTAAACATATACTGCTTAGGTATTTATATATATATATTCTCTTTTTTCAAAGATAACAATAGATAAGCACCTTGTTTTCCGTGATATATTTATTGTTTTGCCTTGCTGTGAACTGGGAAGGATTACTATGCTTATAGGGCAGATGAAAGTTTGAGGCATACAGAGGTTAAACCCAGATCCCCACAGCATTTAGCCACTCACTTACTTTGAATTCCATAGGATTTTGGCATTCGATACCTTTAGAATCCAGTCCTGTGTATTTTTCTGGCAGCAGAGGAAGCAGGGAGGCAAATACCCACATCCCAGAGTGGTTGCCAGCCTACCTTGCCTGTCTCTCTCCTCTTCCTCCTTGGTGCTGATATCAGTAAGAAGCAACAAAACCTTACTTTAATTACTGGAGTCATGGACGTGTTCCTGGCTCATTACTGAGACGAGATGCTCAGTGAAGAAGGTGTTTTTTACACATAGACTGCGAGGACTCACACTGCACTGCTGCAGTGGCTGGAGCTGCTGCATTCCCTATCTGGCTCTGAGAAGGAGAACGTCAAAACATTGGGACTGTGCGAGCCTTCGCTCCAGAACATCCTCACATCTCCAGCTGCCTGGTTGCAGAGACGTCCCATGCCTGGTTCCTGCCACTGAAGATGTTCCTGCAGGCCTTCCCAGACAAACACACCCTTCAGGAGCTCCTCCTGGCAGCCTGGGAACGCACACTTGCCATGCCAGCATCCCACCATACCGACCTTCCCTTCAGTTTAGGGAGATCTCTCCTCTGATCTTGCTCTCAGTGCATTTTGGAGAATGTGACAAGAGTTGCTGTCACCAGGGAGTCCCTTCCCACTTGCAGTGGAAGGTGGTGGCTGTCCCCTCTTCGCCTTTCCAGTGGGTTAGTTTCAGCATTAGACTCCCTTGGGAGTCCCTTCTGCTTTGGGAAGAGCTCTAAGCCCAGCATGAGCAGGCTGTTGGTGCAGGGAATTGCCTCCAGCAGCAGGTACCAAAGCAGCTTAGACTGCAGATGTAGGCTCTAAATCATTGTGTCTTTCCCTCTTTCAGGACAAGCTCCTGAGAGAATTTGGTTTATCACAAGTCTGACGTGTATTTATGAACAGGAGAAGAGCAGCCAGTCTCTGGGTATAGCTGTATTTCTAAAAGATGTCACAGGAGTATTTATGTCTCCCACTGCTGTCCCCCCCGCACCGAGGGAGCCTTCACAGAAACATCACCTTTTGGGCTGCTGCTGTGTCAAACAAGGACAGATTACAGCAATCCACAGGTTGTTAAAGAAAAGAGAGATTTCCCATGTGACTGCACCTCTCATGTTTATCTCAAGGGCTCTCCAACCCAGTATTGGCAAAAAAGAGGTGGTGAACCCTCTCTGAAAGTCAGTGTCTGGTTGTGCAATACCCACACTTGGAAAGAAGGATGCAGTTCAGTCCAGATTTCCATGACGACAGGGGGAGATGCACAGCTACAGGTGAACAAGAGGAGGGAAAAAGGGAAGGTCTCAAATTCAGTTTGCCCAAGGTAACTTCAGTGAAGGTAATAGAGCAGCATGAGTGTCACTGACAGGGAGGTAAACTAAGCATGATGGTCTTTACACCGACTAAATACATTAGCAGTGCCCTTCCTGCCAAAAAGGAACCAAGAGACACTTTTTCCCACCAATGTCTTCAGTAAACTTCCAATTTTCTTAACCATTATTTTTATGGAAAGCTTTGCTGCACAAAGAATCCAGGGGGAACAGGAAATCACATAATGGTGCAGGTTGGGGAATTCTCTAAAAATACGTAACCATGGCACCCTTGTCATTACCAATCAAGTATTCTTGATAAAAAGTAAAGTAATTAGCCTTTGAGAGGAGCATAAAGCTAATTAAAAATGACAACTTAGTCATCTCAACAAACAACAGCACGGAACCAGTCCAGAGTTCTAACTATAGCAACAACATGATAACCTGACCTGCCACAACCACTTGCCTTCAACCCCTGAAACGAAACCAGTTTGTGAGTGTGCAACTTTGGTAACCTCTTTCTCTGCTGTGGAATTTAGGTTTGTCTCTCATCGACCATCCAATATTTCTGTTTGTTCTCTGAGTTTCTGCATCTTTTTTCTAAGACAGTTTTGCCCAGCTCTCAGAAATTTTTGTAAGTGAAATGATGGAAAGTCATGTAGTCTCCTGAAAGGAGATGACAAAATGTGAAGCATGAACATATGCATTGTCAAAAAAATTCACAAGCTGCAAATGAGTTTAGTCTCATAACAAAGTTGCTTACTCAGAATTTATAAATAATAACCAGAAACAAAAAGAAACTTGGTCTCTCACTTACTGAGCAACTGGGGTTCTGCCCTCTCACAGGTGGTAATGACAAGGTTTGAGTTCATTTCCATGGAGCAAGAATGAATCTTTCTTCTTTTCTTGTCCTCCAAAACTCCATGAGGAGGACACATTATCAGAAAATTATTACAATTATCACCATTTCCCTTAGCAGGTGTGTTGCAGGTACTGAAGGAAACAAGTTTCTGTACTTTCATGGAATCACAGAATGATTTGGGTTGGAAGGAACCATGAAGATCATCAAGTTACACCCCCTGCCGTGGGCAGGGACACCTTCCACTATCCCAGGGTGCTCCAAATCCCGTCCAGCCTGGCCTTGGACACTTCCAGGGATCCAGGGGCAGCCACAGCTTCTCTGGGCACCCTGTGCCAGGGCCTCCCCATCCTCACAGGCAAGGATTTTTTCTCAGTATCCCATCTAACCTTGCTCTCTGGCAGTGCAAAGCCATTCCCTGTGTCCTGTCCCTCCAGCCCTTGTCCCAAGCCCCTCTCCAGCTGTCTTGGAGCCCCTTCAGGCACTGGAAGGGGCTCTAAGGTTTCCCTTTTCAAATCACCAGATTTTACTGAACGTTTCCTAGCATAAACATATCTATATTATAAATATATAATTAAATATGGTAACCGCAGCCAGCAACCTGTGGCACTACGTTCCTTAGAGCTGAGAGCTCATTCTCTTTGAGAATAAGAGCTATGGAATCACAGAATCATTAAGGTTAGAAACAACCTCCAAGTTCATCAGACCCAACCATTACCCTAACAACGCTGTGCCCTCACCTAAGGTGTGTGCACACAACAGAGTCTCCACAAAGTTTTGATTCAGCTCCTGGGCTCAGATTCACAGGGTTAGATTTAAAAAGGATAAACCAGAACTGTGATGGGCCAAGCCCAAACGCTGGCTCCTCAACAGGTCCTGCCAAGTGATGCTGGTACTTCATCACGCTGACGGATTTTCCTCAAGCACTCAGGAAATAGAGATTTGATCCTCAAAATAAGGATTGACTGGAGCAGGAAAAGAGGTAGAAGAGATTATGGTTAGGTTTTGAGTATCCCATGCTAATCTTTGACTATAGTTTCAGTTCCTGCTTGCTGGGAAGGTCAGAACAGTGACTTAGAGAAGGCCTGAGGATGGAATGAAACGACACATAGGACACAACGACACACGACCCCATGAAACAGAATGATTGCATTGCAACGCAAGAAGTGAAAACTTAAGCTCCTTTGACTTACAGTATATATGAATATATGAGAGGGTAAAATACTTACAGACGTGTATCTAGACCAGATAAAAAGGCCTCGTAGAGACAGGGAAATATGTATCTTGTGCTGCACTTCTTGCAGTCCTAGGAAAGCTTGAAGCAGAAATAAAATGTTTCCTTATATTCTGAATAAACGTTGGATGAAAAGAAATTCTGAGCAGCCGTGAGCTAGATAAAGACCTTGATCCTGCTCTGTAATGCTTGGTAAGGCACAGCTCAGGAAGGCCAGCTCTGGCTTAGGAAAGAGAGTCTCCTTAAGCCTGCTCCGCAGCCGACGGAGAGAGGGATCAGCCATTCCCGGCTGGAATCAGTAGGCACCGTTCCACTCCAGCCCGTGGAAGCAGACCAACACACACAGGCTGAACATCTTAGGCTGGGATCCCAAACCTACAGATCTGCACCTCTTAATAATTATTCATAGGCCAAATGTAACAACACTGGACAACCTTCCTGAGCCCCGATTTACAAGCTTTTCATTGAAAACATTTTCAGGGTCAAATTTTCCTCCAGCTGAATTTCTGTACCGTGAGTTCTGTGAAATTTTGGGTTATTCCCATTTGCTTTTTCAGATCTTCGAAGTGTTTTCTCAAACACATTTGTAAAGACTTGTGTCTAAAACAGTCTTACAGGCCCTAAAGGAAATACAGTTCCTTTTCATACGCCTGCAGGACAAGCAGGTGTTCTGGTCTCAGGCTCTTTACATGTTATAGGACGTAAGGGAAGATAACAGAAGTGCTGCTTTTCTCTTCCTTTTCTGCTTTCCCCAAGCAAAACTTCACGTTCTACAGGGATGAGGTAGTAGTCTACAACACCTGCAAGGAGCACGCATCTACTTGATCTTTTGACATGCCATTTCCTCGATGGTGGAGATGAAAATGAGATATTTGTCTAGTAAGGAAAGCTGAAAACAGTGAAATTGCCACTTACTCTTGTACCTCTCTTTAGACCTACAGGCTCTAAACTTAACTCCAAGTTTAACCTGTAGAAAGAAATGGAAAAAATACTCTGTAAGGAACAGGGCTGTGTTGGCAGCAGAGTGGATTCAGTGGTCTAATAGTTCTTTTTCCAGCCCTGATTTCTTTGATACTATTTATAAAAAGGGAAGAAAAACGATGGACCACTCCAAACAAATTGTTACCATAAACCAACAGCAAACATCAGAATTGGCCCTTTAAGAGTTGTGTGGAGAGGGGGAGAGGACTAATAATGTACCTTTCCTGGTCCTGGGCTATGTTTATCTCCCATATTTACTTAAAAGCAAATCAAAATACTTTTAAGCAAATCGGCTGGTTCCAAATTTAGGAACAATTGAACAAAGAGGAATCTGCTAATTCCAGATGGAGTGCATATAGTCCCTTGGCACTTATTACTTACCAAATGTTTCAGAAAGCAAACACATGACCTAAAAGATTTCGTGAGTGTGGGGTCCTCAAAAAGCTTTTAACAAGTCATGTATTTCCAACCGTATTTACTTTACCCACACACTTCATTTTCCTTTCGTTTTGTTTTTTTTTTTTTTTTT
>VZRR01007829.1:259959-277017 GCA_013398015.1 Oreocharis arfaki | reverse complement strand
TTTTTTTTTTTTAGTCAGACAATGCTGCCTTTAAAGACTATTTATGGATGATTCAGTTATCCCATAAGGGCAGGAGCTCCAAAGGTGTCTCCTCTGAAAGGCTTCAGCTGTGGAGCATCTGCTGCCTGCGAGGGCCACCCTTTCCCCGGTGGGCGCAGGTGTTCTGCTGAAGTGGGATCTTCCTGCCCAGCGCTGCAGGAAATGGGCACCCACAGATGGTTTCTCATCTCAAAGAGACACAAAATACTTTTCTGTTGTGGTTTTTTTTTTTGTTTTTTTTTTTTAAATTTTCAATCTGCTCCTTTGCACACCAGAGTTGTCCTCTGACATTGTGCAAGGGAGTGCCAAGCCACCGTCATGACACACCTCTAGGCAAATTAATTGAGATTTTTTTCTTGCATGCATTTCATATTCATTACTGAGGTGTTTTAAATTAGTTTTGTACGAAAATGAGTCTAATGAATGCGACTTGGAATTTTTTAGGGAGTATTATATTCAGTTATTATAATTGTTTCCTCCCCAAATTGAATACTTCGGGGGAAGAATAAAGTAGAAATTCTTGATTTTTGAGGCAGGTTGATGGAAGTCCGTGATTTTTCAGGAGCTCTCCCACACCAGGAACACAGAGGTGGCAGTGATATTGCCATCTGTGCCTTTCCCAAGCCTCTGGAGACATTGGCATGTAGGTCCTTGTGGGCAAATATCCCACCTGGGTGACTGCATTGGGAGATCCTCATTAAAGTCTTTCAGTCTGAGAGGGAGGAAAGGTTTCACTTCTGTTCTAGGTGACAATTTTCATATCACAGATTACAAAAACTTCAAGATCTCTGCTGTTCATACTTTTCTACTGGAGGGATGAGTCCAGTCCTGCAAAAGGGACAGAGAAGAGTAATTAATAAACATTTAATTCTCAATAGAGATGACTTTTTTTCTATTCTTGCTGTCAAGATTCTATCATGTCTTTTCTTAAAAATCAAGTCCCTTCCATGGTTCTCAAAGGAAAAAAAACCTAAAGGCAGTGAGTTGTGACTAAGAGACTGAAAGGAGAAATAACTTTTCGTGATAGTATGAACAGGTAAATGCAACTTAGTCTTGAGATTTCCATGAGTACTACCTCTTCCCTTTAAGCTTTTTCATCTTCTTTTTTTTTCCTTCTAACTCTCATTTTAATAACCTTCCTTCCAGTTATGCTGCAACCTTTTCCTCTGAGCTTCTGTGGTTGTCATTTTTTTTCACAGCCACAGACTTAGCCCGGAAAGAAACTGAGGGCAAACATTGTTATTTCAATTTGAGTATCTACAAGGTGAAATTTATCTGCTGACAAGGACTCCCTTTGTTCAGTAACTCTTCTCTAACTGTGTGCAGTGTGATAGTCCCTAAAGTTTTCCTACTGCCGGCATTTCCCTGCAAATCCTTAAGCTGCACCAGCAAACCCAGCCGAACATGTTATTTTACATTTTTAACTGAAATGCTTTTTGTTTTTATTTTAATGAATCCCCTAACTCCAAGTTTAATTAAACTCATGTTTTTAAATTAATTACCAACAAATGCAAATCAGGCAAAATACACAAACATGTACTCACCGTTCCCTGATAGATACGTGGGTGGGGTTTTTTTTAATCCTGAAGTGTCAGGATTTAAAATTCCGCAAGTCTTGAGGGTTACAACCCAAAAATTCTTTTCATTTGGGGCTTTTTGAGAATATCTTGGTAGTGTATGACAGGGAGCACATCTACTTAAAGGAGCAGAAAGAAAACTGCAGGTTCTTTAGCATTCCCCATGTTATTCTTGCTAAACAACAGCGACATTCAGCAGATTCAGGCCTGTGCGTGCATTATTATAAGAAAAAAAGTAGACTACAATAATTTCATAGAATCCCAGTTATGTTCAGCTTCCCTAAATGCTGACAAATGTGGATTCATGAAACGCTCTCTCTGGTTATTTAAGTGCAGCTAAATCAGAAATTCTAAATGAAACACATAAGAGTTAAAGCATCAAATTCAAATGCTCTGGAGCCCAGGAACCCCAAATTTAAGGCACGTAATATAATCATGCTTAAATTTAGAAACTCTCTCCTGCGAGGACAATACACAGTTGAATTACTTTTTTTAACTGCATAAATATTATTCTCAGGGGCAAATATTTCAAGATCTCATGAAATATTACTCTGAAGGGTCACTTAGAAATTTCTCTGATCGCTTTTCTCAACCTAAGCCCTGCAAAAGCAGCCTGTCCCTAACACGTGGCATTATTTAAATCATTAAAGCAAGCAGGAATATTTGTTTCTGCTCCCTGCCTAGGCTTGACAAGGATGAATTTGGCTGTGTCCACATGTCCAGTTCAGCTCGATCTCACAGTCCCAGGATGACCTGAATCCACACACAGAGAGCTCGAGTTTGCTTAAAGCCTGAGCGCAGTGCTTGAGCTCTGGCCCTCCTGGATCCCAGCCCAGAGTCCTGGCCCTCTACACCCTGGACACAAAATAAAGCCAGCGCTGGAGTGCTCAGAAAGTTCCCTGGACACTGTATTTTCCCCTCAGTCAGCAGGTAAGAGCTGTTTTTCCTGCCTGGCAAAGGTTTTTCTTATTTGCAGCATCACTACACACCTATGGAAAACACATTCTGCAAGTGTTTGCAAGCATTCTTGTTTCCACTTCTCTTTATAGCCCCTTTTAGACTATATTTGTAGTTTTACACATCTCTGTATTTATATATTTTATATATTTTCGTAAACTTTGGGATTTTTTTACAAACACACACCTCTCTATGTACACATCCATAGAACCTCTTCTCCCCATCCAAACTAAGTCAGATTCCTCCATCGTTTACCAGGGGATGGAAAGAAGAGATCAAAGGACTGACACTAAACCACCTTTACCTCCATAAAGATGTTTTCTGCCCCCTAAGATGCAAAACGTAAATGCACAAATTTGTGGTGCCTCTTTTCCCACCAAAAGGGCAAATAAACAACTTGAAAGGGAAATTAATAGCCTTGAGACCTGCCTATACAGATAACTTTTGGGCTAATGGGAGTTTTTCCAGCTCTCTGTCCCTGCGTTTGCCCAGATGAAAAATGGGAATAAGCTGCCCCTAATGATCTTATGCAAAAATTTCATTATGTTTATCTTATCTAATTGATGTATTTTGAGGAGCTTGGCTAAAAGATGCCATATATGCAAAGCTATTTGTTGTGTTTAAAGACATTCGTGCTCCCATCCTTGGGAAAATTCCTCACGTTCCCTGTCCTGCTGCACTTAGAAATGATCCTATCTTGATTATGTTCCAGCTACCCAGTGTCAAAAATAATCAAGAATAGGCAAGATAAAGCACAAGAGTGTTCTGTGGAAGGCTGTGAATCCAGTGGCTCCTCCTTCCCCTCCTTGTCCAGTCTAAACACATGCAATCCTCTGGAAATGAGAAATAAATAATTAAACCAGCAGGGCAATGTCCACTCGTCTCCCGAACAGTTCCTGTAACACGATAGTCCACAGGCAGCCATGCAAGATTTATCATCAGAATTTCAAGGCTTGAGAAAGCCCTTAAAATATCCCACATCCCCCCAGACAGGTCTTCCAAAAAAAAGAGGAAATAAAAATATTCCCTCTTTTGCTTTTTCCCCCAGTTTCCTTCCAGCCCACAGGTTGGAGAGAGGCGCAGGGACCGTCAAAACCATGGTCGGCAAGAAGGGGTTTTCCTTCCTTAAGAAATATTGCAAACAGAAGATTCCCATGTTTGAAAGGTCAGAGGGAAAAAACATAATGCACTCACGAAGAGACAACCTCATTAATCCTGTTGTTCTTGGCCCAGTCAATAGAAGAAACATAAATGCTGTCAACACTGCGCTGCTAGATAAAGGATAAAAAGTGGGAATGAAATGTTTTACTGCAAGGACTGCTCTTATGGTTTGAGAACATTTCTGGAAATAACCTGAGCTGAGAAAATGTTCCCTAGGAGGAATACATTCTGTGGGAAACTGTGTGGAAGATAAAGTTTGGTCAGTGACCTTCTCACTATCCTCTAATCACACAGCACACACTGCTCCAAAGAGGGAAAAAAAAGGGATACTGTTCAGCTAGAGACACTTTACCTTCCCCACATCACATGAATTGAAGTGGAAAACACAAGAGTATCATAAATCTCTATTTCATGCTTTCAGATACTGTAGTGAAATGATAATCTACTGTAACCCACCGGGAAAAAAAAAGTGACTTTTGGTTTAGGGCACTGCAGTAACACCAACCGTGATGCACCTTCGGTGAGCATAAAAACAAACGACTGGAAGTTGCTGAAAGGGGAGCTTGCCTTTTCGTCTGTGCGAGATCAGAAACGCAGAAAGAGCCTCACATTTCTCATCCAAAAGCAGCAATGACAGAGAGGGGGAAGGCGCGAGGCGAGACCTCTCCCGTGCAGGCAGCTCCCAGGGATGAGGCAGAAAAGCTCAGTTTAAATACTCCCGTGTTAATGCAGCAGCATTCAGATACTGTATCTGCACAGACAGAGAGAGTAAATATTGGCTGATGTGGTTACTCCTGGGAAGATTAGGGAGACATCAAATATGGATGTCCCTGGCGCTCCACACACAGGGAGGGTACTGGAAAACTCCCACCTTTAGATATTTGTGGGGAATATCACTCTTCCCCTTCTCTTTCATTTGTTATTTGTCCTTTGAAACCAGAATTACTGTAATTACTGTCTCTAAAAGGTGGTTATTTGAAGACTGGTGCTACACGCACGGAAATGTCAAAGCTTTTTTGGTTTCTGCAGCACGAATCTCGGGGATGCAGTGTGATCTTCCTGAAATGGCATTACTGGGGTAGTGCCACGGCACAGAAGTTGGGTAAATATTTTCCTTGTGCTCATCAGTTGCTGGCTGTTGACAAACACGCTACCTAGAGCAGTAATGCAGGGTAATGGTGTCATTACTGGGGGATAAACATCGCAGCTGCTGTGGGTGCCTCCAGTTCTTGCAAAATGGAGCTGAGGGTGAATTAGTTTGTGTGCTCCAAATCTTTCAAATATTTCACTAATCACCATAGAAATAATTGCAGGAGTGACTGGTGAGCTAATTCAGACACAGGCGAATCTGAACTGCTCGAGTTCGAAATTACCCTTTTTTTTTGAAGAATCCTAAAAGATAGAGAGAGTGGAGTGGACAGAATGAAATATTTCTGTGTCTTCATCCCTTTCCGGTTTCTGATGGGACATGAAACAGCGAGGGTGCAATAAGATATTCTCTGATTTTACTTCCATCCATCTGGAAACAAGAACTACCAGAAGTCTGACAAGACAGCCTGATCTCCAGCCAGATTTCTAAAAATGTTAATAAGAGTTCGTTATTCGAAAAGCACCTTCAAAACTTCTTAACTACCAGGAGGAGAACCTCGAGTGTCTCATCAGCCACCACAATTACTCCTGGAAAAATTCGTGCAGAATTCTCCTGCTACCAAACCTGTAGATGAATGTTTGTAACTAAACCAACATCAAATAATAAAGATGTATCATCCATATACAAGATATTGCAGGTAGCTAGAGATCAGGAATAAAACCTTTTGGAAAACCTTCAAGAGGTGGGCAGAAAGGAGCAGCGTTGTAACAGACATTCTCTGAGGGCTTAATTAAAAATAAATTTCTGTATTTAACTGTATTAATTTATGTATTAAGGAGATTCTTCCCTTAGCTTAGAGCTTTCCAAGTGTAAACCAGGAAAGTCTCAGAGACTCACAGAGGATGGAGGAACATTTCCAATGCTTTGCTCAGGTACATATCAGCTGCAAAACAAGCTCAGGACCACACAGGACCTGCAGAGGCTTTGGGGGGTGGTTTATGGCCATAGCAGAGAGTCACCAGCAGAATTTTCTTGCTCCATTTTGTGCAGTGTAACTTAATGGCATTATCGACATCTTCTGTGATATACATCCTGCGATCAGTGCAATTACTGCATGTCATCACCACTGTAAATTTACCCAGCCTGAAACCATTTTAAACTTAAACTGCATACTTAAGAACTACTATCCACCTCCTCTTTGTAAATTAGCTGTATGATTTATCTGTGGGAACCATTTCAAAAAGTATACATTCAGAAATACATATACCACATGATGTCTTTTCCATATGGCATCTCATAATTATTTTGCTGTGTGTGAACATGATGAAAACAGTTTCATAATTCTCTAAGGGTTAGGGTAAATTATTTCAATTAGACATATTTCAGAGCAAACATTACCTTAGGGTTTATTAATAATAGTACCTGAGAAGGAACAGCTGCCTTTTAAGCAGTGAGAGCTGTCAACTTCTCACTGCCCCCCTGTAGCACCCCTTTTGTGACTCTAAAAAAATGGTAGATTTTCTCATGCTTTACCTAAACAGAGAACTTGGCAGCAGAGACCTGGTTGTAATCCTCAGCAAGGGAGCTGGTGGGTGGATTTTTTTCTCTATAAACTCTTGTATAAACCACACCAGTCTCCTGGTATTTATTTTGTGTAATGCTGGAAATCATACACAGATCCAACAGGCCATGTAAAGGAGTTTTGTAACTTCCTGAAACCCTTTCAGGCAAAACCTTTTCTCCAACAGCAGTCCCAGGTTGTCAGGATAATATCATCATTTTGGTTTTCCTCAGCTATTTGTAATAGGATAGCTTTGAAAAGACAAAATGAAAATCTAAATTAGATCAGCTAATTATTAGGAATTGCTGTTGGAATTATTAAAAAAGAAAATTAGCTCCATTGTCAGACTATATGGACTGCCTTTGCAAACACAGGGCTAACAGGAAGAAGCTTGCCTTGCAGTTTTCTGTGCTTCTCTCCTCATTTAGCTGGTTTTATCTATTAATATTGTAAAATGATGTTCATTGATTTTGAATGATCAATTGCGTGGGGATACCCCTCTGCACAGGGCAGCCTACCTGCTTGGATGCTCCACATAAGTGCATCTGTCTCTTTATAAGGAATACTTTGACACAAGAATGCTGAAGAATCCGTGTAAACCCCTAAATCTTAAGGGGAAATGTGCTGAGAGCCAGCCAAGGAACAGGCATGGAAAATCCCTGCCTCTCCTCACCCTCCACAGCGTGCAGAGAGGTGAGTGAATTGACCCTGAATGCACAGTCACTGAAGCTGGGTTGAAAAAAGGGACAGAGTTACGTCTGTTGGCTAATAAATAATGCAGGTACAATCTCACAGAGGGCTGGTGTGACTGAGCACTTGTTACAGCCTGTGGGCCGGAGGAAAAGCATGATGGAGCTGCAGCTCTCAGTCAAAGAGCGAGAGGTGAGGGCATCAGCCTTCCCCCCAGTCCTGCTTATCCCAGCCTCATGCAAGGAAGAGGGATGAAAGCACCCAGTGTGGGAAAAGTAAAAATTTATACAGCAATACCTCCAGTAGTAAGAGTTAAACTTACACAGTTTTAAAATCAGTGTGTTGAGAAATCAGTTCTCACCTTGGCTGCCAGGCTTTGATCCAGCAGTGCTTGTGTGCCCGCGGGGAGTGGGATTCTCAGTCATTTAATTTATCAGTGCCACCACAAATATATACATACCCACACACAAACAGCACAAAAAGAGAGAGAGAAGATGAACTACACACAGAACTGCAGGTATTACACAGAATCACAGGATGGTTTGGGTTGGAAGGGACCTCAAAGCTCATCCAGTCCCACCCCTGCCACAGGCAGGGACACCTTCCACTATCCCAGGTTGCTCTGAGCCCTGTCCAGCCTGGCCTTGGACACTTCCAGGGATGTGCAAACCCAGGAAAGCCAATATCCAGGCTATCCAAAATGCTCAGTTATCACCCAGTCAAACACGGCTCTTCCATGACATCATTATCACTCTTTAACCTTTTCATCTCAACCACAAGAGGAAAAAAGCATTTCCAAGCAGAAAAGAAAAATCGATAGGTAACAGGCATTCAAGCTATAAAATATTTTCTTTTGATTCAGGTCCTAGTATTTTTGCCTGCCTCAAGTTCAGGGAGCTCTACAACTTTGTTGAGTAATTTCCAAAGGCCCTTTGCCTGTGTCTTTGCTCAGGAACACATTTAGCTTTGAAATTGCCACTTTAAATATGAGAGAAGCCATTTGCTCGTCTGTCATCCCCGGTGTAGTGAAGCCTGTGGATTTCTACAGAGATTTTTCCTGTCCCTTCTCCAGGAGTAACCCAGTTCCAGCCCCAGGGGGACCTTCCACCCTGGGTACTCCCTACTCAGATGTTCTGGGGCAGACTGTATCTTGCTCCAGTGTGTAGAAACCCACAAGAAGTGAAGGAATGGGACCCCTAAGCCTGAGACCTCTTTCAGAAATTGAATAAACAAGCTTTTATCTAATGTTTGGACTTTGAAACTGTTATTTAGTTTTGGGAAGACTATATTCCCAATCATGGAAACTTCTAATCTCTTTCTCCATGTCATCCAAGGAGGGGACTGACCTCTGACCTTTGCTTTCCTCTCTACTTAATTCCTTTATTTGTTCTCCTTCACTCAGTCCATAACCAGACAATCTGTGTTACAGTTCAAATGCTGCTATACTTTTTAAAATCCCTCACATTTCTGAGTTCAATTCTTTTTGGGCAACTCTCCTGAAGCAATGAAGCTTTCACACTGGCCCTGTCTGCCAGACCTTTTCTTCCTTAACCATTTGCTAATTCATTGGCTGATTTCAATCCAATTTAATAGAGAGGTAGAAGCCCTGAAGATAATTAAATTCCTGTAACTTCTGCAAACCTTGGCAGCTGGAGACAGGTAGGGGATTGAAAAGACAGCCTCTGCCACAGCAAAAAGTGCAGTCATAAGTTTAGATCAGATACTAGGAAAAATTTCTTCACCAAAAGGGATGTCCAGGGCAGTGCTGGAGTCCCCATCTCTCGAAGGATTTAACAGACACGTGGATGTGGCACTTGGGGACATGGCCTTGTGGTGGCAGGGCTGGGGAATGGTTGGGCTCAATCATCTCAGAGAGATTTTCCAACCTAAGCATTTCTAGGAGGCTCTACAGGACCATTTCTGCTGGCCTGGGCTCAGCCAAGAGACAAACGTGAGACACAGCACCTGGGAGGGAAACTGAGGCACCATGGAAAAGGATGGTCATATTCAGGTCTTTCATATCAAAAGATGAAGGATCCAAATACTAAATCTGCAGTGGCAATGAGAGCTCAGGAATTCTGCATCTCAGGGTACGATGTCAACTTTGCTCCTCCTTTCCACAAGTGCTGATTCCCAAGTGCTGATTCCCAAGTCCTTGTTTCAGCTAATTTCTGCAGAAATGTGTAAGAACTGATGTGATACCTGGTACCCAGGCAGGAGAATCTTATTCCAGATTCAGCATCTGTGCATTAAATGCTCAGCCTGCAGTTTTTGAACCTGAAAGCTAATGACAGCAACACTGTGAGTATTTATGTTGTTATTTGTCTTTACAACCACTTCTGGCATAGAGAGGGCTTGTGCTACTCTCATACCTGTTCACAACGTCATTGCATGAGTGACTTGGGTATAAGCTCGTGCTCACCAGTTGCACAATATCCTTTATTGGCAATGGGTCTCATCTGGGAGTCAGGAGACGGGCTCCCATCTGTCAGCAAAAAGTTGTGGGACTGTGGAAACTTTTCTTTTTTTCTTTCTCTGTCCTTTTTTTCTCTCCCACATTTTGCCTGTTTCAGTAGTTCAAGCTAAAAGTCCTTGAGCAGAAAGGCTTCCTTTTGCACCAGATGTTTGCATGAGCCTAACACGTTGGGAGCATTTCTTAGTTCAGGTCCAGATGGACTATTGCAAAGAAGATAATAACAAGACTAGCAAATACTGATGTTCTTGTATCTATATGACAACATCACCTTAGAAATGGGAACACTTGTCTGTATATGTTATGAGAAAACATTTTTACTTGCATATTTAGCTGTAACAGCCCCACTGAAGTGCAAACATAAGATCTTAAAAGTACCTCCATCAAAATTAATGGACAGCCTGACAGAGATCAAACTTGTTTTCTGCAAAGAGATTAATAATCTTAAGGCATCTAAGATTTTGCCATGCCTGTCTTGTTTCTGTTTCTCTTGCTCTGAGAGAAAGGCTGGTCCTCTCCTGAATGTTGTCTACCACCCACAGGCCTGGCTCAAGACCTATCTATAAATTTCATTTGCCTTTTGAAGAGACGAAATTTTCCTTGACGAAGGTGATTATCAGGTATTAAAGGCTAATCTTATAATAAATTTGTGAAATAGTAAGCTTATTTCTTAACTAGTCAAAAGCAAATCCCTCTTGCTCATACCTTGTTACGCTGGCATCGCGTGCTATCGTATCGCTGGAATTTAATCATTCGTCAGGGTAAAAAAAATCCCGAGCAGAGGTATTTGCTCACTGAAATGAGCCAGGGTGGCCAGGTTGCTCCCCATAATGTGGGGTTTTTTTCAGATTTTTTTTTTTTTTAATTTAATCCCAAAGGGCTTTTATTTTGTGTCAATTTGTACAATAAAGTTCTCTTTTATGAGACTGACTCTGCTCATGTGTTGTTAGCGCACTTAATTAAACTCTGAAACGCTTAATTCTTTCTGGGGCCCCAATTCTCTTCTGTACAAACACTGCTGTGTGCCCTCAACCAGGGAAAGTCGGCGTAATTCGACACAAATTTCAAAGACCTCCCCAAAGCATTTGTTTGTGTGTTGGGCAAAGGAGAGGGAAGGGAAAAAAGCTGGATCCTGGCTTTGGAATTGCCCCCGTTTTGAAGGTGAGGACCATCTGAAACGCTTGGACCCACTTCTAATCCCCCTGCAGTCTGGAAGCGCGGCTTGACTCAGGCCCAGCTGTACCCAAAAGCAGGGATAAATTATGCATGTGAGGGGCTGCAACAGCCTTCACATTAAATATTGATCTGCTGGTCCCGTGCCACGCCGCGAGCCCAAGCATCTCCAGATCCACCTGTCTGCTCCGCGGTGACGGCCGCTCCCGCAGGACCGGCTCCGGCGCGGCGCGCAAAGCCTCTCGCCTAAAATAGGTGGGTCTAGAGCAAATTTCCTGAGCGTAATTTATTCCACACACCCTTGCTAGCATAACAAGTGTTCCTCAGCCTCTGTGGATGTGTATTCGAGAGGGAGCTGTCTGTCTACATTTGATTTTACATTTCCTTCAGCTGGTTCAGAGATCCATAAGCAAAGCCTGGCGCCCAGGGACGTCCGAGAGGATTGTGAATTCATAAACAATAAATGGATTACAATCAGACATACCTTAACATTTTAATCTCTGGAAGATAGGGTTGGGATAAGTGCTTTTGGGTAGCTTTGTGTAATAGATTTATTCACCCGTGTACATATTTTGCTTGGCCATTTCTGAGCAGAAGGATTGCGTGGGGGTGAGGAAGCAAAAAGTCTCCTCCGAGGGTGTCCATGTGCACTCTCCTATTGCTGGCCTGGCTGGCAGAGCTACCTTTCAGCCAGCTGGAGCACTGGAGCACAGGCAACACTCTTTTCAAAGGAGGCACTGGGCACATCACCCAACAAGACTAAGGGAAAATCTCTTACCCTGTTGCAGCACTTTTTGACCTCAGCCTCCTGCAATGGGGGCCATACCTTGGAAGTGTACTGTAGCCTAGGAGACAGATCATGCCCTTGCAAGCCTTCCTTCCCACATCTTTCCCCCAACCTCTGACATAAAATGGCCATTTTTTTTGATCTGGAGGAATTTCTGGAGCCACAAACCACCTCTGACCCCTACGGGTGCTGCTGCCCCCAGAGATCAGCAAACTGCACCCAGCATGACCCAGGTTTCAGGCACCAAAAAATATCCTTCCTGAGCCCTCCCTCCCATCCTGCAGCAGCTCTCCTACCTCCAGACACAGGTCCTCGAGGTACATCAGAAGACTGGAAGCAGATGTCTTCTCCAGCCCACTTGCTTGCCTCATCCACTTGTCAATGTGCTCCTTGCAAAGGTGCTGACGTTTGTTTGAGGCATCAGAACTGTAAGACTGAATCAGACCTGTGAAGTATACAAATAACTGTGAGTGTTAAGTAATTTCCCTAACATGAAATAACTGTAAGCAGTTTCCCCAGCACTCCATCCAAATTTCTAACTTATAGTGAGTCATCAAAACCATTTCCAGTTATTTTATTAGATGCTCCAAACAAGAGTCTGACCAACTTGACCATGTAAGAAAGGCTGGAAGGGTCAAAGTCGGGAATTTAATAGCCCACTTTAGTTAAACATTTCCAGTTAAGTCACTTATTGAAGTTTTTCCACACCTGAGAACATAGAATTTTTTTGAAAATTACTTTGTAATGGTTTAGTGTGGCATGCCCATTGACTTGGTATTCCAACCAGATGGGAAACTCTTACAAGCTCAGCCTTTACTATATTTTCTGTTTGGTTTTTTTTTTTTTAATTCCTAGTTGCAGCAAAGCCAAGAAGACACAAAGTTGGAGAAAACAATGCAATAAAAAAATAAGAGAATCATTCATTCTTATTATTTTCAGAGGAAGATTTGGGTTTAACTCTTGGGAGGAGACTCAGCTCAAATGACATTTTCGCACAACCAGTACATCCTCTCCTATCTGCTGCGCCGAGCTGGGTTCAAAATAGCTGAAGAGCAATAACTACCAGGCCAGTTGTGGATCTGACATTCAGAATTAAGCAGATGGCAAGCACAAAAATACAGTCTGGGTTAAATACTGACCACATTTGCCAGAAGCACAGACAGAGAAACCCCAGCCACATCCAGATCACAGGCAGAGCACATCCAGATCTACCAAAACAATAAGAGCAGAATCCAGTATAAATTATTCTGTGCTAATAGTACATGGACATCTGACAGTATTTTTCTTTTTATGCTCTCCTTTTTTTTTTTTTTTTCCTTCAAAAGGATGGAATTTCACTCTGTACCGGACACTTCGGCCAAGAGCTTTTTCCCAAATGGATGCAATCCCCTTTCTGATGTGAGTGCCTAACACCAGTCTCCTACCACTCCATCCAGACACGCTGCCCCCGCGGCGCTGCCGGGTAGGAGGTGATATTTAAAGCCATGCCA
Source organism: Oreocharis arfaki (assembly GCA_013398015.1). Lineage (NCBI taxonomy): Eukaryota > Metazoa > Chordata > Aves > Passeriformes > Paramythiidae > Oreocharis > Oreocharis arfaki. Next base: position 264,019 of record VZRR01007829.1, on the reverse strand, counting down.
ATGGAACACAACAGGGGATAGGCAGAGCACAGGCAACAGAAGGAGGATTTTGCAAGAGCTCGCTAGGTCACGGTAAACTCCTTCTCTGGCCACATCCAGTGTCCAGCCCGTATGTCTGAAGATCTTTGCTGGAAAGGCTTTGTTATTTATTTGGAAATTTACTGTGGCTGTGGCTTAACTCTGTGTTTTGGAGCTGTGCTTTAATTGGTATCGTGCACTTCATCCTTCATAAACAACAGTCAAAGGAGGATGGGGAGGGAGGTGATCAATACCAGTGGACGACCTGGTCTCTGTAGGAAAGTTACTTATACATCAAAAATTCCTGCTGGAGAAGAGAAAGCAAGTGAATAAGAGCTGTATTTATGAGGTTAAGAGACTCCTACCTTTGGCTAAGCATCAGTAAAAGCCTCATAGAGAAACTTCTTTGTTTCTGGCACAAATAAATATTTATTATTGCACTGGGGAAAAAAGTACTCTCACAAAGCCGAACTATTTTAATAAAAAATTTAATATGTTTGTTTCTTCCAGACAGGAGATAAAAAGCTGTCAGAGAAATAATGGTTTAAATTACAGTGAGATGTTTCCTTGCCTAATCTTTCTCTTTCTTCTTTCCCAAAAATCTACGTGGCATGCTCAGAAGTTTTATTTTTAGTAAGAAATGTCAAGGAAACACTTTATGTTAAGTGGCTGCTCTCTATTAATTCTTTTGTTATTAAACGTGGGAACATTAATTACCATTAATCGTTTTTGGCTCTAGTATAGATTTCCCACAATAAATTCTTTAAATACATATACAAACCCTATAATCTAATCAAGTAATTTTCTTCTACCTACTCAGAAGGGAGAAAATGTCAAGACTGTTATTGTTATTTCTGGGGGTTTTTTTTGATTCTGAGGAGGAGGAGGAGAAACTGGCAATGGGACCTTCGTAAGAACAGAGAAAAAAACCCTATAACTATTCCTACAGACAGTGTACGTGCTACTCAATAATAATCATGCCTTATTAGAGGTAAAGCACCTTAATAAAATGTAAAGAAATTCAGTGAGGAAGAGATTTATGCAGCCTTAAGTCATCAAGGAAATATATTGCTCTGCAAAAGCAAAGATAATAATGAAATTTTGTTTGTCCTTGAGAAAATAAAAAGTAATAATAATAACACCTAAAATAATTCTGCAGCAATTAGCACTGTGCTTCCTAACATAGCTGTGATACAGCCCAAATTTCCAGTGCTGACAATAAAAGTTCACATTTAGCGACACAAACATAAGTTTATCGAGATAAAGAAGAAACGTAAAGTTACAAATACAGGTTGCTGCTGTCAAGGTAGTCACGGGAGCTTGTGCTCTGTTGCTTTTCACAGGGTGACACTGGGCTGCTGAACTCTTTTTAAACCTGCCATCACCGGGTTCCCTGACTTTCATACTGGCAGGTGCATTCTTTAAACCACAGCGGGTAATTCTGCACAATAACGTTGTCGTTACTCCTCAGAAGCCCTAATTTGAATAAACATGATGAATGAATATACTGCATTTCTCAGAACAAACAAAGCTGCAAGCTCCATCTTGAGCACAGAAGCCACGGTGTGACTGATTAAGTATGGATGCTGCCTGCCAAATCTCACTTTCACTTTCAAACTTATAATTGTTCTTAGAATGGTGTTTCCATAATGAACAGTTAAAACCGTTTACCTCAAATACTGATTTACAGCTGGAGGCCTTGCATTAATATGTGTCCTAGCCACTTTGGGCCTTTACCTCTAATCAAGGTCTGTGCAGGCAGAGGAGAATAACTCCATGAGGATTCCCTTCACTGGGAGGTGACCCACAGATTGCACTTCGAAGTCCAAAGTCATTCATCCAAAATCCAGCAGCTAAATAATGCAGCCACGTTCCAGCAGCTCAAGTCCTCTCCTTTCACCTCATGTCAAACTCTTTAGTCCATCCTTGCATAAGTTAAACAAACAGATTTTAATCTCTCCACTCGTGCCTTTCCCCACTCCAGACAGCTCCCACTCTTTCTGCCTCCAAGCTTCAGCTTTTCTGCCGCATCTGATCTCCTCCACAAATTTCCTCTTGTCCCCTGGAACTCTGGTGCCCTTTCAGTCTTCTTTCAAGGCGTTCTAGACACCCAATCGATTAATATAAAACTCAGCCTTCTAAGAAAAGATAGCCAAACATTACTTCTTCCTTTTTTTTTCTCTTCCAGAAACCCCCCGAACTGACATAACATTTCCCAGCTGGGTCAATTCCTATATCATATCCTATTTCCTCTTCTAAATCTGTTGCCTTTACAGACTGCAAGCCACTGCTTCCAGCAAGCAGCTCAAAAGTACTTTTGTTTAAGTAACCTGCAGCAGAGGCAGCTGCTGAGCTGCTCCAGGGGTTCTAGACCATCTATGTGAGATAATGCACGGTTGTACCCACACTTTCCTTAATGAAATCTTCTAGAGGGGAAATAATGAAGGTAATCCCAGGTTACATAAATTCCTTACTGATGGAAATATATTCAAGAATAGTTACTCCAGTAGTTCCCAGAGATGCACAGAAGCTTTGTGGAGAACATCAACAGAGATGCAGCGTGAAATCCTTCTGGACATTGGAACAGGGCAGTGGCGGAGCCCCCATCCCTGGAGGGATCTAAAAGCTGCATGGATGTGGCACTGGTGACATGGGTTGGTGGTGGCCTTGGCAGTGCTGGGGGAATGGCTGGAATGAATGACCTTAGACGGCTTTTCCAACCTCGATATAACAATAAACCCCCTGATCTGCCGAAGCATTGCTGGGAAAACCTGACTTCCCATCTGCTCGGCAGAGAAATCACACCGAGGCCCCTCCAGGAACGTGCTAGAGCGTGGATCTAAAACGGCAGGAATGTGAAAACCTCCTTTTCACCCCTTCCATCCACCAGCAGAGCTGAGGGTAACCTACTTTCCCCCGGGAGTCCCTGTGCTTGCAAGGAGCACCGGCACCGCGACGCGGAGCACGCAGCGCTACCTCACAGACATTATTTGATAACGTTTTAGCACCCAGCTACCCGGCATCCCACGGCTTTCCCTCCTCCCAGCGTGTCACAGAGTTATTGACATTGACAGAACCAGGTTAACAGAGACTAAAGGAACACTACAAATTTCTGCCCCTAGCATGAGGGATTGAATAATTGCTTTTTCCCTTTCTGCCTTTTTTTTTTTTTTTTTTTTTTTTGTTTGTGTCAAANTTTTAGCTGGTGTAAAAGTTCTCGAGCTCTGGACAACAACAGGTTGCAATGCAGGTTGTTGCTCACCATGCTGAAAATGTGCTTTGCCTTTTTTGCACCCTGACCAGGTTGCTTGGACCTTTCTCAGAATGAATCAGTAAAGAGGTAAATTCTGAGATACAATTTTCTTCATCTGCCTAAAGCCCAGCATTTTTAGAAAAAATAACTTGAGATCACAAAGCATACCTGTGTGATAAGAAAAAAAAAAATAAAATCCAAATTTTGAAAAGAAGTACAGAGTTTTCTTAATTTATCAATTTATCTCAATTTATACCACAGATAGTGAGAACTACCCTTATCTCAATATTTTTCAAACATATCCTGAAAAAAAAAAAGACCATAATATTTTCCAGTCCTGCATTTTTAGTAATTTTCAGTAATTGTATTCAAATCTGTTTCACTAGATTATGGTCACTTTCTGGGGAAAAAAAACATGTAAAAGAAAATAAAAGTAAAAAACCCAAACATTTTCAGCTTCTGCTGCAGAAGAGACAAAATGCCTGTGACTTAGAGAACCTGTCACAAGTTATAAGCATAAATAGCACAGTTTTATATCTTCGGGAATAACTTCAAATACACAGAACAGCCCCCTGGTTTTAATCTTATTTTTTCCCTTAATAATTGACCTACATAAGCAACCAAATCCTTGGTACACTTTAGTGGCATGATTTAAATTTCTCTTACGTGTGCTGTAGAGCTGCCACTGAAGTCCCCAACTAATCATTATGGAAGACTGAAGGTTAGAGTGATGCTTTGGTTGCCGCAGTATTTAAGGGAAGGAAAAAAAAGAGGGAAAAAAAAAAGAAA